>SWDT01000045.1:0-443128 GCA_009193035.1 Halicephalobus mephisto
GATGTATAAAGTGCAATATCGATGTATTATATGCAATTTACAGATACATTAAGACGGTTCTGATCTATCAGATGCATTGTATTCAATGTATAGATATATTAAATACAATATGTGTGATATATCAAGTACTGTATGTCCGGTACATCAGAACTGTATTAATGCACTCTTCTGCGTCTGGACCGAGACAACAACCCACGATAACTGACTACTTGGGTTTTTAATTAGTCGTAGAATACATAAAAAACTTTTTTTTTAATCATTGCACAAGTCATAATTGCTCTAATTGACTTCGTTAAATCTAGGAAACTCAGCGAAGCATTTTCGACTTGGACAATTTCATCATTGAGCTTCGGAAGTGAAGTTGAGATTTGATTCAATTATTTTGACGTTTTTTATGGATTTCTTTCATCTTCCAAAAATGGAGTTATTTCGGCTTGGATTTGTTTTATTAAATCTTGCATCTGAGTACATTCTCAGAATTACGAAATTTGGTCCATCTTAAAAAATAAAAATTAATATATTTGGTTTTTTCAAAATAAATTTGTTTATTTTTTTTTAAACTTTATTATGCAAAATTTTATATTTTTTTATTTTTAAAATTTTTGTTCAATTTCGACAAAATTATAAAAATTATTTTTTCCGAATTTTTTTATAAAAATTAATTTTATAAATATTTTCAAAAATCAGTTTTAAATAATTTCGAATTTTTCATAAATTCTGAAAAATTATAAATTTCGAAAAAATTAAAATTTTCACTAGAAGTTTAGATTTTTAAGTTTTTAGAAATCTTTATTATTTTAAATTTTCTAAATTTTTATTCAATTCTAAAAAATTCAAAAATTTTAAATTTTTTTATTTTCGAAGTTTTTTGATTTTTGAAATTTCTAAATTTCAAGTTTTTAAAAATTTCGAAGTTTTTTAATTTTTAAAAATTCCGATTTTAAAAAATTCCAAAAATTCTAAAAATTTATAAATTTCGAAGTTTTTTGATTTTTAAAAATTTCGATTTTAAAAAATTCAAAAAAATTATAAATTTCGAAGTTTTTTGATTTTTAAAAATTCCGATTTTAAAAAATTTCAAAATTTTATAAATTTCGAAGTTTTTTAATTTTTGAGAATTCCGATTTTAAAAAATTCCAAAAATTTATAAATTTCAAAATTTTCAGAATCATTTAAATTCTAAATACTTTTGACAATATTCTTCGAAATTCTTGTGTGTAATTTACAAAAAGTCCTTCCGTGTTCGTTGGATTCAGAATGCTAATTTGCGGTTTCCGTCTTCGGCGACTTCTTAATGTTAGGAATAAAATTACTGAAACATTGAATAACTAACTTGCTCGTCATCTTTGATGATATAAAAATTGAATATTATTAGTCTTATTTCCTGAAATTCGACACCGAATAAGTGGGAGATTGCTTTGAAATTTTAGATGTTTGGTATTTAACAAGGTGGTTATTAAATTTAAAGATGTGAAATTCCTTTTTTAAAAACTCGGACTTTTGGTTTTTACTGTATAAGTTTCGCGTTTTAATCCGCTGCACTATTTTGCAAAAGTGAAGCAGTTTTCATTTTTGAATTTATTATTAAATAAAATTTCTAAAAGATGTTAAAGAAACAACTTCCAGGAAGAGTTCGAACTTTTGAGTTTTACTGTAGAAGTTTCGCGTTTTAACCACTGCGCTATTTTACGAAAATAAAACAGTTTTCATTTTTGAATTTATTACCAAATAAAATTTCTAAAAGGTGTCAAAGAAACAACTTTCAGGAAAAGTTCGAACCTTTAGGTTTCACTTCGTAACCTCCGCGTTTTAATCCGCTGCGTCAATTTACGAAAAAAGATGACCTTTTATTTTTGAATTCCTTTCTAATGGAAATTTTACATGAAATTAAATGGAATTTACTGTAATCACTTCTGGATTTGCTTAATCTGTTTTGATAGCAGAAAAGCCATGAGGATTGCTCGTGCCAATCTCTTTCGCGAAGATGCATTCACTATTTATTTCAAAAAACATTTTTATATTAATTTTAATTTTAAAATTAAAAGTTTATTTTTTTTTTATTTTTTTTCATTGCCCAAATTGGTTCAAATAGTTTCGATAAATATTATTTTAAAAAAAAATAAAAATTTGTTTTAAAAAATCGAGAATTTGAAAGATATTTTTATTTTTCAAATTAATTCAGAAGCCTGACTAAATTAATTTCTGAATTCGGAAAATTTTCAAATAAAATATTTTTAATAACCAAGTTTTATTTTTGAATTTTTAGGAACAAAAAATTTACACTTTTTCGGATATTTGAGACTTTTTTCTACTTTTTCTATTTTGGTATTTCCTAGGTATTCCGGGTATTTTTTGTTATTGAAATTTTAGAACTTTTTGAGGCATCTCGGAGCTTTCAAATCTTCTGAATTCTATTTTTCATCTTTTTTAAGTTTTAGAATTTTCTAAATTAAATTAAAAATCACAAATTTTAAAATTTTATTTTTTTTTAAATTAGAATTTTCTTTAAAATTATAATTTTTAAAATTTTATTTTTTTAAAATTAGAGTTTCATTGAAGTTTTATTTTTTTTAAATTAAAATTTTAAAATTTTATTTTTTAAATTAGAATTTTTATAAATTCTTTCAAAATTTCGATATTTTTAAAGTTTTTAAAAATTTCTTTTAATTTTTAAGTTTTCAGAATTTTAGAAGATTTAAATTTAGAAAATTTTGAAATTTATTAAAAGAATTTTTTTAAATTATAAAATTTTAAATTACTTTATTTAACTATTTTTTTTATTTTTTTAAAAAATTTTATTTTTAACGAAATTTAAAAAATTTTATTTTCTACGAAGTTTAAAAAAAGTAAAAAATAAGTCGTATTATTTTTGAAATTCAGAAACTTGTTTTTCTATCTCGAAGTATGCCAACCGTAAAAAAATAATTTTAATCATCTCGAAATTTGAAAACTTATTTTTTAATTTTTTTGAAACTTAAAAAATTTATTTTTATTCATTTCCAAAATCTTCAAATTTTGTAAAAAATATTTTTTATTTTCGAATTAAAAAAATTAAATTTTTAAATGTACTGATGTAAAAGTGCAATATCGATGTATTTATATGCAATTTACAGATACATTAAGACGGTTCTGATCTATCAGATGCATTGTATTCAATGTATAGATATATTAAATACAATGTGTGTGATATATCAAGTACTGTATGTCCGGTACATCAGAACTGTATTAATGCACTCTTCTGCGTCTGGACAGAGACAACAACCCACGATAAATGACTACTTGGGTTTTTAATTAGTCGTAGAATACATAAAAAACTTTTTTTTTAATCATTGCACAAGTCATAATTGCTCTAATTGACTTCGTTAAATCTAGGAAACTCAGCGAAGCATTTTCGACTTGGACAATTTCATCATTGAGCTTCGAAGTGAAGTTGAGATTTGATTCAATTATTTTGACGTTTTTTATGGATTTCTTTCATCTTCCAAAAATGGAGTTATTCGGCTTGGATTTGTTTTATTAAATCTTGCATCTGAGTACATTCTCAGAATTACGAAATTTGGTCCATCTTAAAAAATAAAAATTAATATATTTGGTTTTTTCAAAATAAATTTGTTTATTTTTTTTAAACTTTTAGCCGGATATTACGTGCAACTTGCGGCTTCAATTTTCAAGTTGAAGTTCTTTATGAACACGCAAATACAAACACGTTCTAAATAAAGCTGAATTGTTTTACGTTTTTAAGAAAAATGAGGAATCATATTCTGATGATGAAATTGAAGTTTAAAGAATTCTAAGAATCTAGACTACTTGCCACAATGTTGCTCACAAAATGGGGATTTTAATTTTGATATTGAACTTGATAGATCTAAGGTCTACTTTGTTTAAAATTAAATTTTTTATATAAAAAAATAGAAAATTTTAGGATAAAACAATTTCAGAAATCTAGACTACTTGCCACAATGTTGCTCGCAAAGTGCGGATCTTAATTTAGGTATTGAACTTGATAGATCTAAGGTCTATTTTGTCTGAAATTAGATTTTCTATATAAAAAAGTAGAAAATTTTAGGCTAAAACAATTTCAAAAATCTAAACTACTTGCCATAATGTTGCTCGCAAAGTGCGGATCTTAATTTAGGTATTGAACTTGATAGACCTAAGTGAAAGTCTACTTTGTCTGAAATTAGATTTTCTATATGAAAAAGTAGCAAATTTTAGGCTAAAACAATTTCAAAAATGTAAACTATTCGCCACAATGTTGCCTGCAAAGTGCGGATCTTAATTTTGATGTTGAACTTGATAGACCTAAGTGAAAGTCTATTTTTTGGAACTTTAAAAAAACACTATTTTTGAAATAAAAAATAACTACTTTTTTAATGTAATTATCCGAAAACTAATTTCCTAAAAATAAACAATTTTAAAGAATTATTTTACATAAAATTTTAAAGCTTTTTCTAAAATCACGTTATTGCAAAAAATAATAATTTTTTTAATGTAATTATTTTAGAACGGATTTTCAAAAATTTTTAGAATCGCTTTATTACGAAAAATAAAAAATTATTTAAAATTATTTTTAAAATTTTTCATAAAATCTAAAAAATTCTCTAAAATTTTAAGTTTTTGTAAAATTTTTGAAACTTTTTATAAATTTGAGAAGATTTCAGAATTCCAAAAATTTTATAAAATGTTAAAAAATTTTATAAAATTTTAAAAAATTTCAAAAATTTCTTAAAATTTCAGTGATTTTTGAAATTTTTGAAACTTTTATAAAATTTAAGAAGATTTCAGAATTCTCCATAGAATCCCAAAAATTTTAGGTTTTTGTAAAATTTTTGAAACTTTTATAAAATTTGAAATTTCAGAATCCTTTGTGAAATTTTAAAAAATCAAAAATTTATTCTATACAAAAAATATGGTTTTTGATTTTGCAACAATTGCGAAATGGGACCAAATTGTGATATTTTTAATATTTGACTTTTGTGAGGAAAATTAATAATGATGATTTCCATTTTTTATTGAGCCAAAAGTTATATTTTTTAATAAAAAAATATTTCATTAATTTTTCAGTTAAAAAAAATAGATTTTTGATTTTGCAACAATTGTGATACTTTTGATATTTGACTTTTGTGAGGAAAATTTTTAACTTGATAGTGACGATTTGCATTTGTTATTGAGCCAAAAGTTATATTTTTTAATAAAAAAAAACATTTTATTAATTTTTCACTTAAAAAAATAAATTTTTGATTTTGTAACAATTGTGATACTTTTGATATTTGACTTTTGTGACGAAAATTAAACAATAATGATGATTTCTACTTTTTATTGAGCCAAAAGTTATATTTTTTAATAAAAAAAAATATTTCGTTAACTTTTCACTTAAAAAAATAGATTTTTGATTTTATAAAAATTGTGATATTTTTAATATTTGACTTTTGTGAGGAAAATTAAAACGTAATAGTGACGATTTCTACTTTTTATTGAGCCAAAAGTTATTTTTTAATAAAAAAAAACATTTTATTAATTTTTCATTTAAAAAAATAGATTTTTGATTTTATAAAAATTGTGATATTTTTGATATTTGACTTTTGTGACGAAAATTAAAACGTAATAGTGACGATTTGCATTTGTTACGAGACCAAAAGTTATGCTTTTTCTGTGTATGGGTTACTGTAGTTCCCACGAAGTTTTTTAATTCTGCGTCGATTTTATAAAAAAAACTTCCGCTTTTCATAATAGTACGGACTCTAATATTCTAGAATATTTCTCTAATTGATGAGAATCTGAAAATATTTCGGACATCGCCATTGTATTCCGGAAGATTCTGAAAACTCGAATGAGAATTTCAAAATATTTCAAAATATTTTGAATTTTCTATTTTCTAAAATATTTTGAAAATTGAACAAAAATGTAAAAATTTTAAATAGAAATTAAAAATTTTAAAAATATTTTTTTATTCCGAAAATTTTAGAAATTCGAATAAAAATTTAAAAATTTAAGAAATCTATTTTTGAAAAATTTGAATAAAAATTAAAAAATCCTTAAAATATTTTTTTTATTTTAAAAATTTTAGAAATTTACAATTCTGAAAAATTAAAAAATTTTTTTTATTCTAAAAATACTTTTTTTTATTCTAAAATATTTTAGAAAGTAACAGAAATTTAAAAAATTTTTAATTTTTTTAACTTTTTTAAAATTTAAAAATTTTTTAATTTTTGCATTTTTTAAAGAACTAATGAAATTAAAAAAATTTTTAACTTTTTTAAAATTCAAAATTTTTTAATTTTTGCATTTTTTAAAGAACTAATGAAATTTAAAAAATTTTTAAATTTAAAACTTATTTTAAAAGTTTCTAGGGAATTGCGACATCTTCAGGACAAGTACATCCACTTCCCCTCCGGCTGTAGCCTGATTGTCATTCGATACGGACCGTTTAATCTTTTCATTTAACTTTTCAGAATTGCCTCAGGGTACTGGTGACTTGCGGACATTTCCCAATACCACTTTTATTGTTTAAGATTTTTTCAGAAAGTTTATTTTTAAAAAATTCAAAAAATCAATTTTTAATTTCAAAAATTTTTAGAAAATTCAAAAAATTAATTTTTAATTTCAAAAAAATTTTTTTTTAAATTCAAAAATTTTGTAAATAAAAAAATTAAATTTTATTTCTAAAATCTTTTAGAATTTTATGGAAGATTCTGGAATTTTAGAATTCAGGAATTTTTGAAAATTATTAAATTTCTTTTATTTCGAAATTTTTCAACTTTAAAAAACTGGAAAAATATAAAATTTTGTAAATTTTTTAATAACTTTTTAGAGACTTCTGGAACCATTAATGACTTTATGAAAGTTTCTAAATTTTTTAAAATTCAGGAATTTTCGAAAATTCTTAAATTTTTCAACTTTAAAAAACTGGAAAAATATAAAATTTTGTAAATTTTTTAATAACTTTTTAGAGACTTCTGGAACCATTAAAGACTTTATGAAATTTTCTGAATTTTTTGGAATTCTGGAATTTTCGAAAATTCTTAAATTTCTTTTATTTTTTTATTTCGAAATTTTTCAACTTTTAAAAAATTGTGGAATTTTAGAAGTTCATCGAAGCTTCTGAAACCTCTTATCTGTCTTTACTAACTTCCTGAATTTCGTAGAAATATTTAAAATTCTAAAATTTTATCTACCGTAATCCAAAAATTTTGAAAATTTTAAATTTTAAATTATTTATAATATGATCCAAGAAAATTCCGGAAAATATTAAAGATTCCTGATGAGGTAATTTCGAAACAAAATTCGTTTTTAATTTATTTATAATAGCGTGATTGGCATTAATTCGCATTTTTCCAAAATTCTGTTCTTTAATTTTTTTGAATTATTATTTTTGAAAATTATCTAAAATTTAAAAAATTTTGAAGTTCGTGTCGGGACCATTTCGTAAGAATATTTAGTTTGAATTTAATATTTTTAAAGATTTTTTAAAATTAAATTCTTTCAAAATTTTAAAATTTAAAATCTTAAAAGTTTCAGAAATTTAGAATTTTAAAAATTTCAGAAATTCGTGTCGGGACCATTTCGTAAGAATTTTTAGTTTCATTTTTTTTAATATTTTAATTAACATTTTTAAGATTTTTTAAAGTTAAATTCTTCCAAAATTTTGAAATTTAGAATCTTAAAAGTTTCAGAAATTCGTGTCGGGATTATTTCGTAAGAATATTTAATTTTGAATTTGACATTTTTTAAGATTTTTTAAAATTAAATTTTTGAAATTTAGAATCTTAAAAGTTTCAGAAATTCGTGTCGGGATTATTTCGTAAGAATATTTAGTTTGAATTTGATATTTTAATTTTTTAATCAGAACCCCTGGAATCCAACAAAAAAGTACAAAAATTCTCGTCCAGACAATTTCATAAATGCTATATCCGTAGGTTTCTAATCCGCGTCTAAATAAGGAATTAATAGAAACATAATTTATTTTTTCAAAGAACACAAGATACAAATCACAATTCAAAAAATGTTGTGCTGACAGTAAGCCACTGGTCAGTGATCAGTACTGAAGCCATTGTAAAAAACAATTGTATTTTAAAGTACAAAATAAGGATGAAATACAAAAAAATATTTGTGTTTTGTATTGCTTGCAAAAAACAAATCTTAACTTTTGGTTTAATAACAAATGGAAATTATCACTATTAAGTTTTAATTTTTGTTATAAATGCCAAATATTTATAAAAATGTGATGATTATGTCATATTTCGCAATTGTTACGGAGCTAAAAGTTACGCTTTTTGTATATTGAAGCTGTTTTTGAATAGTGACTAGAGAACCCAGATTGGAGTTGGAAATAAACACTATCCAAATTTTCTACACAAAAAGTGTAACTTTTGGTACAGTAACAAACAGAAATCGTCACTATTGCTTTTTAATTTTCGTCACAAATGTCAAATATTAAAAATGTGATGATTGTGTCATATTTCGCAATTGTTACGGAGCTAAAAGTTACGTTTTTTGTGTGTGTTAATGTATCCATTTTTGTTGATTACTAAATATCACTGTATTTTTCAAGGATGTTGTAAAAGAGATAGTTCAATGTAGTAAGAACGTTCTGGAAATTCACTACACGGTCCGATGCATGTGCGAGATTGTGAATTCTCATTGTATTAGAATCCCAAATATTTTAATCCTAATACATCTCTAGGAACATAAAGAGGAATGAATTTTTCGCACATAAAAAATGGATACATGATATATAATGTATGGATACATTAAAACCGTTTTAATGTGTCAAATACATTGTATTCAATATACTGGTAGATTAAGTTGATATCATATACATTGTATTCCGTGTATAGATAGATTGCAAGGACTATAATGTATCAGATACATTGTATTCCGTATATAGATAGATTGTAACGACTATAATGTATCAGACAAATTGTTTCCAATGTATTGATATATAGAATTTAATATCAGTACATTTTATTCCGTGTATAGATAGATTGCAAGGACTATAATGTATAAGATGTATTATATTCTGTGTATAGATAGATTGCAAAGATTATAATGTATCAGATACATTGTTTCTAATGTATTGATATATAGAATGTAATATCAGTACATTGTATTCCATGTATAGATAGATTGTAACGACTATAATGTATTAGATACATTGTATTCCGTGTATAAATAGATTGTAAGGATTATAATGTATCATATTATTTTCAATATATTCATGTATGAAGTGTAATATCAATGGATTGTATTTAATTTATGGACAGATTAAAATGAATCTGATGTGCCAAATACATTATATTCCATGTATCGGTATATTAAGTACAATTCAATGGATTGTATTTAACGTATGAATACATTAAAACGGTTCTGATGTATCAGAAACATTAGAGTCGTTTTAATTTACTCTTTTTGTGTACACAGACAACTGAATAAGGTTCAGCAGCAGGACTTGCTGTTCTGGTTTCTGTTGTGCTCTGGATGAGTCGGTTGATTGGGTGGTTTTCCCCTCTGGGTGATCATGTGGGATTTAGAATTAAATAATTGTCTCTTTCATATCACATCACTATGAAAACGTGTCCAACTGTACTGTCATAGGATTAGAGACCGTTCGAGATGGACTATTTGACGAATGTTAAAAAAGTAAATTTTTTTGAATTTTTATTAAATTAATTAAGAATTGAAAGGAGCTTTATTCGTCACATATATGACATAATTGAAGCAGCATTAAATATAAGAATTAAAACTTATCGTAATTGACTTTTTTGATTTCTGAAAATTCAAAGATAAAAATTTTTTTTATGTTCGTGTTTTTCTCGCATCGTGCAAGGTTCGCGTTTTAGTACAATGTCATTCGATACAGAGACATTTAGACAAAATAAGCACTTAAATATGCAATTTTGACCGCAAATATGTTTTAGTACGACTTCCTTTTTAGCAAATTGGTTTGTCATAAATAACTTAGTATAAAAGTTGTTTCAAGTTCTTGACTTCCAGAATCTGATGTTGGAATTTATTCAGATTCTTGATTTTTGGAGTCTGATATTAGAGTTGATCCAAGATCTTAATTTCCAGGATTTGGTACTAGAATTGATCCAAATTCTTGACTTCTAACATCTAGTACTAAAATTGACTCGAGTTCTTGACTTCCAGAATCTGATGTCAGAATTTATTCAGATTCTTGATTTTTGGAATATAATATTAAAGTTGATCTAAGACCTTGATTTTTAAAGTATAATATTAAAGTTGATCTAAGATCTTCCAGGATTTGGTACTAGAATTGATCCAAATTCTTGACTTCTAACATCTAATATTAAAATTGACTCGAGTTCTCGACTTCCAGAATCTGATGTCAGAATTTATTCAGATTCTTGATTTTTAGAGTCTGATATTAGAGTTGATCGAAAATCTTAATTTTTAAAGTATAATATTAAAGTTGATTTAAGATCTTCCAGGATTTGGCACTAGAATTGATCCAAATTCTTGACTTCTAACATCTAATATTAAAATTGACTCGAGTTCTTGACTTCCAGAATCTGATGTCAGAATTTATTCCAGCTCTTAACTTCCAGAGTCTAAAATTAAAATTGACTCAAATTCCAAACTTGTGAAACTTCTTCCTCGACGGATTTTCCTTGATTAAGCAAGTCTCGAATGTTTATCCGGGACCGAACCTGGATTTCGCAACTTTTCAGCCACGTGTCCCAATCGTTGTGTTACCGAAAACCAACGATAAAAATTTTTATTATAAATATAATTAATTTTATTTCATTCTTAATTTTTTATTATAAATATAATTAATTTTATTTCATTCTTAATTTTTTATTATAAATATAATTAATTTTATTTCATTCTTAATTTTTTATTATAAATATAATTAATTTTATTCCATTCTTAATTTTTTATTTCTGTTTTTTTACAACTATGCTGGAGATTAATTTTATCCGGATACCAAGGATAATTTTTATTTTTTGCGTGACTGCCGTTGTTCGTTTTTTTTCAAAATAAAAGTTTTTGACATTTTTGAAGAAAAAAATTTTAAAAAAATGAACTTTTTAATTCTTTTTTAAATTTTTAAAGAACTCATAAATTTTCATTTTTCTTACAAAAATTGAAAATTATTTATTTTTTCATTTTTTTTAAATTAAAAATTTTATTTTTTCGTTTTTTTTAAATTTATTTTATTTTTTATAAACATTACATTTTTTCATTTTTTTAAATTTAATTTTATTTATTTTTTACAGAAATTATATTTTTTCGTTTTTTTAAATTTAATTTTATATATTTTTATAAAAATTATATTTTTTTATTTTTTTTAATTTAATTTAATTATTTTTTTATAAAAATTATATTTCTTCATTTTTTAAAATTTAATTTTATTTATTTTTTATAAAAATTATATTTTTTTATTTTTTTAAATTTAATTTTATTTATTTTTTAAACCATACTTCCTGAAAAAGTACACTTATGTCCTGATACAGTACTTGTTTCTATTTTTGAAAGCAATCTTGTGCATTTTTTATTTTATTTTTAATTAGAATTTTGTTTCTAAATCAGGAAAGAGACAAATATTCCAATAAAAAGCTCTACTTGGTCTTGTTGCAAAAATAAAACTGCTCAGGAACCACCTAGTGGTTATGAATTCGCTCATTGTGTATGTATATGATAATTATTATCAAAAATACTTTCAAAAATAAACAAGAATCAAATTCCACCACGAAATCGCCGATAATCAATGAATTCGCTTATTTTTAAGCGTAGGTGGAAATTAATTTAAAAAAAAATAAAATCATTTTTGTCGTCAAAAACTTTGGCGAATTCGCTTATTTTTAAGCGTAGGTGGAAATTAAAATATGGTAAAATTACAGTCAATTTTCATCATTAAATTATCAAAAAGTTAAGCGAGTTCGTTTAGTTCTAAGCATAGGTGGATGTTAACCTAAGATGAAAATATAATTGTTGCAAAGTCGCTGAGAAGTTAAGCGAGTTCGCTTATTTCTAAGCGCAAGTAGAAATAGAATTAACTACTATCGCTAAAAAGTTAAGCGAGTTCGCTTAGTTCTAAGCGCAGGTGGATGTCAACCTAAGATGACAATAGAATCGATTGTCGTCGTTGAAGATCTTGGAGAATTTGCTTGTTCTTAAATGTGAATAAAACTTCGCTCTAACAAAAGTATAAAAAACATAATTTAGTTTCTCCCTATGAACCACCTAACAATTATGAGGAGTTTTCTTGTTATATAGTGCATGGTAATTACTGTCAATGACAATTTTGAAAGAAAACAGATTATTTCCTACTATGAAAACTTCTAACAATTATAATAAGTTTGTTCACTTATAAACATAAGACAGAATTTTTCATTAAAATTATTTTTAAAAGTAGAACGAAATCAATTCCTTTCACAAAGTCGCTGAAGATTCTAGCGAATTCGCTTGGCTCTAAGCGCAAGTGGAGAATAATTTAGGAAATATAATCAATTTGTTCTTTTTTAAGTGTAAATGAGAATAAATTCAAAGAAAATCATGATCAATTCTTTTCGCAAAGTCGCTGAAAATTCTAGCGAATTCGCTTGGCTTTAAGCGCAAGTGGAGAATAATTTAGGAAATATAATCAATTTATTTTTTTTAAGTGTAAATAAGAATGAATTCAAAGAAAATTATGATCAATTTGCTTCACAAAGTCGCTGAAGATTCTAGCGAATTCGCTCGGCTTTAAGCGCAAGTGTGATGTTTTGTGACAAATAAAAAGATGTAGAAGTTGACTTTCTCTAAGAAGTACCTAATGATTATGACAACTTTGTTCACTGCAAATGTGTGCGGTAATTACTGTCAAAAGTAGTCGTAAAAATTTAAAAAATTAATTTTCGTCGTAAACTCGCTGATAATCAAGTCGAATTTCGCTTGTTTTTAAGCGCAAATAGGATTTTTGTTAATAAAAAAATAAAATCAAACAGAAATTGACTACTTCATGAAATGTCTGAGGATTATGAATTTATTTATTCTGAAGCGTAGGTAGATTTTTTGCTAAAAACCAGAAATTGACTCCTTCATGAAACATGTACGGATTATGACGACTTTGCCAAATGAGAACATATTTGACGATTTCTGACAGAATTTTCTATTCTATTTTCTATTTATTCCCCTATCGCACATTCAAAGTTCACAAACAATACTAAAGTTAAGCTTCCTTGTACCTTTGATCCAACTCATCCGTCGGTGCGAGTCTTCCGTTCCTAGGACCTTGGGATTCTTCTTAGAGCCTTCTGTTCCTAGGACCTTGGGATTCTTCTTAGAGTCTTCTGTTCCTAGGACCTTAGAATTCTTCTTAGAGTCTTCTGTTCCTAGGACCTTGGGATTCTTTTTAGAGTCTTCCGTTCCTAAGACCTTGGGATTCTTCTTAGAGCCTTCTGTTCCTAAGACCTTAGAATTCTTCTTATCATCTAGCTTGTTTTTGGTCAATCAAGCCTCTAATGAGAGATATGCAGAGGACTTTGTTTCTTTAGCCTACAAGCAGCTTGCGGGCCAGGCTTCTAGCCGCCGGTCTTTGGTCAGGAATCGAACCCGGACTTCGTGAATTTTAATTCACGTGTACCACCATTTTACATCCGAGGACTTCTGACAGAATTAATTTATTAAAAATTTAAAAAATTCTTATTACCAAAGTTCTTCAAAATTACGGTAAATTTGTTCATTTTTAAGCGAAAATTAAAGTTTTATTAAAATTAATCCAAAATTAAAACCAAGCCTAAAACAGGAAATTTACGATTAAATTTGTTTCTTATTTTTTTCGTTAGTGGACTTGTTTACTGTAGAACAAATCCCCCAGACATAGCCACATCAATCCTTGTCGTGAAGTCGCTCATGACCGTACTGACGAAAAAAGTGGATTTGCTAAAAGTAGTTTTTTTTAATAAGTCATACAATTTTGAAGTTCTTAAAGTACTAATTCAGAATCTGTATTTCGTTTTTTTTTAATTCTAAAAAGAAATAATTTTAAAAATTTCTAAATTCTAAAAAAAAATAATTTTTAAAATCTCTAAATTTTAAAAAAAAATAATTTAAAAAATTTCTAAATTCTAAAATGAAATAATTTGAAAAATCTCTAAATTCTAAAATGAAATAATTTTAAAAATTTCTAAATTTAAAATTATGAATTTTTATATTTGTATTTTTTTCGAAAAAAAATTAAACAGCTGTAATGAAAGAGAAAAATTTACTTAATTATGAAAAATAATTATTAGAATTAGTCAAGTTGAAGTACAAAATGAACGTTTCCAAAATAAACTCGCCCAATTTTGACGAACATATAAAAAAATATTTTTGTTTTTCCCCAATTTTTGATATATGAAATTTCACACATTTATTTCATTTTTCCGTTTTATAGAAGTGTTAGGAAAAACTAAATACAGATTTTAAATATTTATCTGATAAAGTATAAAACCAGCTATAACTCGTTTCAAAAAGCCACTTCGAATAAAGTACTTTTCCTCGTGAATTCGCTCGATTTTAAGCGTAGACAAAAGTTCACTTAATTTTAAGCGTAGACTAAAATTCGCTTAATTTTAAGCGTAGACTAAAATTCGCTTGATTTTAAGCGTAGACTAAAATTCGCTTAATTTTAAGCGTAAACTAAAATTCGCATCAAAAATATCTCTGTCGTAGAACGCGAGATCCCCGAAGGCTATAGAACTCTATTTGTCTTTGAGGACGAATAAAGTGAGACTCAGACTTCCAGTATTTAAGTTTCCAAATCTTTCATCACCATGTAACAAAAATCACTAATACTACTTAAATTTCTTTGATATTATTATTTGTTTGTTTTCTACATTATTCTATTATCCCCCCAGGTTTAAGCTATTTATATTGCATCGTAATCTTACTGTACTAGAATAAATAAGGAGGTCCACGAAAGTCTCAATCCAAAAGCGAGTTCGTCGATGATATTGACGAAATCGCCGATGATATTGACGAGTTCGCTGGTAATATTGACGAGTTCGTCGATGATATTGACGAAATCGTTGATGATATTGAAGAATTCGCCAATGATATTAACGAGTTCCCTGATGATATTGACGAGTTCGTCAATGATATTGAAGAATTCGCTAGTAATATTGACGAGTTCCCTGATGATATTGAAGAATTTGCCAATGATATTGACGAAATCGTTAATGATATTGACGAGTTCGTCGATGATATTGAAGAATTCGCTAGTAATATTGACGAATTCGCTCGTTTCTAAGCGTAGGTGCAATGTCCGTTGTGGAATTAATCCAGAGAGAAACCAAAGTCCAAAGTACAATATTCATAATTAACTTTGCTTTTTTGTTAACAATTAGTTTACTGTAGACTAAGCTTGATGCAGAAAATGAAATTAACCTTTACTGTAAAGTCTAATGATAGTGACGAATCTATTCATTTCTAAAAAGTAGCAGATTTTGTATCAAAGTTAATTTTAAAAAACGGTCTCTAGTTATGATGACGAATTCGTTCATCGTTAAATGCAAATGGAATTTCGCTTTTAAAATAATCTAAAAATAAAACCAAATCTCTGGTGATAATGCCGAGTTCGTCTATTTTTAAACGTAAGTGTAATTTTCGTGTCAAGATCAATCTAAAAATAAAACCAAATCTCTAGTGATAATGCCGAGTTCGTCTATTTTTAAATGTAAATGTAATTTTCGCGTCAAGATCAATCTAAAAATAAAACCAAATCTCTAGTGATAATGCCGAGTTTGCCTATTTTTAAACGTAAGTGTAATTTTCGCATCAAGATCAATCTAAAAATAAATCAAATTCACTCATATCTAAGTTCAAGTAGAATTCTTACATCAAAAATGATTTAAAAAAAACAAAGTCGCTGATAATTTGGATGAATTCACTCATTTCAAAACTAATCCAAATATAGAACAAAGCTCAACACATAAAGTTCATTATTAAACCTACTTTATCTGCTTTTTCATTGACAGCTGGTTTACTGTAGACTAATATCACGCAGAAAACAATTTTGTCGATCAATTTTTATCGGAACGTGCTCACACAAATGATGAATATATATAAAATGTAATGTAGGGACACATTAAAGTAGTTCTCATAAGTCAGATTATATTTAATGTACCGATATACTAAGTCGGTATCAGTGCATTGTATTCAGTATATCTATATATTAAGCTGATATTAATGTATTATACTTAATATATCTGATGCATTAAAACAGCTCTGATGTGTCAGATACATTATATTCAATGCATCGATATAGTAAGTTGATATTCGTGTATTATATTCAATTTATCCATAAAGTAAGTCGATATCAGTACATTGTATACAATTCATCGATATAGTAAGTCGATATCAGTGCATTGTATTCAATTTATCCATATATTAAGCCGATATTAATATATTATATTCAATTTATCCATATAGTAAGTTGATATCAGTGCATTGTATTCAATTTATCCATATATTAAGCCGATATTAATATATTATACTCAATTTATCCATATAGTAAGTTGATATCAGTGCATTGTATTCAATTTATCCATATATTAAGCCGATATTAATAATATTATACTCAATTTATCCATAGAGTAAGTTGATATCAGTGCATTGTATTCAATTTATCCATATATTAAGCCGATATTAATATATTATACTCAATTTATCCATAGAGTAAGTTGATATTAGTGTATTGTATTCCATTCATCGATATAGTACGTCGATATTAGTGCATTATACTCAATATATCTGATACATTAAAACAGCTCTGGTATATCAGACACATTATATCCCACTAGCGTAACCTTCTGAATTCGGTTTTTGACATTTTATTATTTCGTTATTTTGAGAGAATTGTATGAAATTCCGGAATCCAGAGGAAAATTCCGGAAGTTCTTAGAATTTTGCGGGAAATCCAGAAGTCTTCCAGAATCCAATTTAATCTTTTAGAACGATCTGTGCTGTGTTATCAAAGTTGGATCTCAAAGTTAGAAGTTAAAATTCGGCATCAATTCAGAAGTCGAAGTTTTCTGTCAAAGTTGAATTTCAAAGTTCGACATCAAAATTAAAAATCGAAGTTCGACGTCAAAGTTAGAAGTTGGTCATCGAAGTTGAGCATCAAAGTTCGACGTCAAAGTTAGAAGTTGATTATCGAAGTTGAGCATCAAAGTTCGACATCAAAGTTAAAAATCGAAGTTCGACCTCAAAGTTCGACATCAAAGTTAGAAGTTGATCGTCGAAGTTAGAAATCGAAGTTTAATGTCCAATTTCGAGATCCAACTTTGACAACAAAATTAAAAGTTTGTCATCAAAGTTAAAAATTGATCGTTAAAGTTGAAATTAAACTTGATGGTCAGTTTGAAGTCGAAGTTGGACTTCAAGATTTGATGTCAAACTTTAATAATTAACTGTGACGTTGAGCTTTTACGTTTAACTTTGACCTAAAACTTTGATGTCAAACTTTGATGATTAACTTTGACTTCGAACTTTAATGATCAACTTTGAGGCCGAACTTTAATGATCAACTTTGATGTCGAACTTTGATAATCAACTTTGAGGCCGAACTTTGATGATCAACTTTGAGGCCGAACTTTAATGATTAACTGTGACGTTGAGCTTTTACTTCTAACTTTGACTTCGCACTTTGATGTCAAACTTTGATGATTAACTGTGACGTTGAGCTTTTACTTTTAACTTTGACCTCAAACTTTAATTTTAAATTTTGACTTCGAACTTTGATGATTAACTTTGACTTCGAACTTTAATGATTAACTCTGACGTTGAGCTTTTATTTTTAACTTTGACTTCGAACTTTGATTTCAAATTTTAACTTGGAATTTTGAAAATATAGAATATTGGAATCAAAGATCACAGAATTTTGTAGGAGATTAGAAACCTTTTTTTAAGATTGTTCTGTAAAAAATGATTTTTAATACTTAGCGTGATTAACCCCAATTCGTACTCTAAGTACTTGGATCTGAAAAATTTGCACTTTTGAATTTTATTTTTCACTTTGTTGAATTAGATCCTTCTGAAATCCAGTAAAAACATTCGGAATCATTCAAAAATAAGAATTTTACTTTTTTAAAGAAAATTCGTTTCAAGAAAATTTTGTAAAAAATCATTTTTAATTTTTATAATAATACAATTGGCATTATTGTCATTTCGCCAAGAATTCTGAATTTGTTGATTTTCACATTTCGCCAAGAATTCTGAATTTGGCGGTTTTCACATTTCGCCAAAAATTTTAAATTTGTTGATTTTCGCATTTCGCCAAAAATACTGAATTTATCGATTTTCACATTTCGCCAAAAATTTTGAATTTGTTGATTTTCATATTTCGCCAAAGATTTAAATTTAATAATTTTCATATTTTGTCAAATTTTTAAGATTAGTGTCTTTCAAGATTTAATAAAAGATATTAAAAATAAAAAATTAAAAAATTCGTTTGTGGACTATTTGAGGATAAAATTTCCGTTTTTATAAAAATAAAAAAATTGGCATTCATTTTCAAATTGCAAAATCGTTGTTGAAAGACAATCTTCCATAATCGAATGGAAGGTTCAGAAATCATCTAATTTGCGAATATTAACATTTTCTAAAATATTCAAAAATTCTTGTCAGGACCGTTTTACAGAAAATATTCTTTAAAATTTTTTAAGATTCTGTAAATTTTTAGAATCTTCCGGAATAAGATGGAAATTCTTAATTTTGAAATTTATAAAAAATCCGAAAATTCTTGTCAGGACTGTTTTGAAAATAAAAATCATTTATTATTGGCATTCATTCTCATTTCGCCAAAAATTTTAAGATTCTGTAAGTTTTTAGAATCTTCCGGAATAAGATGGAAATTCTTAATTTTGAAATTTCTAAAAAATCCGAAAATTCTTGTCAGGACCGTTTTGGAAATAAAAATCATTTTTTATTGGCATTCATTCTTATTTCGCCAAAAATTTTTTAAAATTACAATTCTCTAAAATACGGTAGAAATTTTTGAAAATAAAAATCATTTTTAAATTTTAAATTGTCAAAAATTAAGATTCGTTCTCATTTTTCCAAAGTTTAAAAATTAAAATCTTCTAAAAACTAAAAAAATTCTTGTCAGGACCATTTTCTAAAAATTTTTATTTTTCATAATTCTTTAAAATATTTTTATTTTTTAAATGTTTTTTTACTTTTTATTTTGAAAAATATTTGTTTCCAGATTATTGGTCTTTTTCGTTTTGATGTGAAAAAATTTTTCGAAAAAAAAGATAATCTGAAAATTGGTCTGTTGAATTTTCAAAGAAAAAAGTGAATTTTATTAGTTCGGAAATCGTAGAATTAACTGTAATAAAAAACTTTAAAGTCCGAAAAATTTAATGTTAAAATTATGTTTTAAAAAATATTCAAATTTTCAAAATTGGTCCCGACACGAATTTTTAGAATTTTCCAGTCAGGACCGAAAATCATAAAATTTTATGTTTAATTATAGAAATTTAAAATTATATTTTTTAAAATAAAAATATTTACAAAAATTCCAAAAATTGGTCCCGACACGAATTTTCCAATCAGGACCAAAAATCATAAAATTTTATGTTTAGATACTTCTAGAAAGTCTAAAAATATTATATTTTTTAAAATAAAAATATTTACAAAAGTTCCAAAAATTGGTCCCGACACGAATTTTTAGAACTTTTCCAGTTAGGACCAAAAATCATAAAATTTCGTATTTAATTATAGAAATTTAAAATTATATTTTTTAAAATAAAAATATCTACAAAAATTGGTCTCAACACGAATTTTTAGAATTTTCCAGTCGAGACCAAAAGTGTAATATTTTCGATTTATTTCGTTCTGGAAAACTTTAGAAATATCAAAAAAATTTCGAAAAAAATGTTTGTTAAAATCTGCAATGTGCGTGCAACGTTCGACAGACAGCTGACTAACCTAAAATTATTTTTCATTAGTAATCTGAAAATTTATTTTTTAAATTATAGATTACGAAATAACCGTGTAATTTCGTTGTTAAACATAATAAACATCGTGATTTTTTAATTTTACGTCTCAAAAAAAATATTTTTTTTGAAGTTTCAAAAATTAATTTCATACATCAATTTAATTTGGATTAAATTCATAGGATTATTGTAAGTATTAAAATTTTTTTGGGTATTTATATATAGATAAAAATGGATTAGAAATTTTAAGTGAGATTATAGGATTCCGATTTGGGTTTCAAAACTATTTAGACAAGCTGCCGAATTGTTGCGCGCAAAGTGCGAGTTTTGATTGTTATGTAAATTAATTTTATTTAAAATTAAACTTTTTAGGTAAAAGTATTTCAAATTGTTCGGGCGAGCTGCCGAATTATTGCGCGCAAAGTGCGAGTTTTTATTGTTATGTAAATTAATTTTTATTCTTATAAGAAACGATGAATTATTCAATTTTAAACAAAATTAAACTTTTTAGGTAAAAGTATTTTAAAATTATTCAGGCAAGCTGCCGAATTGTTGCGCGCAAAGTGCGAGTTTTTATTGTTATGTAAATTAATTTTATTTAAAATTAAATTTTTTGTCGTTTCTTATATGAATAAAAGAAAATTAAACTTTTTAGGTAAAAATACTTTTAAATTATTCAGACGAGCTGCCGAATTGTTGCGCACAAAATGCGAATTTAAATTTAGCCTTTTAAATGAAATTACTTTGCAAAGGAGAAAATTTATTTTATGCAAAAATAATTTTTTAATTTTGAATTTTTTTAACTTTAAATTTTTAAAATTTAAAATTTTTTATTTAAATTTAAATTAAAATAGTAGAAATTAAACTAGAAAAACTTGAAACCGAATTCCTCGGATGTTACGTGCAAAATTTCAAATTTTAATTTTAATGTTGAATTTTATGCATATGGACGTAAGTTCATTTTTCCGTAAAATCGAATTATTTTTACTTTTTTGAATAAAAATAAATAGTTATATATTTTTAATAAGATTACATAATTTAGGTTAAATTCGAACTAAAGATTCCACAAGGCTAAATGTTGCCTGCAAAGTGCGAATTTTAATTTTTAATTTTTTTAAAAATAAATTTATTTAATTTTTAATTTTTTAAAAAATAAATTTATTTAATTTGTAATTTTTGTTTAAAAATAAACTTATTTTATTTTTTAATTTTTATTTAAAAATAAATTTATTTAATTTTTAATTTTTATTTGAAAATAAATTTATTTAATTTGTAATTTTTGTTTAAAAATAAATTTATTTT
Source organism: Halicephalobus mephisto (assembly GCA_009193035.1). NCBI lineage: Eukaryota > Metazoa > Nematoda > Chromadorea > Rhabditida > Panagrolaimidae > Halicephalobus > Halicephalobus mephisto. Next base: position 21,228 of record SWDT01000045.1, read on the forward strand.
ATTTTTTTAAAAATAAACTTATTTTATTTTTAGTTTTTAAAATATAAATTTTAAGAATTAAAATGTTTAAACTTAAATGATGGTTTGGACAAAAGCAACTTCGAAAATCCCCGACTGGAGAGTGAGGATGATGAAGAAGAATCCTGGAGTGAAGATGCTGTTATCCACGACCGTTTCGTCTTCGCTGAGGAATGTGGCCCCCATGCCGACGTCGAAAACTGTGAGAACCCTATTGACTACTTCGAACTCTTCGTTAATGACGAGTTGCTGGAACTCATGGCCATCGAGACAAACAGATATGGTCAAACCAAGATGGCGGACAAGGGCAAGGACTGGATCGACACGACCGTTGAGGAACTGAAGCACTTCGTTGGCATCTGTCTCTATATGGGAATTGTACGGCTGCCAAAGCTTTGTGATTATTGGTCTACCAAGCCTATCTTTGGTATCTCCTTGGTCAACAAGATTGTGGTCAGAAATCGATTTGAGACGTTGGTGACATGTCTCCATTTTGCCGACAACGACAGATCAGACAGGAGCAACCGGCTCTACAAAATTCAACCGGTATTGAACTTGCTGAACGAATCTTTCCAAAGGATGTACAAGCCAGGACAAGAACTCTGTATTGATGAGTCAATGGTGCCATTCCGTGGACGGGTCTTATTCAGACAGTTCAACAAATCCAAAAGGTACAAATATGGGATCAAACTGTTCAAACTTTGTTCTAAGGGCGGATACACCCAGAAGATCAAGGTTTACGCCGGTAAAGACGTCACAAGGGTAGGTGGTGTGGCTGACAGCGTGGTTTTAGAACTTATGGAAGGTTATTTGGACCAGGGCCGAGATCTATGTACAGACAATTGGTACACGAGTCTCCCATTAGCCAAATCCTTGCTTGCCAGAAGTACCAATCTCATCGGCACGATTCGGAAGAGCCGTAAAGGTATCTCCCAGGCGGTGAAGGACAAAAGGTTGAAAAGGGGCGAGTTATGTTTTCGGCAAAACAACCGCGGAGTGTTGCTTCTGAAATGGAAGGACAAGAGGGATATCTTCATGCTCTCGACAAAACACGATGGATCCCGGAATAGCGAAAAGAAGCCGTTGGTTGTGGAAGATTATAATAAGATGAAAGGGTTTGTCGACCTCAGTGACCAAATGGCAGCGTATACACCTTTCGTCAGGAAGACGGCCAAGTGGTATATGAGACTTTTCTTCCATCTGGTGACACAGACTGCTCTTGTCAATGCTTGGATACTCTACATTCAAAGGAATAGTATGCAGTTCAACGACTTCAAGATTGACATCGCTAGAAAGTTGATGGACTTGGAGGAAAACAGTTCACCTAGTCAGGCGAAGAAAAGAAAGCTGATTGAAAGATCAGACCTCAAGGGCAACCAACGAAGATACTGCCGAAGCTGTTATCGTAAGTTGGCTGATCAATATGGCCGCACACACGCCAAGACCTATGCCAGGAAATCTAGAACTCAGTGCTGTGTCTGCCAGTGCTTCATCTGTTTGGAATGCTTCCAGACTAGGCATAAATCTTGTTCTAGTCCTTAGTTTTTTGTTATTGAGTTGTATTTTTTTAGGTGTAAATAAAATAGCTGTGAAATACGATCTCGCGGGACCATGCCAGCTACAGATATTAGCCACCCTACTGGTTAATATAATACCATTTAATTTTCATTAAGTGCGCAAAAATCATTTATCTAGGGTTGTCCGACAACATTGTCCCACGCGGCAAAAAAATTGTCCGACAGCATTGTCGGACATTGTCGTCAACGTGTTAAAGTGAAAGGTTCTAAAATCTGAAAATTTCTGGGATTTTCAAAAACTTAATGAAAATATATGAAACTTTCTAGAATCTCATGTAAGATTCAAGTTTCTAGAAATTTTCAAAATTTTTCCAAAATTTCGAAGGTTTCTAGAAGGTTCCAGAGCCGATGGAAAATTCTGAAGATTTCTAAAAATTTCCAGAATTTTTCTGAAACTTTGAAGATTTCTAAAAATTTTCAGAATTTTTCTGAAATTTTGAAGATTTCTAAAAATTTTCAGAATTTTTTCAAAATTTCGAAGGTTTCTAGAAGTTTCCAGAATCCAAAAGAAACTTTTAGAATCCAATAGATCTTTAACTATTCCAGAATCTAGAACTTCCAGAATCCAGAAAAAATTCCGAAAACTTTTTAGAATATCACTGAATTTTCTAAAATTTCATAAGCTTCCACAACTTTTCAGAAACTAATAAACTTTAAAAATTATCTAAAATCTAGTTTTAAAATTTTTCAAAATCCTCAATTTTTAAGTTTTCGATTCTATTTTTAAATATAATTTGAACAAAAACATACCTTGTAGAGGTTGTACCACAGATTTCCATAAAAAGAACAACAAAACAACGCAATAAATAAACAGTAAAAAGTTGAACTTTTTAAAACTTCTCTGGGACGAAGAGACACCGGCTGAGGGGTTTGCTGGACTTCCAAATCACTGTCCTCTTCTTCCGCTTCATCGACGAGGACTTTAGTGTCGCTTTCACAAGAATTACTCCTCCGGTGTCTAGCAGGTTCCTTAGTTGTCTGGAAGTATTAAAAATTAACAAAAAGTAAAAACTAAAAATACAAAAATCAAAAAATTAAAAATTTCAGTGTTTTGAAGTGCGTTGCAGAATGTGAAATTGACTCCCGCCACGAAAGCGCCTGATAGCTAAGATGGGTTTTTTACTGGTCAGTGCGAGTCGGGTTTTGTGAGGGAAACGAAACTAATTCTCGCCACGAAAGTGCCTGGAGATCAAAATAAATGTTCCTAGTGACCAGTGCGAGTTGAACTTCGCCCAAAAAAGCTGCGTGTAGGACGGATTCCTAATTAAGCAGCGATATATGGATTTCCCACAATGCCCAGTGGTTACCGCGATGTTTTGAATTTGGATTAATCCCCGTTATTCCGCGGTAAATTCCAAATAAGTAAACCCTACCGAACGAGGGTCAATGACAAATAGGAAAGTGTTATCCACAAGAGCTCCACCACCACCACCACAGTAAAACTACGGTCATTTTTACCGTTCGTTTTTGATTGTCGGTGTCATCAGAAGCTAATTGGGAGTAACTGTATCTCGAGAAAGCCGTCTCTCTCGTGGAAGATCGAGAAAGCCACCGAGTCCGTCTCTTGGACAGCCAGGCCATGTCGATCAGAGCCGTGTTCGATAAGTACTTTCTGACATACTACAACCAACATTAAATCCTGAATAATTATGCAAATTACGACATTACTCACCTCAGCAGGGGGATCACAGATGAATATCAGGCCTACTGTCTGCATCAGGACGTAGATGAAGGACAACTTGACGAAAATCCCCGGGACTCGTTCGATCAAAGCCGGATCAGAAAAGTAACTAAAATTAATTTAATATTATTTTCAACATTTCGCGACCTTTGTGTTTCGATTTTGAAATCAATTAAAAATTAACTTTCAGATTTTTGGATTCCGAAGGTGGACTTTGATTCAGAATCTACAGACCCAATTGCTTCGTTTTAGGTACTTTCTGTCAAATTTCGAGGATACTTAAAATCCTCTGCTAAGGTTTCATACAAAAAAGGAAAAGTTGCTTAAAATAAATTTTAAATTTTGATATAAAAACTTACCTAAAGTAATTTTTAAATTCCCATATAAAAAATACAAAATTATGTAAAAAAACCTAAATTCCCATATAAAACTACAAAGTTACCTAAAATAATTTTTAAATTCCCATATAAAAACTACAAAGTTACCTAAAATAATTTTTTAATTCCCATATAAAAAACTCAAAGTTACCTAAAATAATTTTTAAAATACCATATAAAAAACTCAAAGTTACCTAAAATAATTTTTAAAATACCATATAAAAAACTCAAAGTTACCTAAAATAATTTTTAATTTTCGAATTAAACGTAAGCGATATATCAATATTTTAAATGTGTATTGATCTTACCCGTCGGAACTGGCAGGTTTGTTTTCTGGATTGATTAGTTTGGTCTGGATGGGAGCGAAGATGGAACTCGAGATCCCGAACCCTCCGGCCACGACCCCACTAAGTAGCCCTACTCTGGACGGATCCCAGTTGATCACACAGCTGACGGCAACGACGTAGGCTATTCCTTGTCCGAATCCGAACATTATTCCGTAAGTAAGAAGAAATAAATAGTAAGAGATCTTGATTGTGTAATAACTCAAAAAAACTCCGATTCTGAAAAATTTCATATATCAACTTCAATCGAAACAAAGATTTACGCCATTGTGTAGCATCCGATCGCCGTGGTCAGCCTTGGACCGAGTTTCTGGGACAAAATCCCGCCGATAACCATAGCGAACGGAAAGCAGCCCTGGAAAGTCGGGATCCAAACCAGCTCCTCGATCCTTATGGACGGATCTGTGTGATTCCTCATATATGAAGCCATATAAGGCAGCATGTTTCCTAAAATTCCATATATAAATCGAGAACGAAAATGCAAAAATCACCGAAAGTATGATATGTCCCTAAACTGAGATGGATTAGAACAGCTCCAAACAGCACCGTCCCCACCCGCAGCCATGGCTTCTGCCGGATCAAAACTTTAGCCACCGGATCCGCGATCATTTTTAAAACTTCATCTTGCTAAATACCATCTGAAAGAACTTTAATGAGAGTGAATCCAAAGGATCAAAGATCAAATTTCGTCCATTCTTCGAAACGTCAGTAAACGAGACCAATCAAAGAAGATCGATAGTGTGCAAAACGCCTGAGGGAACAAACGAAACGCGCGGAGTCTTGTCCCTTCCCGTCCACTAGTTTTGCCGTCGGGTGTCTCTTTCGTTTCTTCGCTGCTTCGAAGTGCTTTTTACTACTTTCATTCACGAAAAACATTTATTAAAAACGCATTTAATATTTCTAGTCTGGACTTTAAGTTGTGAATGTTTGGTTAACCCGGAATTTCAAGGATAATTATATACAAAACTGGTGGATTTTTAGGTTTCATATATGAACTATTAAGTCGGAGAGTAATTCGTATTAGAATCGAAGGAAATCTGCAATTTAATGATAAAATTATAAATGTAAAATTATGTTGATTAGGATAAACAAGTTCCTAAAAATAGATTGATATATGAATAATCAAATTTCAGCGGCTACGGATCTAAATCTAACAACTTTCATTGGTGTTCTAATGTAATTTTGTAGAATTTTTCATAGTCTTCCGAAAATTTCAATATTTAACAATAAAATTGTGAAAGTGTGGATCTTTTTGACTCTGGAAGATTATAGAAAAATTATATATAGTAGAACACCAGTAAGATTCGTTAGATTTAGATCCGTAGCCGCTGAAATTTAGTTATTCATATATCAATCTATTTTTAGGAACTTGTTTATCCTAATCAACATAACTTTACACTTACAATTTTATCATTAAATTGCAGATTTCCTTCGATTCTAATACGAATTACTCTCCGACTTAATAGTTCATATATGAAACCTAAACATCCACCAGTTTTGTATATAATTATCCTTGAAATTCCAGGGTTAACCAAACATTCACAACTTAAAATTTTGATTAAGAAATTCAACCCAAATTACCATTGAATTTTTTCGAAAATAGGATTCTGAAAAATGTTAAATAAAAATTCCTCGAAACAAAGTCCCTAGTGAATGGGATTATCCGGATTTCCTGAGTGAGGATTCAGAAGTCAATTTTGATTCTTGTACTCCACTTGAGACACTCGAACGTTCTCCAGAACTTCACTGATTGGATTTCAAAATTAACGGAAAACAAAATTAGCATATTGTGCTATTTAAAAAAATAAACACGAAATTTTCTCAAAAAAAAGTTTAAAAAATTTCATAAATTATTAAATACAAATAATTTTTAGGATTTTAGTTGGATTTTTGAAAGATCTGAAGACTTCTAAGATGGTGTAGAAGATTTCAAAAATCCACTTGAAATTTGAAAATCTTATATTTTTAGAAAGTTTTAAGAACTTCAGAGATGACATAGAAGATTTCAGAAACTTACTTGAAATTTGAAAATTCTATATTTCTAAAAAGTTTTAAAAACTTCTGAGATGACGTAGAAAATTTCAGAAATGCACTTGAAATTTGAAAATTTTATATTTTTAGAAAGTTTTAAAAATTTCTACAATATCGTAGAAGATGTTAGAAATGCACTTGAAATTTGAAAATTTTATATTTTTAGAAAGTTTTAAAAATTTCTACAATATCGTAGAAGATGTTAGAAATGCACTTGAAATTTGAAAATTTTATATTTTTAGAAAGTTTTAAAAATTTCTATGATATTGTAGATGATGTTAGAAACTTACTTGAAATTTGAAAATTCTATATTTCTAAAAAGTTTTAAAAACTTCTATGATATTGTAGATGATGTCAGAAATGCACTTGAAATTTGGAAATTTTATATTTTTAGAAAGTTTTAAAAATTTCTATATCGTAGAAGATGTTAGAAATTTGTATCAATTTCAAGAATTCTATATTTCATATATTTTTAAAAAGTTTCTTTGGGTTCCAGAGGATTCCAGAAGCTGCTGTTGACTTTTTGAAGATTCTAATTCTCAATAAATTATCCAAGCGTCCAGAAAAATTCGATTAACTTTAAAACGACGTAAACACACAAGTTTTTGTTTTTTTTCAATTGTTCTTCTAATTTTTAAAAACAATTTTTTTCGTAAAATTCCAAAAAAAACAAAATTCATAATCTGCCCTGAGGCAATGGTTACCTCTTTTTCCGATTCATCCACGTGTGAAGTCGTTTTAAAAAAAATGTTTTGAATTTTTTTGAAAAAAAATTTTTTTCACGAAAATGCAAATTTTTAAATTTTTAAATTTTTGAATTTTTTCCGACTTGACCTCCTGCCAGGGGACTTCCAGAGGCAATTTGGAGGTTTTCGAGCACCCAAGTCTTGTATTCTGAAATTGCTTTATTTGGCTTCTGAGAATTTTTATATTTCCTTGGGTTACGGTATTTGGAAAATCCACAGGATATCGTATAAGGTTGAATTTCGAAATTCACTAGGTATTTCTAAAAAATTAAAAAAATTAACAGTTTCTGGTCTTGAGTGGAAAGTCCGAAAATTCGCCTCAGGACCATTTTTTGAAATTTTAAAACTATTTTTAATTTTATAATAAAGTAATTTTAAATTTAAAAAAATTAAAACAAAAAAATTAAGTTTCTGGTCCTAACTGGAAAGTCCGAAAATTCGCCTCAGGACCATTTTTTAAAATTTTAAAACTTTCTAAAAAATTAAAAATTTTCGGTCTTGACTGGAAAGTCCGAAAATTCGCGTTGAGATCATTTTAAAAATTTCTTTCACAAGAACATGATTTAAAACTTTTCGAAATTATATCTTTGAAATATCCACGTGAAAACAATAACTCGGGAATTTATATCTAATATTTTTCACAATAGTGTAATTTTTCGATTTTGTCACAGTTACTATCCAGGGGCAGTTAATCCTCAGCAGTAGTTGATCCTCAGTGATATTTATCCGAGGGACATTTGATCCCCAATAATATTTGTTCCTTAACGATAGTTGATCCCCGGTGATATTTATTCCCAGGGACAGTTATTACCCAATGATATATACTTCTTAATGATAGTAGATCTTCAATGATATATGCTTTCTAACGATAGTGAATTTTCAATACTATATACTTCTTAATGATAGTTGATCTTCAATGATATATACTTCTTAACGATGGTAAATCTTCAATGATATATGCTTATTAACAGTAGTTGATTTTCAATGATATATGCTTTCTAACAGTAATTGATCTTCAATGATATATACTTCTTAATGATAGTAGATCTTCAATGATATATACTTCTTAAGGGTAATTGATCTTCAATAATATATGCTCCTTAACGGTAATTGATCTTCAATAATATATGCTTCTTAACGATAGTTGATCTTCAATGATATATGCTTCTTAATGATAGTTGATCTTCAATGATATGTTTTCTAACGATGGTAAATCTTCAATAATATATGTTCCTTTACGGTAGTTGATCCCCGGTGATATTTTTCCCTAGAGCAGTTGTTCCCTACTGACAATTGATTCCCAGTGATATTTGCTCTTCAGCAAAGGTTGATCCCCAGGGGCAGTTGTTCCCCAATAATATTTGTTTCCCAATGATATTTCTTCCCAGAGGCAATTATCCCTTTTGATTCGTGCCGATTTCGAAATTTTTTAAACACGTTAACGACAGTCCCTCTTGTTCGAAAAATCAGCTTTGAAAAAAATTATTTTTTATACACCTTTTTAGGGACACTATTGCTATGTTATATTGTTCTAAAAACAAAAGCGATTTTTTACATGGATTTAAAAAATGATTTTTTTGCACAATTTTCGTGCAAATTTTGACCCGAGGAACTGAATCTGCGGGACACAAACGCCATGTCCTATTGTCGTTTAGGTGTTAAATTAATTTTTTCTTATTTTACCGAAATATTAAATCAATCTGACAGTAGGAAGAAATATAAGAGAAAAAAAATTAAACGAATTACAGTATCCCAAAATCTTGGATAATGTTGTTATCACCATGGCCTAGATGCCTAAGTTCAATTTCAAAAGCCGATTTTCACACATAATTGGTAATTTATCTCATAATTTATATTTTTTCCGTTCACAGATCTTTAGAAAGTAAGAAAAAATATAAAAGAAAAAAAATTAAACGAATTACAGTATCCCAAAATCTTGGATAATGTTGTTATCACCATGGCCTAGATACCTAAGCTCAATCCTGAAAGTCGATTTCCACACATAATTAGTGATTTATCTCATATCTTATATTTTTCCTCTTATATTTTTTCTTTTTATATTTTTTCCGTTCATGAATCCATTTAACTACCAAAAATATAAAAATGAAAGAAATTATACAAATTTTACAAAATAAAAAAACAAATGTCATAGTCAATTTTTCATCTATTGACAGATTTGTTATTTTTCGAGATTTATCTGGTTCGTAGAAGACCAGGAACGAGAATTTTCAACTTGTTACATTTTTAAAAAACGTCAAAAACGTGAATAATGATCGTTTTTTTTTGGAAAAATTTTGAAAAACGTGACAAGTCAGATTACGTTTTTTGAATTTTTTCTTTTTTTTTCAAAGAAAAATTTAAATTTAAATTTTTACTTTTTTTAGAAATCGGGATCAGAGAAGTTCAAAAATCTTGGATTTACCTTTTTAGATGTTTCAGAATCTTCCAGAAAAACAGGTTTTAGAAATTTTTGGAATTTTGTAAAAATTTGTAGAATATTTTAATTTTCTGAAAATTTTCATAATTATGTCGAACATTTTAGAAACTTTTGAAACTTCATGAAATCTTTTTGATTTACGTGGAAAGTTCCAGGAATTTTCAGAATTTTACAGACTCTAGTGAAAGATTTTAGACATTTTTTCAACATCTTATAGAAGCTTCTAGAATTCTTTAAAATCATGTAGAAAATTCTAAACACAAAAAACGTGACTTTTGATTTTTGTGACAATTACGAAATGTGACATAATCGTCACATTTTTAATATTTGACATTTGTGAAAAACTAAAAAGTAATAGTGACGATTTCTATTTGTTACTGTACTATAAGTTACACTTTTTTGTGTAGAGATTTTGGATAGTGTCTATTTCTAACTCAAATCAAGGCTTTCTAGTCACTATCCAAGTTTATTGGAACTGTCAAAATCACTTTCCAAAAATAATTCTAAACACAAAAAAACGTGACTTTTGATTTTTGTGACAATTACGAAATGTGACATAATCGTCACATTTTTAATATTTGACATTTGTAAAAAACTAAAAAGTAATAGTTACGATTTGCATTTGTTACTGTATTAAAAGTTTTATTTTTTTGTGTAAAGTCTTCCAGAATCTAAAAAATATATATTTTGAAAATCTTGTAGAAAATTTTCGAGAATTTTTGAGAAAATTCCAGACCACTTCGTCATTTTATTGAAACTTTTGGAATTTTTAAAAACCTCGAGGGAATTTTTAGAACGTTCTGTTTTATTGAACTTTATGAACTTTTCAAAAATCTCAAACGTCTTTGAAAATTTAAAATACCTTTTTCGAATTTCTGAAATCCAAAAAAAGATTTTGGAATTTTTAAATAATTTTTTTGAAGTTTTCAGAAATTAGAAAATTTCGGAATTTTTAAAAATTTTAAACAAGTTTTCAGAAACCAAAAGATTCTAAAACTTCTAAAACATCTTAGATTTACTAGAAATTTATGTAAATTTTCAACATCTTTTCGAAGCTTCTGAATCCTTTTTGAAAACATCTTAATTTCAGAAGATTTTAAAATTTTTAGACTTCATAGAAACTTTCAGAATTTCCGAAATTTCTAGAATATCTTAGATTTACTAGGAATTTATGTAAATTTTCAACATCTTTTCGAAGCTTCTGAATCTTTTCTGAAAACATTCAGATTTCAGAAGATTTTAAAATTTTTAGACTTCATAGAAACTTCCAGAATTTCCGAAATTTCTAAAACATCTTAGATTCAACTAGAAATTTACATAAATTTTCAAAATTTTATCCAAATTTTTAAATCCGATCTGAATCTTCAGAAAGTTTCGAAAAATAAAATCTGAATTGCATAGTTCCAGAAAATTCCGAAAATTCGTCTCGAGACAATTGCGTAACCCCCGTTTCCGCCGTTTATAATCCATTTTGTATGAAAAACAAAAATAAAATTTTTCTGTTCATGGAAACTTTTTTAATCTCTAATATGCCCTCAGGGAATATAATCTGTTGAAACGCTTCAAAATCCGAAAACTCATTCCATTTTTAAAAACAAAAATGTTTAACAAAATTTATTATAAATTTTTTGACGCGAATTTTTACAACTTTTCAGTCGAGATCGAAAATTAAAATTTTCTAAATGGTCCTGAGGCGAATTTTTGGGATTTTCCAGCTGGGACCAAAATCTTTGATTTTTCGTTTTGATAATTTTAAAAAGTTTTAAATTATTATAAAAATAGAAATTTTAAAATAAAATCTCGAAAAATGGTCCTGAGGCGAATTTTTAAAATTTTCCAATCGAAACCAAAATTCTTGATTTTTTCTTAATAATTTTAAAAAGTTTTAAATTATTATAAAAATGAAATTTTTAAAATAAAATCTCGAAAAATGGTTCTGAGGCGAATTTTTAGGATTTTCCAGCTGGGACCAAAATTCTTGATTTTCCGTTTTCATAATTTTAAAAAGTTTCAAATTATTATAAAAATAGAGGTTTTTAAAATAAAATCTTAAAAAATTGTCCTGAGGCGAATTTTTGGGATTTTCCAGTCGAGACCCAAAACTGCAAAAATTTATATTTACATAATTCTAAAAATTTCCAGAAGTTATTTAAAAAAATAAATTTCTATAATAAAATCCTCAAAAAATTATTTTTAAACTAAGACCGGAAATGATGACATTTAATCTTTATGTATTTTCAGAAAATTCTGAATTTTATAATTTTTAAAATTAAATTTCTTTAAAATTTTAAAAAATATGTTAAAATTAAATTTTGAAACTTCCAGTTAAGACCAAAAAGTACAAAAAAATTTCGAATTTTTCCAGTTGAGACCAAAAAGTACAAAAATTTTATTTTTTTAAGAATTCTGAATTTTATTTTTTTTAAATTGAATTTTTTAATAAAATTTTCGAACTTTCCAGTTGAGACCAAAAAGTACAAAAATTTTATTTTTTAAAAGAATTTTGAATTTTATTTTTTTAAAATTAAATTTTTTAATAAAATTTTCGAACTTTCCAGTTGAGACCAAAAAGTACAAAAATTTTATTTTTTAAAAGAATTTTGAATTTTATTTTTTTAAAATTAAATTTTTTAATAAAATTTTCGAACTTTCCAGTTGAGACCAAAAAGTACAAACATTTTATTTTTTAAAGAATTTTGAATTTTATTTTTTTAAAATTAAATTTCTTTAATAAAATTTTCGAACTTTCCAGTTGAGACCAAAAAGTACAAACATTTTATTTTTTTAAGAATTTTAAAAATTATAAGTTCTGGAAATTTTTAAATTTTATAATATTCCGTAATTTTGCCGAAATACGGTAAATGAAAAAATTCGGCGAAAACGAAATATTTTTTAAAATTAAATTTTCGAAATAAAATTTTTTTGGAGTCCTTAATCGATGAAATTTAAGTTCGTTTTTGGAATTTTTCAAAAATGAACAAAAAAAATTTATTTTTAAATTTTGTTTAATTTTAGAAACTTTTTTGAAAAAATGCTTCAATTTCATCCGACTGCCATCGGGAAATGCCAAAAGTCAAGCCCCCTAGAAGATGTCAGAAAATCCAAAATTGAACAAAAAAATTCAAATTTTTCGAAAAAAATGTCCATCGAACACCAAAATCGACCTTTGACCCGTCACGAAGGAAACGTCGATGTCGAATTGTGTCATATTGTGGCTTTCGCAACAAAAGCCGATCTTCAAGTTAAAAAAATCGACGACAAAAAAGTCCATGTTCATTTCGAAAAGGTTTGTTTTTTTTAATTCGAAAAATTCCGCAATTCGTTTTTTTAAAAAAATAAAAAATTTTATTTCGAAAATTATTATTTCCAATTTATCTTCGAAAAAAATTAAAAAAAATAAAAATAGTCTTAAAACGAAAGTTTTTAAAATTATTTTTTTTCGTTTCAAAACTATTATTATTTGAATTTAAAAAAAAATAAAAATAATAATGATCTTAGAACGAAAATTTCTTAATCATTTTTTTCGTTTCAAAACTATTATTAAAATTTAAAAAAATGAAAATAATAATAATCCTAAAACTAAAGTTTTTTTTAAATTTTCGTTCTGAGACCATTATTTCCAATTTGTCTTTGGAAAAATAAAAAACAATAATCCTACAGCGAAAGCTTTTTAAATTATTTTCTTTCGTTTCAAAACCATTATTAAAACTTTAAAAAATAAAAATAATAATCCTAAAACTAAAGTTTTTTTTAAAATTTTCGCTTTAAGACTATTATTTCCATTTTATCTTTGAAAAAATAAAAAATTAATGATTTTGAAACGAAAATTTTTATTTTTTATTATGAAGTTTTTTCAGTTTTCAATTCTACAGTAATGTAACTATTTTTGAAAAAACAAATCAATCATTTTTTGTCAAAAATATTACTCAAAACTTGTCCTCAGAGAATTAAGAACAAAATTTTTCAAACTTCATTGGTCCCACAACGAAGCATTTTTAATTGTTTTTTTGAGGAGTTTTTTCGCTTTGGGACCATTGTTTTAAATTTATTTTTTAAAAAGTAAAAAAAATAAAAAAATATGATTTTTTCAAGAAATTTTAAATAATTTTAAAAAAAGTTAAAATTTTTTCGTTTTAAATTTACTTTTTAAAAAAGTTAAAAAAATAAAAAAATATGATTTTTTCAAGAAATTTTTTAATTAATTTTTAAAAATTTAAAAATTTTTTCGTTTTCAGATTATTTTAAATTTATTTTTAAAAAAGTTAAAAAAATTAAAAAATATAGTAATTTTGTCAAGAAAGTTTTTTTGTTTTAGGATTGTTTTAAATTTAAAAATTTTTTATTTTTGTTTATTTTTTTTTGAATTTAAAATTATTTTTATTTTTGTTTATTTTTGTATTTTTGGATTAACATAGGTTGAAATAAGTAAATATATAAAAAACAACGAAAAATATTTAAAATGGAATTAAAATAAAAACGAAACTTGTTTGGCGACTCCCGAACGGAATTTGAGCTTCTTAGTCGAAATAATCCAAAAATGACGTCTCGCTTTAAAAAACCAGTAACTATATTCGTAGTCAAAAAATGAATTAAAAGTTTTTTGTTGCAAAATCGATGTTTTTATTTGACAATTTTTTATTTTTTTGAAGATAAATTACAAATTTTGGTCTTGATAAAAATAGTGCTAAATTAATTTATAAAAATTTCGATCAAGAACTTTTGAACAATATTCGTTGTAAGACCAATGAGTTTTTATTTAACAACTTTTTGAAGATGAATTACGAATTTTGGTCTTGATAAAAATATTGATGAATTAATTTTTTTACTGAAAACCTTTGGACAATATTCGCTGTAAGACCAAGAAGTTTTTATTTAACAATTTTTTGAAGATAAATTATGAATTTTGGTCTTGATAAAAATAGTGCTAAATTAATTTATAAAAATTTCGATCAAGAACCTTTAAACAATATTCGCTGTAAGACCAATGAGTTTTTATTTGACAATTTTTTATTTTTCGAAGATAAATTACGAATTTTGGTCTTGACAGGAATATTGATAAATTGATTATTGATTAAGATTTTTTATTTGTTTTTAATGATGATTACTGTAGCCAGGATGCTTCTGTGGGTCGATGACGCTGACGATGTCCGTGAAGCTGATCTGTATCCTCGAGTTGGCGATCGTTTCGGTTCTGATTCTGCAGGCCCCGGAGCTGCTTCTGAAGACGACGAACCACTTCTACGTCTCAGAATCCGTTTTTCCGGAGCATTCCTTCGCGATTTTTTTCTTCGAGATGTTCGTTCTCGTGACATGTTTGATTTCGATTCTGATGCTTTTTTACGCGATTCTGAAGACCCGGGCCCAGTTCGTCCTCCCGCATCTGGTCTGGCAGGTCTTCTACGCCTTCTCCTCTACCGTAACCTGCACAGTGATCCTCGTGCTGGCCGGATTCGGAAAAATCATGTGGCCGAGTACTGTAGTTTTGACGATTTTCATAGGGGTCCCAGGAGTGCTGGAAATATGGTGGCTATTTACAGTAATCGATTTTTACAGACAAATTTTAATCAACGAAAGAATCAACAACAGACTCAGAAGGAACTCCCAAGATGCCCTGAGGAACATCTTCGCCAACGGCCTGCTGCACTTCCACAACAGCAGCAAAGTCAGAAAAGAAAGTTGTACATTACCGTAATCCTCGCCTCATTATTCAATTTTTACGTCATTTTTTGCATTTTTTCTTTTAAAAATGCAAAATTACGAGTACATTGTCTTCCATCCACTCAGAAAATTGATTATTTTTAAATAAAGTTGCAAAATTAATTATTTTAAAAAAATTACAAAATTTTTAAAATTTCAAAAAAATTACAAAATTGATTATTTTTAAATAAAATTACAAAATTAATTATTTTAAAAAAAATTACAAATTTAAACAATTTCAAAAAAATTACAAAATTGATTATTTTTAAATAAAGTTGCAAAATTAATTATTTTAAAAAAATTACAAAATTTTTAAAATTTCAAAAAAATTACAAAATTGATTATTTTTAAATAAAATTACAAAATTAATTATTTTAAAAAAAATTACAAATTTAAACAATTTCAAAATAAAATTACAAAATTAATTATTTTAAAATAAAATTCTTAAAGGTGAAAATTATTTTTAAAATAAATTGAAATTTTAGAACTTAAATTAAAAAAAATAAAATTTTTAAAAGTAAAAATTATTTTTAAAATAAATTGAAATTTTAAATTTTAGAAATTAAAAAAAATAAAATTCTTAAAAGTGGAAATTATTTTTGAAATAAATCGAACTTTTTAATTTTAGAAATTTAGAAAAATAAAATTTTAAAAAGTGGAAATTATTTTTAAAATAAACCGAAATTTTAGAACTTTTAGATCTAAAAAATAAAATTCTTAAAAGTAAAAATTATTTTTAAAATAAATCGAAAGATGATTTTACTAAACCCTTGGGGCGGTTATTGAGAAAACAAAGAGGTCATATTGCATGAAAATTCCAGCTGAAACAACGGTTGCCTCAGGTGATTTCGGGTTCCCAGCCGCTCGAATTGACCGAAATGGAGATCGAACAAAGCCTGAAAGCTTTTTTCGAGAAAGTTGAAAAAATTTCAGTTTTCTGTTTTTTCGTTTTAATTTGATTATTTTTAAAAAATTAAAAAAATTAAAAAAATTAAAAAATTAAAACAAAAAAAACTGTCCAAGTTCAAAAAAATCCGGTTTTTTTGAAGAAAAAATTTTTTACGAAATTCGATCCATTTTTATTTTTTAAATTTTTTTTTTTTGTTTTTTTTTTATTTTTTTTAATTTTTTTGATTTATTTTGTCATTTTAGGATTTTTCGAAAATCAATGTTTTTTTCGAATTTTATATTAACCATTTTTTTTATAAAATGGACTTCTGGATTTCTCATCGGAGGCTGCATCGGTCCCAAAAAAGCCTTCGAAAAATTCCTCACGGAAACCGAAAAACGGGATCTGACTGCCTTCATCGAAAACAGATTCGACGGTAGGAACAAAGACAAGGTCAGTTGGTTTTTTATTTAATAATTTTATTTTTATAAAAATTTAAAAATATTTAAAAATTATCTCAAAGCGAAAATTTAAATTTTGACTTTTTTTAAAATTTTCTTGAAACGAAATTTTGGGACTTGTTAGAACTTTTGGAAATCATACTGTAATGAAATTTAAAATCTTTAAAAATTATCTCGAAGCGAAAATTTAAATTTTCACTTTTTTTAAAATTTTCTCGAAACGAAATTTTGGGACTTGTTAGAACTTCTGAGAATCATACTGTAATGAAATTTAAAATCTTTAAAAATTATCTCGAAGCGAAAATTCAAATTTTGACTTTTTTTAAAATTTTCTTGAAACGAAATTTTGGGACTTGTTAGATTTTCGAAAGTTTTTAGAATTTTTAGATTCTTCAATTTTCCAGAATCTTTCACTGATTTTAGAAAATTCAATAAAATCTTTGAAATTTTAGAAATTTCAAAAAATTTTGACAAAATTCGGTTTTTTATAAAATTCTTAAATTTTTTAAAATTTTCGAAAAATTTTAATTAAATCCTAAAATTTCTATAAAATTCTACTAAAAATAAATTTCCAGGTTCTTCATGAGATTTTGGTCTTTCTTAAGAAAAGGCTTACTGTAGCCCAATGGGAAACCATCGAACCAGAAATCGTAGATTACCAGAAAAAAAACATTTCTTGCTCGCCGTACTCTCAACTGCTTCCTCCAAAGTACTTCAAACCTCTCATGGTTCGTTCAAAATTAATTTTATTTAAAAAAAAATTAATTTTTTAACTTTTTTTAAAAAATAATTAATTTTAAAATTATTTTTATTTTTAAGAAAAATTAATTTTTTTAAATTATTTTTATTTTTTAAATAATTTTGTTAAAATGATTTAATTTTTTAAAATAAACATTTTTTTAAATTTAAATTTTTAAATTTTTAGAAATTAATTTTTAAAATTTTTTTTTAAATTTAATTTTTTAAAATTTTTTTTTTAAATTTAATTTTTTAAAATTTTTCCAGAAGGCAGTGAGAAGGGCAGTGGAGACGGGAGCAGACAGGTCTAAAATAAAATATTTGGTCGAAGATTATTTAGACCGAATTTTGTTCACGAAAGAGTTCGTCAAGGAATTCAGAAAACAACCTCCAATTGAGGAATCCAAAATTAAACCAATAAAGATCTTAAAACCAGATTTCATAAATCCACCGATTGCCAAGGTCACCCAAGGCCCCAAGCCCCTGTTCCCTATCCTCGAAGTTTGGTAAGTTTTTTTATTTTTTTCTAAATTTTAAAATTATTTTTTTTAATTAAATTTTTTTTTGAAATTTTAAAATTAATTTTTCTAATTTTCTAAAATTTAAAATTTTCTCTAAATTTTAAAATCAATTTTTTTAATTTTCTAAAATTTAAAATTTATTTTTCTGAATTTTAAAATTTATTTTTTTAATTTTTTTTGAAATTTTAAAATTTATTTTTTTAATTTTCTAAAATTTAAAATTTTTTCTAAATTTTAAAATTTATTTTTTTTTTAATTAAATTTTTTTCCGAAATTTTAAAATTAGCTTTTTTAAATTTTTTACTTTTTTCAGAATTTATTTTTTTTAATTTCTTTATTTTTCAAAATTAACTTTTTTTTTTTTAAATTTAAAATTTTTTCAGGAAAATTTTTCCGCAAACAAAAAAGAACAATTTCTACTACAAAATTGGATAATAAATTAATTTTCAATATGCTCAAATTTATTGTATTTTTATGAAAATAATAAAATGATTAATTTTATTTAAAGTCTAACATTAAAAAAATAAAAACAATGATTTTTAAATTTATCAATTTTTAAAAAATAAAAAAATAAATTTTTAAAAATAATTTTTTTAATAAAAATAAAAATTTTCAAATATGTTTATTTTAAAAAAATAAATTTTTAAAAGTAATTTTTTTAATAAAAATAAATTTTTAAGTTTGTTTATTTTTAAAAAATTATAAATTTAAAACAATTTTTTTTAAATAAAAATAAGTTTTCAAATTTGTTTATTTTAAAAAAAAATTATTAATTTAAAAAAAACGAATTTTGTAATTTCTTTGAAAATAAAAATGATTTTTAATTTTTTAACTTTAAAAAAAATAATTTTTTAAATTTTTTTAACTTTTTAACTTTAAAAAAAATAATTTTTTAAATTTTTTAACTTTAAAAAAAATTAATTTTTTAAATTTTTTTTGAAATTGATTTTTATTTAAAAATATTGATTTCCAAATTGCCAGTTTTAAAAAACGTTAAATAAGTTCTACAAGATCGTCCAGAGCCCCGGAACCCCGGGGTACCTCGGTGTAATCCAAAAAAACGTTTTTATTTGGAAATTCGATTTTTTCGGGGATCTTCTTCGTTTTGCGGCTTCTGAAGGTGGCTTGGTCGAATCTCGAGGGGATTGTTCCTTGGACGGATTCTGCTGATCTTTTTCCTCTTCTGAAAAAACTCAATCTTCTTTCGAAATCGGCATTGGCCTTCTGAAAAGCCCGGTATTTTTCCGGAGACAGAATTTCCTTGACATATCGTTCGATGTAGACCTTGATGTCGGATTCAGAAGCCCCTGTTCGTCTGGCTTCCGTGATCAGTTCGTGAAGACTTTCTTGTTGGTCTTTGTCGAGGAACTTCGAAAAAGGCGACATCGGACAAGGTTTCCCCGGGTTCATGTACCCGCCACCCGGCGACGGCAGAGGCGGAATCGGAACCCCGAGGATGGAGGACAGTGTATTATGGGCAGATCCGAATCCTCCAACGGACCCCTGTCTGATCAAGTTCGGCTGGAAGTAGTTCCCCGTCGGAGAACTGTAGTACGGAGTTTTGTGAAAATTCTAAAAAAATAAAAAATAAAAATATTTCTAAAAAAATAAAAAATAAAAATTTAAAATTTAAATAAAAATATTTCTAAAAAACTTAAAAATTAAAGTATTTCTAAAAAAATAAAATTAAAATTAAAATATTTCTAAAAAAATAAAAGTACTTTTAAGAAAAATTAAAAATTAAATTTTTTTGAAATAGTTTTGTTAAGAAATTTCAAAATTTTTAAAAATTTCCAGAATTTTTAAGATTTTTCAATTTTTGAAGGTTCCAGAATTTTTTAAAATTTCGAAAAAATTTAATTTTGATTTTGAAGAATTTCAGAAATTTTTAAAATTGTTTTTTTATTTTCGAAAATTATAATTTTATAAAAATTGAAAAAAATCAAACCCCTTTGTAAGCTGCGGATCCTCCGATAACGGTCCTGCGGGGATTATTGTTGAACGCTTTTGGCATTGAAGCTGATCTCCATTGTGCCGAACTCGAAAATCCCCTGGTAGGATTTGCAAAAGTCAAATCTCCATCGACAAATTTTAATAAAAACAAAAATAAATAAACAAAATTTTTCATTTTTCAAACAGCAATTTTTTCGATTTTTTAAAGTGTCTATTTTCCCAAATCCGGACTTAAAAGACCGAAAAAATCTTTTTCAAATTTCGAGTATTCGTCTCCTCGGGGGTCATTGGCTTCCCAAAGATCGGCCAGTTATCTCCTGTTCAAACAAGAAAAAACTGGCCGTGCAAACAAGTCATCTATACGATAGTTCCACGTAAAAACAAATAATACTTCGATTTGCACTTTAAAATCCCCTCCGGCGAAAAACACAAAACTCGAAAACGACTGATAATAGTCGTTATGGTTCTTGAAAATTTTTATAAGTACCCGTTTAAAGACCACAATTAGGACATTTTTAAAATCCAAATTCAGCATCTTTCCAAGGAATTCCGTCTTGTCTTCTCGCTTCGAAAATGTACAGTAACTGCAAGATCAGCGCGATGACTGTCACCAACAAGTACCTGAAAATAGTTAACTTTTAATAAAATCCATCTTCAGAATTAATATAAATTGCAACTTTTCGAACATCTATTGAATTTCACATATCACTATTAAGCCTCGAAAAAACAGAAAAAGTCAAATTTCTACACAACGATAGCTAAAATTTCCTAGGTTCAAACATGCCCAAAAAAATCGAATATAAAACTGTTGTGCAAAATGAAAATTATCACGTAGGCAACTTCAAACTATAAAAACTCCGAAAATCGGCATTTAAAAGATTTCCAAAAAACTGCTTGTTTTTTATAATACTAGAATTTTGGAAAAGTTCCTAAAACCTCCCAGAAAATAATGTAACTTTTGAAAATCATATAAAACTAAAGATTCTAGGAATTTCTAAAAGATATGCAAATTCGTTCTGAGATAATTTTCATTTCCCGGACTTTTACAATAATATTACGGAAAACTAAAGATTCTAGAACTTTCAAAAAATCAGAAATTTGTTTCAAAAAAATTCAGTAAAAATCGTTAATTTTTGAGTTTTATAAGTGTTTTTAAAAATTTGTTTTTAGAAAATCCCGGAAATTTTATAAAAGTATAAATTTTTGAGTTTTTATAAAAATACTCACCAATCGAAATTTTGAAGTTCTTCGTCGATGACGAAACTCTGCCTGAGGACATTGGACTTGTTGACTGGAACGAGATTGTCCATCGTCAACTCGCAGTCACTATCCACACAAGCATCTGCGGTCCAGTTCTTGCTTGGTCTGACGTTAGTTTTCTTCTGAAGGACATTCACAAGAGAATCGAATTTGCCTGGTTCTTCTGTAACTTTGTACCTCGGAAGTCCGTTTTCCCAAAGAACGATCACCGGCGTCGCGGCCACACCGTAATGATTGATTAAAGTGTCCGTCGAACTGTCCTTGTTTGAAACATCAACGGCCGTGATTAACAGTTGGGGGTAAATATGGGCCAATTCACCGTAACGATCGGCCACTTTGGCACTGAAGATACAGCTCCTGGAGTACATCAGACTGACCATACACCAAGGACGACCACATGAATCCCTCATGGAAACCAATTTCAAAAATTCTTTGGAACTCAAAAGGTGGAGAGAATTATTCGGAAAAGATCCTACTGAAATTTCACACGTAAATTCTCTAAAGTATTTAAGAATTTTTCTATATATCAGTTCCCTAAAATCTTAGAAATTTAATATATAAACTTTCAAAAACTTTAAACAAAGAATTTCATATATCAATTTCCTAGAATCTTAGAAATTTTCATATATAAACTTTCAAAAATCTTAAATAAAGAATTTCATATATCAGTTCCCTAAAATCTTAGAAATTTAATATATAAACTTCCAAAAACCTTAAACAAAGAATTCCATATATCAATTTCCTAGAATTTCAAAAATTTTCATATATAAACTTCCAAAAATCTTAAACAAAGAATTTCATATATCAATTTTCTAAAATATTAAACAACAAACCTAGAGAACACGTTAAGGACGTCCTGTAGTCAATTTCTTGGAGAAATCTGGAGAGACAGCAAGTGTCCAAAATGGCCGGACATTGCTTCAGTAAGGAAAAAACAAAAACATCGAATTTCCTGCAATTTCCTGTAGGTTTCTCTGGAGGTAACAAGCTTTGGAAGATGTTGCTGACTAGATCTCCGGAAATATAGGGAAAAAGGAAGAAAAACAACAAAAATCGCATTATTATTGAATTTCACAAAGTTAAACAAGTTCAAAAAAATCAAAGACAGTCAATGGCAAATTTCGCGCTGAGACACTCGTTGCAAACTGGCCTAGAATTTTGAGTTTCCGCATTCCTATTTCATCGTTGAAATTCTGCAAAATCTGTTCAGAATTCCTCGAAATCTGTTCAGAATTCCTGTAATTTCGTGTCGAGATGATTTCGCGATAATGTTAATCATTAGTTGATATATCACTGTTATTCTAATAGTTCCTAAAAAGTCCCAAAATTTCGTCTCGAGGTGATTTCGTAATTGCGTTTTGGAACAGTATCATTCTATATATCCTATAATTTCGTGCAGAACTAATTCCCCGATAATGTTAATTGCCAGTTGATATATCACTGTCATTTTAGAAGTCCCAAAAATTCGTGTCGAGATGATTTCGCGATTTTGTTTATTTTTGTTTTACATTAAAAATTTTTCCTAATTCTTCAGTTTTCGCTTTTTATTCTTTCTTATTATTTATTTTCTGAAATTATTTTATTTTTCCAGGCGTTTCGAAGATGTCAGATGAGAAAGTCGAGAAAGTTATGGAAGAACTTGGTCGAAGATTTCAAAAAATTTTAAAAAAACAAACGAAGGAAAAAACACTCATGCGATACAAAGTGAACAAAGCAGCTGAGATTTTCGAGTATGTTAATTTTCAACTTTTTACGTAATGTGAATCTCTTTCAGAATGCGACATAAAGAAACAATTTCCAACTTTCTCCTAAAACGAGGTATTGTCTGTGAGAATTTGCTGGATATATTTCGTCAATGTCCTTCAACAGCTTTGTTCTTTGATGAACGCCAGAAGTTTTTTTATGTTACACTAGTTGACAACGAAGACGATGATGAAGAAGACCAAAAAAGTCTCGGAACGAAGGAAAGGTGCCGGAGAGGACTGTATGCCGGCACTCGGACGGATCTTGCGGAAGGTAAATTATTTACAAAAAATTAATTTTAAATATCTCCAGGCATCGATCAACCACCGTCACTGTGTCCTGTAATCCGTGATTCTTCTGTTTTTGAAGTCGATTTTGGTGTTTTTCTTCCGAACGACCAAAAGTATCAAAATCGAAAAATTCAAAACTTCGAAGATGTCTTTGATTCCACTTTTCAACTTATCAAAAACAATATTAAAGAAATGGGAATTACAAAAATGACCAGATTTCAAGCAGCAGCGATTCCGGCCATGACTTCATGTACTTTTAATTTTTTTCTGAATGCTCCTCCATCAAACGGAACGTCGATGGCCCTTTGTAGTGCCGCAGTATTGAAGTTATCGAAAAGAACTGGTGGATGTACTGTCGTTATTTTAACTAGTACGATGGACAAGGCCAAAGAACTTGGAATTTTGATGAAATATCTCTACAAAAATGCATTTGAATTTTATCTTTCTGACGGCAACAGTCCAGGGCCTATTTCTCAAGAGATTTACGTGGCGGATATTGCGACTTTTGCTGAGGATGTGAAGAATTCCAAGTTAGTAACAAATTATTCGACGTTTTTAGCCGTCAAGGACATCAAAGAAGATCAATTTAATATTTATCAAGAGTACCTTCGTCTCGATTCTCCGTATTTTGCCGTGGTAAAGTTCTACTTAGTAATTTTTATAAGTATTAATTACAGTCCAATCCGCAAAGGATATTCTGTACACACGTTGACACTCCTGAGATTCGTTCACTTTTTACAAGATTTGCCGGTGATTTCAAAAATGCCGTCAAAGTTGAACCGAATGTTTGTTAACATGTGAAAATTCGAAATTTTTTATTATTCTACATAAGGAACAAAAATAATTTGGTATAGCAGCGAATACTAGAGTTTGTAGTTTTAGAAGTACTAGTTGTACAGTAATGGGAGGGTACTGTGGATTTTTGGAAGTACCCTATGAGATCTACAGTAAGTTATCGAGATTGTTTTACTGTATGATTTGGAAATGGTGACGAAAAATACGAATTTTTGGAGGATTTAATATTTTTTGCAGTTTCTGAGGCATACGGTAGAATCCTAATAACTTACTGTAGATCTAGTGAATTTCCAATGACCTACAGTACTTTTCTATTACTGTGAAAAACGACAACCAATAATCCTAAAAGACAGATGATTCTGGAAATCCTTTAGTGGATAATGCTGGATGTACTCATGGAGTTTATTCCACATACGTTTTTGCCTCGATAGAGACGGTAGTAGCCTGATTCTCCTGTAAGTTTTGATTTTTTAAAATTAAGTATGTTTTTACTTACCCCATTTGGGTCCCCATGAATTTTTGATAATCCAAAATGGTTTATTTCCTTCTTGACCGTATCCAACGATGAGGACACCGTGGTTGAGGAACATTGGAGAACAGAAGATTTTCCAGGGATGACTTATACCGTGTCTATAGAACTGTAGTGGCGTAGCGTTTACTCCTGAAAAATAATTTTATAGTTTTAGTTTGATTTAGAATGGTATTTGATTCCCTGCGGCATCTTTCTCTATTTCGTAATAGTTCTACTTTTTTATTTTTTTAAAATTTCTTTTGGTTTTGAAATAGTTATGGTAGTTATGTAACCAAAAAGGACTGATCCAAAAACAAAACTGGATTATACGGTACTTTCTCCGTAGAACATTTCTTTATTGATTTCAGAATAATTCAGTTTTTTATCATTTTAGATCAATTTTTTGTTTTTAAATTGATTTAAAATAATAATTTTTACCTAAAAAGTAGAAAAATTACATGACAGTTCTTCTCTTGAGAACATTTGACTTCTTATTTCGTAATATTTTCATCTTTCGTTTTTAGATGAAATTTTTTATTCCTAACTTAAAAAAATTCCACCCAACAATAAATAATTCTAAAATTATTTTTAACTATAGAGAAATTTTTCAAAGGAGCAATTCTAGAATTTTCTGCATTTGCAAATTTAAAAAAAAATTTAGGATTAGTCATTTCATTCACGGTCTGGAATTGTTTGTCTTTTTTACCACATGAGAGGATTTCAAACTTTTGTTGTTTGTTCTGAAACTGCGCAAAAATAGTTTACAAGTACACGGTGTAAACCACATTGTGCCGTATATTCTGAGAAGTAAAAAAATTGCGCAATAAGAAATTTTTGTTTTTTAAGTACTTTAGAATGTAAACAATGCCTGAAATATATAAGTTCGAAATTTCTGTAGAAATTTAAAATCTTAAAAAATGAAAACTGTTCAAATTGCTATCTTGGTTATTCTATGTCTTGTGGCCCTTTCGAGCCTTCCTGAAGCCCAGGGCCAGGTCTGGTACTACCCCTACTACTATGGGTACTACTACCCGAATTATTATGGATATTATTACTACGGTAAACGCGACGCCGGATTTGGACCTCAAGATGAACAGTTTCATCCACGGAACTTTGGCGGAAATCAATAAAGTAGAAAAATAAAGCATTTTTGTCGAATTTAACGAGTATTAGAAGAAATTTTGGTTTTTTGTAGAAAATAAAGATTAATTTTTAAATGTTGTCTGGAAATTGGAATTGTAAGGGTTATGGTAGATTTGAAAGGCTTTGGGATTTGTAGAAGCGGATTTGGATATTGATTGGATTTAAGTAAACTTCTTTAGTTTTCCAGAATTTTTGAATTTTAAAAATTGTAGTTTTTGGGTTTTTTAGGATTTTCTAACATTTAAGAAGAAATTTTGGAGTTTTGGGATTTTGTAGAAATTTTTGGAATTAGAAATTTAAGAATTTTAATATTTTGAAGAAATTTTGGAAATTAATAAATTCATAAATTTGTTGAATTTTCTAAAATTTCAGAATTTTAAGAAATTTAAAAATTTTTTGATTTTTAGAAATTTTTATTTTAAAATAATTTTTATAAAAATATAATTTAAAAAAATTTAATTTTGAGATAATTTTTTAATTTTTATAAAAATATAATTTAAAAAAAATTTTTATTTTAATTTTGAAATAATTTTTAAAATTTTTTAATTTTTATAAAAATATAGTTTTAAAAATTTTCGTGTTAAGATCAATTTTGATGGTTTTTAATTAAATTTTTTTAAAATTGTGATGTTTGATTTCGGAATAAACTAAAAATTAAATTTTCAAAAGTCGGCCACCTGTTTGATTTCATTAATGTTTTTTTTCGATCGTTATTGGATTTTAGAATTATCAAAAATAAGAAAAGTACAAAAATCCAGGATCGTCGATATCTGCTTAGTAAACACTCGACCGGATTTTGTGAACTTTGATGCAAGTAAAGCGGGATCGAAGCCAGTTTTTCGATTTTCTTTGTTTTGAATCCTTGCCAAATTTCTGATCAAAGAGATCAGATGTACGAAATTTTGCATTTTTTGTAAAATTGAGTTTCCTCTTGAGAGAATTTCATAAAAAATCATCTTTGAGTTTAAAAAAATAAAATTTAGTTTTCACACTTTGCCAAAAATACGAATTTGAGATTGATTCACATTTCGCCAAAAATACGAATTTAACGATTTTCACATTTCGCCAAAAATATGAATTTGGGATTAATTCACATTTCGCCAAAAATACGAATTTGAGATTAATTCACATTTCGCCAAAAATACGAATTTAACGATTTTCACATTTCGCCAGAAATTCAAATTTAACGATTTTCACATTTCGCCAAAAACTTAAATTTAGCAATTTTCACATTTCGCCAAAAATATGAATTTGGGATTGATTCACATTTCGCCAAAAACTTAAATTTAGCAATTTTCATACTTCGCCAAAAAATTAATTTTTTAAAATTACTATTCTTCAGATTATTGGAAACTTCTACAGTTATTTAAAATTAAAGAATCTCAAAAATTCACTCTGGAACCATTTGGCCAAATATTTCCATTTTTAATTTCTACAGTAATCAAATTTCGAAACATAAGTTTAAAAATTTCAATTTTCTAAGAAATTCCAGAATTTTTAATTTCTTAAAGATATTTAGAAAGTTTTAACTTTTTAAGGAATTCTAAAATTCTTAATTTTTTAAGATATTTAGAAAGTCTTAATTTTTCTAAGAAATTTAAAAAATTTCAATTTTTTAAAATATTTTAAAATTTGTTAAGAAATTCTAAAATTTTAATTTTTCTAAAAAAATCCCAAAAATTTTCAATTTTTCTAAGAAATCCCAAAAATTTTCAATTTTTCTAAATTCTAAAATTTTAATTTTTCTAAAAAAATCCCAAAAATTTTCAATTTTTCTAAATCCCAAAATTTTCAATTTTTCTAAGAAATCCCAAAAATTTTTAATTTTTCTAAATTCTAAAATTTTAATTTTTCTAAAAAAATCCCAAAAATTTTCAATTTTTCTAAGAAATCCCAAAAATTTACGTTAGGACGGTTTTTTAAAATTTGATGTTTGATTTCTTAATCTGATCTGAAGAGCGTGGGATCGAAGCCACTTCTGTCATTTTTTAAATTTCCGAACAATTTCGAAAGTAGATCAAATGATTTATAAAATTTTTGCACTTTGATTCGTAAATATTCCGAATTCCGCGGATTCTTTTCTAAATTTTGTTTGACTCAAGTCCGAAATTTGACAGATTTATTTTTTTCACGGATTTGACAGTTGAATCAATTTTCAGGAAAAGGTTTAGTGACGCGTGACTAAACTGTAATATTTTCCATTTTCCACGAAAATTATTCTTCGAAAAATTAGTGTAAGTTTTTTAAACCTTAATTTTGGGATTTTTACGGAATTCAATGTTCCGTTTTATCGACAGTACGACAGATGTCCCCCGACGGCACTTCCTCCCTTTATTTCATAAAGTTTATAATTTTTATTTTTTTATATATTTTTTATATTCAAATTAACTTGATATTTCAGTTAAGTAAAAGGAAGTTTAAAAAATTTCGAAATTAGAGAGAATCGAAAAAAACGGAGAGCGACTGTGGTTCAATCCTCTTTCGCAAGAGTTATCCCATTTCGTTTTTATTTTTTTATATTCAAATTAAATTAATATTTCAATTAAGTAAGAAGAAATTTAAAAAATTTCGAAATTAGGGAGAATCGAAAAAAAAACGGAGAGCGACTATCGTTCAATCCTCTTTCGCAAGAGTTATTCCATTTACTTTGTTTTTATATATTTTTATAATTAAATTAATATTTCAATTAAGTAAGAAGAAATTAATTCAAAAAGAATTTCGAAATCAACACGGGTCAAAGGGGAGCAACTATCTCTGGGGAAGGCTGCACGAGAGTCGTTCCCCGGGACGTTTGCTCCCCGTTTTTCTTCTTTTCAATTCTCCCTAATTTCGAAATTCTTTCAAATTTTTTCTTAACTGAAATATTAAATTTATTTAACTATCAAAAAATATAAAAATGAAAAAATTACATAAACTTTATAAGGGAGCAAATGTCGTAAAGTCGGTTTATCAAAGTTAATGGTCGAAATTTGAAGTCAAACTTTCGTGTTAAGACACAACTTATGAATCATGTGTGGGTTTAAAAAATCCAAGTTTCAACTATTTAGATGAAACAGATTTTTAAAATGGAGAAAATTTATAGATGTGTCTCAATACGAAAAATCCAAATTTCAACTTGGAACCCTAAATTCTGATTTTTACACAGGCTTTTTGAAATCACACTTAACTGAATGGAATCAACACATAAGAGCTCCTAATCATAATTTTTATATTATTTGATTTTAACTGAGTACTATCGATACTAGGATTATATTCCAACAGAAAATTGATCGTAACTGAGTGTAATCAACATACTAATACCTTTTTTAACTGGAAACAAACATGGTCCAAACACGTTGATTACACTCAGTTAGAGTCAGTCTTCTGTTGGATTGCAATCTTGCCATCGATTGTACTCAGTTAGAGTCAATCTTCTATTGGAATATAATCCTAGTATCGATAGTACTCAGTTAGAATCAAACAATATAAAAACTATGATTAGGAGCTCTTGTGTGTTGATTCCATTCAGTTAGGTGTGATTTCAGAAAACCTGTGTATAATACGGAGTACGGCGCGCCCAACTTGGAGAGAGTGGTCTCAAAGAGAAATTGCCTGTTGGTATACTGTAGGTCGAAAGAGCGTTATCAGTAATATTCGTATTATTATTTTATTATTTTCTTTTATTTTTTCCATATATCGTTGTTGATATATCAATTGATTTTAGTATTTCCTTATCTTCTACGTAGTCCCAGAGCAGAAAATCCTGTGCGTTAATTCTTTGATATATCGTCAATTGTTTTGATTTTTGATTTTTCACTTTTTCCATATATCGTTGTTGACATGTCAATTGATTTTAGTATTTCCTTATCTTCTACGTAGTCTCAGAACGAAAAATCTCATGTTAATTATTTGAAAGATTGTTGGCCATTGATTGTTCTATTATTTTTGTTTTTAATTTCTTCGCTTATCGTTGTTGATATATCGAGCTGTTTAGTATTTGCTTGTCTTATGCGTGATCGCAGAGCGAAAAGTCCTACGCATCAATTAGTTTATTTACCATCAGCCGAAAGAATATTGAGCATTAGTTGCCCTATTATTGGTTTGCGTTATTTGCATCTGTCATTTCTACATTAAATAGTTCTGATAGTTTTTCGTTTTATACTCGGAATTTGTAACACAACAGTCAGTGACGTAAGTTATGACGTGATTCGAATTTTACTCTCATGCTCGATTAGGGTATTTTCCATAATGAAGTTATCTTGCAAAAAGTCTCCTGGAAGTACACCAAACACAAGAATTTTTAACAACCAACTTTTCCATGTTAATTTTAGGATTTTTTGCTGGTTTCCGTGCTTGCCAATGAAGTAATTCGTGATTTTCATGACAGGATTTAAATTCACTTTTGTATTTGTTTTTTAGATAAAGTTTAGCCCATATTCGTAAGTGGAAAATTTCATTATGATTACTAGGGTTTTTGTGCCAGCAGTTAATTTTCACTTTTTTCTAAAATTGTTTTTTCGGACTACATTTCCCTCTAGTCAGTAAAATATCTCAATGTTCACGAATTTTCGTGCCGAGAATTGACGTCGTTTTTATCTTTTTTATTTATTTTCCTTTTTTGGTAAGGAATTAAATTTACCATGGTTTTTAAAAACGTTAATGAGAAGAGTTTGTTTAGTGTTACTCGATAGTTTCCGGCTTTGATTGTCTTAATGGAATCTCCAATTTTAAGCTTCCCTAAGATTATTAAAAGACAAAACTTGGCTTTTTCGATTTTTCTGTTTTTTCAATTTTGAAGAATTTTACTTCTGAGATCCTTCGCGTGATGATATCAGGAAGAGGTTGAAAACAAACAAGCGTGGGACTTGGGCTCTCGAAGAATCCACTTGAAAAGGAGGATAAATCACGAAAGATCCTATGTTGATCTTAGTGGATCTTATTTTTATAATTTAAAAGTTTAAATTTAATGAAAAATTTCGGAACATTCACAAATGAGAATTTTGAAAGTTTAAAAAAACTCGAAAGTTATTTTGGGAAATTTTACAGTAAAGACTAGTTTTTGTGATACTATGACTAGAATACTGTAAAATCTTTTGGAGACTTTAGGATATGGTGGATGATTCTGAAGATCTCCCAGAATCTCTTGAAAATTTTCAAAAATTCGTGTTAGGGGAATTTCGCAACAACTTTTTGGTTTTTAAATTACTGTAATATTAATTTTGTCAAATTTTCAAACTTAAAATTGCTATTTTAGTTAGAAGATGGTATCGTTAAAGAAATTCAAACTTTCGAATGCTCCTTCGACTTCCCGTTTCGATATCGGGGAAACCAAACAGGAACTTCGGGCCAAACTTAGGTTCCATAGCAAGAAGCCTCTATGTCTACAGTATAACCTTTCAGCCACCCAGAGAACGAAGAAGGTGTTGCAGAAAATGAAACGACGAAATTGTGGTATGTTTAAGTTTTGGATACTTTTAGAAAAAATTAAGTGGTTTTTAAGAATATTAAACTAATTTTAAGTAGTTATAATTTGGCTGATTTTGAAGATTTTTGATTTAAGTAATTTCAGACTCGTTCACTAAAGTATTTATACCGTATTTGATCTCTCTGATTTACACTCTGATTGTGTCGACAGGGAAAGTGATGGAATTCTTATTTAAACCTGTGGAAGAACTGGATCTGAAGCCGGTGAATCCCAGTTACTGTAGAGGTGATCTTCGTGTTGTTTGCCCTACTGTGAGGAAAACCCTCTCGAGGTCGTTCTCGATGAGCTCCAGAAGAAGTTCTCGAAAACAGAAAAAAATTCAAAAAAAGGATCTTGGAAGGATAGATAAGATCAAAATTGAACAAAACAGGCTTACAGAATTTTGTGTTTTTCCTTGAATGAACCTCAGTCCCCTCAAATTGGGGACAAACATGTACAGTATATTTGAACGAATGAAGTTATTTAATAAACTTACCGACGGAAATTGGACCGTTTTTGAAGAGCCAGATGGCCATCTTCTGCTCGTCTGGAGGCAGCTGAATCGAGTCGTTGATGTAGACAGCGATTTCCTTTCTGGCTAGATGACAGGTCTCTTTGTGGCCGTCGTAGGGGTATTGGTTTTCTGGTTCTAGACCTCCCATTCGGATGATCTCTCTGAAGTCAATTTTAATCGCTTTTTGGAAATTGTTTTGAGAGATTTTAGAAAATTTCGAAATCTAATGTTTCTAGAACCTTCTAGGATCTCGTGGAGAATTTTAGGATTTTATAGAAGGTTCTGGGACTTTTGAGAAGCTTTAGAATTTGAGAAATTTTGAAATTTAGGGTATTTTTGTAAGTTTTTAGTTTTTATAATTATATGGTTGTTTATGTAACTTACTTGTAAGCGTTCAAAGGAAGTCCTCCGTTGCAGCCTTGGTCGATGATGTCACAATCGACGAGTTCTTGTTCGGACAATGACACTAATTTTCCTGTTTTTCTTGCCCACTGTCCTTCGATGTTTCCGGTGACACTGAAGGCCCAGCAAGAACCTTAAAAAGTTTAAAATTTAAAAAATTAGAAAAATTAGAAAAATTTAAAAAATTTAAAAAATTAGAAAAATTTAAAAAATTAGAAAAATTGGAAATTTTGGAAGGTTTCAGAAACTTGTAAAATTTTAAAATATTTTGGAAGTTTGTGAAATTTAGGAAGGTTTCAGAAGCTTATAAAGTTAGGATTCTGAAAACTTTTCTCGGATTTTGAAATTTTTAGAAATCTATGAAAATTTGAAAGATCTTAAAAATCTTCATATCGTTCTAGAGCCTTCTAAAAAATTCAGAAATTGCCAGAAAAAACTGTAGAAAGATTCAGAATTTTCTGAAAGATTCCAGAAGCATGAAAGAAATTTTGAAAAGTTATAAAATTTCGAAAAATTTTGAAAATTATAAAATTTCAGAAAATTCTACAGTATTCCAGAAAAATTCAGAAAGTTTTAAAATTTAAAAAGAATCTAAAAACTCTTGAAATCTGGCAAAATTTCAAAGATTTCGAAAAATTATAAAATTTTACAAAATTTTTAAAATTAAAAATATTTAAAAAAATTACCGCAACTTCCTTGATTTTTGACAGGAGTAACGACGTTTTTGGTTCTCCAGTCGAAAGAATCAGGAACATCGTCGTTTGGAATTTCTTCTGGATTTAGTTTTCTAACAGGGAAAGTTGGAGTTTCCCAGGTATACGGTAGATAAATTTTTTTGAATTCATCTGAAGTAAGATCCATGAATTGGGTTTCTCCGTAGACCGCGGTTCCTAGTTCTTGTTTTTGGAGAACCTTGGCAGCTCTCATGTTTCTTTTGTAGATTCTGAATCTTCTTAGAATTTCCTTCTTAGAGTCATATTGCTTCTGATGTCGATCCATGAATCCAGTGAACAAGTTCCAGATTCCGAAGTCCTTTGGTTTTATGTGTTTGCTGATTCTGAAGACGGCTTCGGCTTGGTCGTCGATGATTCTGGAAGATGTTGCAATTTTTCGAGTTTCTTTTTCGTTGTAAGAGTAGCAGCCCTTGTTGATGAACTCCTGACTGGATTCCCATTCCTTCACGACGACTTCGAACTGACAACGTTGTTTTGGAGCATCGTCTCTGACGGAGCAGAGCAGAAGTCCGATTCTTTCTTTGTCCTTCTGAAAGCAGAAATCGTAAAAATTGATTTTTGAGAGATAATTAGAGAAAGTTTCAGGACTTAGATAAGATAAAAAGGACCCAATAATCGAGCTTGACGGAACTTTCCAAATCCGCAGGTATCCGGAAGATCTGGCAAACCGCTGGGTGTGGCGAAGACGGACTTGCCACCTTGACCCCTAAGGTCAACTTTGGCCTTTACGGGTCCGCTGGGGCCAGCAGCATTCGGACTCGCCTTGTCTTCCACATTGAATGTGTCCCCATTTCGCTACAAGACCTCCTGAGGAGGTGGGGTAGCTTTACGATCTTGGATTTGGGCCAGCTGGGATTTGAATCTACGCTCCGATCTGTGGTATTTTACGCCCGCCGCTTCCATATCATCATCGACTAGACTTTTAGAATAGTCAATAATTCTGTCGAATTTATGTCCTGAGCGCCGCCGGTCATTTGGAAAGTTGCGGTGTCAAGTCGTGAACACCCCGTGTTTGCCCAACTTAGGCGTTATCAAATACTACGGTAGGCAATGGGTACTTCATAAAGGGAGAAAAGTTTGCTACTATGGTGCAGTCCACAGCTTGGTTGTGCAGGTAATAACCCCTAGGGACCAGGACAAGATGCTAAACATCTACGCTAGCTACTCGGCGCAATCTCTTCTGGTGGTTTACAAACCACAAGCTTGATTACGGGAAAGTTTTAATTTTTTAGTTTAGGTCCTGCGAAACTCGTCAGGTCCCTCCAGATCAGATGGAAATTGTTAACTGTTGTGTTCGTCACGCCGAGTGACCCGCGTCTAGATGAGAAAGACAATATTGTAGAAAGATTTACTTAATAGATGCCTTAGGCACAATGCAAAAATATCTATGTCGGACTCGACATAAATAAACATGTATCAACTTATCGCCAAGAGGAACTGTATGTCTCTTGTCGGTACTGAAATAATCCGTTCGGGACCAAGTGTTCTTTTATCGATGATAAGGAAATTCGTTTGGGACCAAATATCCCCTGTCGGTACTAAGAGAATCCGTTCGGGACCAAGTGTTCCCTGTCGGTTGCGCTTCCCATTAAGGATAGGATACCTGAACCAACATTAAGAACATCATACGGTCCTCTTTTCCCCATGCATCCCTATTTTTTATCTTACTAGGCTGGTCAGATCCTTCCAAACTATTCTGTCCGTTTTTGTATTTATGTACTTTTAACTTAAATCTTGTTAGGTCCTTCTATATCAGGCTGGCATTCTTAAGAGCACTATACAACCCTCTCGTACCTAAGCATCTCTAGTTTAGACCTTGCCAGGTTGGTTAGGTCCTTCCAGGCTATTCTGTACTCCTCTTACACCTATGTACTTTTAACTTAGACCTTGCTAGGTTGGTTAGGTCCTTCCAGGCTATTTTGTACTCCTCTTACACCTATGTACTTTTAACTTAGACCTTGCTAGGCTGGTCAGACCCTTCCAGACCGTTTTTTAGTCTTTTTGTAGTTCTAATTTGGATCTTATTAGGCTCATTCGTTTTTTCTAAAATATTTTGATTTTCTTTTACTTTTATCCCTTAATTTAGATCTTGTTAGACAAGTTCAGATCTTTCTAGATCGTCCTCTAATCTTCTTGTAATCCTAATTTGGGTCTTGTTAAACCGCCCCAAGCCCCTTCAGAACTAAGCTAAGAAAGTATAAAGGTCGAAATTAGTCAACGGACAATGAGTCATTTAAGCTGTGTTCAATATCCCCTGTTTAGTTCGTATAAAAAGACTTATTGTTTTTCTCAACCCTCATGCATACCACTCACGTCAACGACAGTAATTTCAGCTACACGACATTTCCTTTATTTCGAAGAATTCATCTTATTTTTTTCGTTTTTTGTACCAGTGTTTTTGGTAATTGGATTAACTTAACATGCCAGTTAAGCAGCGAAGAAGACTGATTTAAAAAGAAAAGATTTCTAAACCAACTCGAGGCAGAAAAGAAAGAAATTCTATCAGAGGACGAAATGTCAAAGGGGAACAACTGCCACAGGGAGCAGATGTCATAGAGTAACAATTGTCGGAGAAGTATAACTATATAAAGGGAGTAAATACCATAGAGTAATAATTACCGAAGAAATATGACTATATAAAGGGAGCAGATGTCATAGAGTAACAATTGTCGGAAAAGTATAACTATCTTAGAGTAGTGGATGTCATAGAGTAACTATTGTTGGAGAAATATAACTATCTAAGGGGAGTAGATACCATAGGAGAATAATTGTCGGGAAAGTATAACTATCTAGGAGTAGTGGATGTCATAGAGTAACAATTACCGGAGAAATATAACCATATAAAGGAAGTAGATACTATAGGAGAATAATTGTCGGAGAAATATAACTATCTAAGGGGAGTAAATACCATAGGAGAATAACTACCATCAAATACCAAAAGGTAGTAACTATTACAGAGGTACATCATGATAAAGTACAACTATCATAACAGGATAACTATTGTGAGTGTATAACTATTGTAAGTAAACAATTGCCATGCAATACCATAAAGTAATAACTATTACAGATATGCATTATCATAAAAATACGACTATTACAAGAGGGTAACTATTATACATATATAACTGTAATAAGGAAACAATTGCCATGCAATATTATAAAGTAATAACTATTACAGATATGCATTATCATAAAAATAAGACTATTACAAGAGAGCCATTATTGTGGATGTATAACTATTGTAAGGGAACAACCCTCGCCGAATGTCACAAAGTAGCAATTGTCATACAATCAATAATCTCAAAATGAATACTGACCTGTTTGTTGCATTCTGTCTGGACGGTGAGGAAACTCAACTGGTACTTGACTCCGTTGATGACCTGCTTCGAGGAAGACAGTACCCTGTCCAGTCTCCAGTAGTTCTGGTCTCTCGATTCGAAGTTGATTCTACGGACGGATTCATCTACCAAATAAGAATAAAATTCAGAATCACTGTCCTCATGAGAGTTGAATTCTGAAGTTCCTCCGAGAAGTTTCCCGAAGGCGAAATTTGTCAATAAACAAAATAAAAAAAGTTTCAGCATCCTAAAATTTAAAAAATAAAAATCATAAAATTAAAAATGAATTTTGTTAGAAAATAATCTCGACACGAATTTTTTGAAGATTTTAAATTTTTAGGATTCTAGAAGGATTCAGAAGTTTCTATCAGATTCTAGAATTCTTTACAATTATGTAAATACCTAAGGAATTCTAAAATGATTCCAAAATCTCTCATTGACTTTTTAAGGATTCAGAAATATCTATGAGATTGTAGAATTTAAAATTTACTACAAAATTTTAGAAGGATTCAGGAGTTTCTATGAGATTCTAGAAAATTTCAGAAATATCTATGAAATTTTAGAAAGTTTCAGAAATATCTATGAAATTTTAAAAGGATTCAGAAATATCTATGAGATTCTAGAAAATTTCAGAAATATCTATGAAATTTTAGAAAATTTCAGAATCTTCTATAAAGTTCTAGAAGAATAAAATCTTCCACAAAATTTTAGAAGGATTCAGAAATTTCTATTAGATTCTAGAAAGTTTCAGAATCTTCTATAAAATTTTAGAAGGTTTCAGAATCTTCTACATAATTTTAGAAGAATAAAATCTTCCACAAAATTTTAGAAGGATTCAGAAATTCCTATTAGATTCTAGAAGGTTTCAGAATCTTCTATAAAATTTTAGAAAGTTTCAGAAATATCTATGAGATTTTAGAAAATTTCAGAATCTTCCACAAAATTTTCAAAGGATTCAGAAATTCCTATTAGATTTTAGAAAGTTTCAGAATCTTTCAAAATTTTAGAAATATTCAGTAACTTTTATTTCAATTCTAAGAAATTTCAGAATTTTCTATAAAGTTCTAAAAAGTTTCAGAATTTTCTTTAAAATTCCGTAAATTCTCCACAAAATTTCATAAAAATTTTTAAATTCTTCAATTTTTGGAAATTTCAAAAATTTTAAAAAGCTTTGAAATCCTCCACTAGGTTAGGAAAGATTCTGGTTGAAAAAAGAAATTGATTTGACCATGAAAGGAAGAACAAGGCCATTCGAACTCTCGAGGCAATTGGAGAAAATGAGAAAACTAGTCCGAGAAAACGAGCGAGACAATTACGGCCTGGAAGCAATGTAGATCGGAATCTGGATTCAGGTCCTTGGGGAAAACGTGAAAACCGCCCTAAATGGGTAATTATCGGAAAACGGAAACTCATCACTAATCCCTAAATTGAAGAAGATTTCATGCTTTTTTCAATATTAAAATTCAGCTAAATTAAGTTTTCGTTTCGAGACTAAACATTACAAAAAAAAGTAAAATTTCTTCTCAGGACCAAAAATGAAAACTTTCGTTTCGAGACCAAACATTACAAAAAAAAGTAAAATTTCCTCTCAGGACCAAAAATGAAAACTTTCGTTTCGAGACCAAACATTACAAAAAAAAAGTAAAATTTCTTCTCAGGACCAAAAATGAAAACTTTCTTTTCGAGACCAAACATTAAAAAAAGTAAAATTTCGCTTTAGGACCAAAAATGAAAACTTTCTTTTCGAGACCAAACATTAAAAAAAGTAAAATTTCCTCTCAGGACCAAAAATGAGAAATTTTTCTCTCAAATCAAAAATGAAAAAAAGAAATTTTATCTTGAAACAAAAAAAAATAAAAAAGTAAAAATCTTTCTTCTAAAATCAAAAATTAAAAAAATAAAAATTTCGTTCCAAGACCAAAAATTTCGCCTCAAGACCAAAAATTAAAATTTTCTTTCTAGGACCAAAAAAATTTAAAAAAATAAAAATATCGCTCCAGGACCGGAAATTGAAAAATAAAGATTTCTTTATTAGGACCAAAAATTGGCGAAAATTTAATTTTTTATACAAAACAATGACAAATAGCTAATTAAGAATAAAAAATTCGACAGAAAGTGGCGAAAATGTAAAACAGAAAGATGACACGTAATTTTAAAAAATTCCGCAGGTGTCGACTTTGGCAAATTTTGCATACTTTAAATAATATTGACGTGACAAAATTCCTAATTCAAAAATGAATAAAAAAAACAAATTTTTTTCAACAAAAAAAAACAAAATTTTTTAATATTTTTTCGAAAATTAATTTTTTTTTAAATAAATTTCAAAATTTTTTATATTTTTTCGAAAATTAATTTTTTTTAAAATAAATTTCAAAATTTTTTATATTTTTTAAATAAAATTTTAAAATTTTTTTCTTTTTTAAAGAAAATATTTTTTTTTATTTTTAAATTTTTTTAAAAACAAATTTTTTTCATTTTTACAAAAATTAATTTTTTTAAATAAATTTTTTTCATTTTTAAAAATTAATTTTCTCTTTTTTAAAAAACAGTTTTTTTTAATTCACTTTTTTTTTATTTTTTAAATTTTTTAAAAACAAATTTTTTTCTTTTTTAAAAAATTTTTTTCATTTTTTAGAAATTAATTTTCTCTTTTTTAAAAAACGGTTTTTTTAATTCACTTTTTTTTTACTTTTAAAATTTTTTAAAAACAAATTTTTTTCATTTTTTAAAAATTAATTTTTTTCTTTTTTAAAAAATTTTTTTCATTTTTTAGAAATTAATTTTCTCTTTTTCCTTTAAAAACAGCACCTGGCAAAAATTGAATTAAAACTGTCATTCAAGAAAACCAGGTCAACAGCCGCGTTTTCCCTTTTTTTAAGAAGGGTCAGATGATCAATTGGCCAGTTTTGTCTGTTTTCGAAAAAGACCGATTTCAATTTTTCTGAAGAAATGCATTTACGGATAAAAAGTGGATTTCCTGGCTCAAAGACGCGACCTGCTAAAACGAAAAAGTGCTTATCTGGTCCCTTCCGGCGGAATGGACCTTCAAAGAACACGGAAAATTCAGTGTTCTGTTTCGTCACAAGTTAATTAAAAATTCAAGATCAAAATCTGAAATGTTCGTACTGGGACAAAAATTATAAATTTAAAAAAGTTTATTATGTTTATTTAAAATTTTTCGTAAAATGTCTCAACACGGAAAATTCAGTATTCTGAATTCAAGATCAAAATCTGGAATTTTCGTACTGGGACAAAAATTACGAATTTTAAAAAAATTTATTATTTTTAAAATTTTTCGTAAAATGTCTCAACACGAAAAATTCAGTGTTCTGTTTCGTCACAAGTTAATTAGAAATTCAAGATCAAAATCTGAAATTTTCGTACTGGGACAAAAATTACAAATTTTTTTTAAATTATTATTTTTAATTTATTTAAAATTTTTCGTAGAAAGTCTCAATACGGAAAATTCAGTATTCTGAATTCAAGATCAAAATCTGAAATTTTCGTGCTAGGACAAAAATTACAAATTTTTTTAAAATTATTATTTTTAATTTTTCGTAAAATATCTTAATACGGAAAATTCAGTGTTCTGTTTCGTCACAAGTTAATTCGAAATTCAAGATCAAAATCTGAAATTTTCGTGCTAGGACAAATTACGAATTTTTTTTAAATTATTATTTTTAATTTATTTAAAAATTTTTCTGAAATATATCTCAACACGGAAAATAAAACTTTCATTTTTTATTGTTAATTTTAATAAAAAATTAAAACTTTTAAAAAGAAAAATTCTTCTAAATCGTGCTTTAGTACGAAAAGATTCAAAAATCAATCTCGAATTTCGATCAACTTTGAAAAAGTACAGTAGAACTTGGCTATAAGATACCCCCGCTATAAGATATCTCTTGTTATAGTATACAGTATGAGTGAGGGGGGTTTGATTAGTTTATTTTCAAATTTACCTCCGTTATGATATATCCTTTTTTATAACGTACAATTTTCCCGGTCCTAAATGGATATCTTATATCCAAGTTCTACTGTAATACTATCATAAAAATCAAAATGGAAAAAGTTTATTTCGAAATTGTAATACAGTAGAACTTGGATATAAGATACACTTTCTATAATATGTCCTTTTTCACAACGTACAATTTTCCCGGTCCTAAATGGAAATCTTATATCCAAGTTCGATTGTAATACTATCATAAAAATCAAAATGGAACAAGTTTATTTCGAAATTGTAATACAATAGAACTTGGATATAAGATACACTTTCTATAATATGTCCTTTTTTACAACGTACGATTTGCTCAATCCTAAATGGAAATCTTATATCCAAGTTTTACTGTATTTTATTAACTGGATTTCTGGGATTACCATTATAGAGAAAAAATATATTATGTTAGTGTTGTAGTTAGTGATTTGTTAATACAGTAGAACTTGGATATAAGATACCCCCGCTATGATATATCCTTTTTTATAAAATACGATTTGCTCAATCCTAAATTGAAATCTTTATCCAAGTTCTA
The DNA here is from genome assembly GCA_009193035.1 of Halicephalobus mephisto. NCBI lineage: Eukaryota > Metazoa > Nematoda > Chromadorea > Rhabditida > Panagrolaimidae > Halicephalobus > Halicephalobus mephisto. The sequence continues at coordinate 61,397 of SWDT01000045.1, forward strand.
CTGTATTTTAATGAGAAAAATGTGAACATCAACATCGATCTCTGATTATTAATTTTTTTAATTTAATTTATCAAAGAAAAATTTTATATTTTAATGCGAAAATTCTAATTTAAAATTTTAATTATCAACTTTAAAAAAATTATATCTTAATAAAAAAGTCCAAACATGGACAGCAATCTCTGACTATTAACTTTAATAAACTAAGTTAAATTTTAAAAAAAAGAAAAATTTTAACTTGTATCCTAACGCGAAAATTGAAACTTAAAATTGTCAACTTTTAAAAACTATATCTTAGTAAAAAAGTACAAACACCGACGTCAATCTCTGACCGTTAGATTTGATTAAACTAATTTTTAAAAAATTTTTAACTTGTATCCTAACGCGAAAATTGAAACTTAAAACTAATTATCAACTTCAAAAAGTGTAACACCGACGTCAATCTCTGACCGTTAAATTTGATTAAACTAATTTTTTTAAAAAAGAAAATTTTCAACTTATATCCTAACGCGAAAGTTCAAATTTAAAATTCCAATTATCAACTTTAAAAAAACTATATCTTAATCAAAAAAGTACAAACACCGACGTCAATCTCTGACCGTTAGATTTGATTTAACTAATTTTAAAAAAATTTTTAACTTGTATTTTAAAGCTAAAGTTCAAATTTAAAACTAATTGTCAACTTCAAAAAGTACAAACACCAACGTCAATCTCTGACTGTCAGATTTGATTTAACTAATTTAAAAAAGAAAAATTTTAACTTGTATCCTAACGCGAAAATTGAAACTTAAAACTGTCAATTTTTAAAAACTATATTTTAATCAAAAAAGTGTAACACCGACGTCAATCTCTGACCGTCAGATTTGATTAAACTAATTTTAAAAAAAAAGAAAAATTTCAACTTATATCCTAACGCGAAAGTTCAAATTTAAAACTATCAATTTTTAAAAACTATATTTTAATCAAAAAGTACAAACACCGACGTCAATCTCTGACCGTCAGATTTGATTTAACTAATTTAAAAAAGAAAATTTTCAACATATATCCTAACGCGAAAATTGAAACTTAAAATTGTCAATTTTTAAAAACTATATTTTAATCAAAAGTGTAACACCGACGTCAATCTCTGACTGTCAGATTTGATGAAATAGAGCACCTGATTATTTCTTATCTGGCCAAAAAATTCAACAAAAACAACTATAACGGACTTTGATTGACTTGTGACAACGGCAAGTCTACAAGTCTTCAAAATTAATTTCCATAAAGATTGAGACAATCTTGTTCCAAAGCCTCCAATTCCATCTTCGAAAATCTGATTCCCAAGTCGTCCAGCATGCATAAAATATCAAGCACCGTTTTGGGGGCTAAATGGACAACGTTAAGCTTCTCAATAAACGTCAATCGATGTTTTGAAAGTTTTTGAAATGCTTCTTTGGTTTTTTCAGGATCATTTGGAATTGATTCAACACATGATTGAAGATATTTTTTTGCAGATTCTATGACTACATCATGACCACGAGATTTTTGTCCTTTTTTCTCCGTTTGGTTACTTAAAAACTTTTGTTTTGTGCCAATTTTTGAAAGAAATTCTGCAGCTTCCACATTCGTCAAAACCGTCGAGTTCGGATTAATCACTTTTCCGACCCTGAAATTTTAAAATCACATAATTAAATAATTAAAATAAATTAAAAATTAAATAATTTAAAAAGTTTAAAATTAAAAATTAAATAATTTAAAAAAGTTTAAAATTAAATAATTTAAATAGTTTAAAATTTAAAATTAAATAATTTAAAAAAGTTTAAAATTTAAAATTATATAATTTAAAAAAGTTTAAAATCACATAATTAAATAATTAAAATAAATTAAAAATTAAATAATTTAAAAAAGTAAAAATTCAAACTTATATAATTTAAAAAAGTTTAAAATCACATAATTAAATAATTAAAATAAATTAAAAATTAAATAATTTAAAAAAGTAAAAATTCAAACTTATATAATTTAAAAAAGTTTAAAATCACATAATTAAATAATTAAAATAAATTTAAAATTAAATAATTTTAAAAAGTAAAAATTCAAAATTATATAATTTAAAAAAGTTTAAAATTAAATAATTTTTAAAAATCCAAACTTTTAGTTTTTTTTTCAATTTTATAAAATTTTTATTGAATTCTAGAGCATTCTAGAAACTTTAATGAGACTTTCGAAGCTCTCATTGAATTTCAAAACTACTTAAAAATTTGCATAAATCTCCGAAAAGTTCTGCAATTTCAAATAAAATTTTTAAACATTTCTAATTTTTTAAATATGATTTAAAATTCAAAATTTCACAGGAATTCTGAAAAATTTCAGATTTTAGAAACTTAAAAATATTTTTAAAAATTTTAATTTTTATAGAAATTCTAAAAAATTTTAAAATATTTAAAAAATTTTAATTTTTATAAAAATTTTGGAATATTTAAAAAATTTTAAATTATATTTTTAAAAATTTTAATTTTTATAGAAATTCTAAAAGATTTTAAAATTTTTGTAAAATTTCAAAACTTTTTTAAAATTTAAAATTTATTGAAAATTTCGTAATTTTTAATGGATTCTAATTTCAATTCATATATCAAAAATAAACTTACCAAGCAGGCTGATGAACGACAGATTGATGCATCTTCGAAAAACCGAAGTCAGATAAAAAGTAACTGAACAAGGATCCTGAAATAAAACAATTTTTAAAATATCCTTTCAAAATTAATCATATATAGAATTGTCGATTTTTCGAATTCAAACTTATTCAATTTTTAAATTTAAATTTTTTTTATTTTCAAACTCAAATTTATTCAATTTTCGAATTTGAATTTTTCGATTTCTAAAATTAAATTTTTTCGATTTTTAAAATAGAATTTTTTCGATTTTCGAATTTTTCTATTTTTAAAATTCAAACTTATTCAATTTTCGAATTTTAATTTTTCGATTTTTAAAATTAAATTTTTTCGATTTTCCGAATTTAAATTTTTCAATTTTTAAATTTAAATTTTTTTTATTTTCAAACTCAAATTTATTCGATTTTCGAATTTAAATTTTTCGATTTCTAGAACTGAATTTTTTCGATTTTTAAAATAGAATTTTTTCGATTTTCAAATTTGAATTTTTCTATTTTTCAAATTCAAACTTATTTAATTTTCGAATTTTAATTTTTCGATTTTTAAAATTAAATTTTTTCGATTTTCGAATTCAAACTTATTCAATTTTCGAGTTCGAACTGGTTTGAATTCGATGGTTTTAGTGGCAAAAATTTAACATTATCTTTTAATTATGGAAATTTTGTTTTTTGCAATTTTTCGTCGCAAATTTTATTTTCGAACTGTATATGCAAAAAAATGCGTATTTTATAAAATCGAATTAATTCGAAAATCAACAATTCTGATCATATGTCAAATTCGAATTTTTTTTACAAATACATTCAGAATCTGTAATTTAATTTTGTCGAATTTTTTTGAAATAAGATAATTTTAAAAAAATTTAGTATTTTGTTTTTTGAAATATTTTATAAAAAAATTGATTTTAATTAACGAAAAAACTACTTTTAATTTAAAAAATTATGAATCAGCAATATTCATGAAGAAATCAGCCAGTTACAAATTAGTGATTAATAGCACGATTTACAAATGAACAGGTTTTCGTTTTTCTGATTACTTACTTCAAAAACCAATTAAATTACTGTCATTAATAAAAAAAAAAGTAGAATTACAAAAGATGACTAAAATTAATTAAAATTAGAAAAAAATGATTTAAAAATAATGCATAAAATGTTCGCTAAAAATAAGCGAATTCGCTTTTTCGTTTTTTTTGATTACTTACTTAAAAAACTAATTAAACTACTGTAATTGATGAAAAAACGTATAATTACAAATGATGACTAAAATTAATTAAACTTAGAAAAAAATGATTTAAAAATAATGTATAAGATGTTCGCTAAAAAATAAGCGAATTCGCTTTTTCGTTTTTTTTATTTCTCTTTCAAAAACCAATTAAACTACTGTAATCAATAGAAAATACTTATCTAATTACAAAAAAAAATTATCAAAATTGGTAAAATTTAAATAGAAAAAAGCGACTTGAAAGTAGTTTAATGCACGTTCGCTAAAAAATAAGCGAATTCGCTTTTTCGTTTTTTTTTATCCCTTACTTAAAAAACCAATTAAACTACTGTAATCAGTAGAAACAATACATACAATTGCAAAAATAAACTATTAAGATTTGCTAAATTTAAATTTTTTTTAAATTCACCAAAATTAAGCGAATTCGCTTCCATTTTCTCACCTCGTTATGAAATTACGTTTTTTTTAAATTTTCTCATTCTAGAAAAGCATTCAACAAAAATTAAACATAGATTCTGAATATTTGCCCAATAAGGTACACAATGAATCACAACATCGTTCCGAAAAACCCCTTCAAGTACCCTCTCTCTGATCCCAGTAATCCTAAAATAAAAAAATAATCGTGGTGAGACTAAACTAACACCAATTTTCCTCGCCAATACATCAAAATTTATTTTTTTTACACAACCGTAACGTTAATTGCTACGAATAACTTTTTTCACAAATATTGGAATATTTTTCAATTTAGGCACTTATTCGAATGTAATTTGTTCGAAATTCTCCCACGGCTTGGACCAGATAGTAGCCGTGATATCCTTTCTAGTGCTGTCATCTTTTTCAGCACAATTGGCAACATCGAATTCCGCAGCACCAACTTGATTCTTCATACAGCTAGATTGTCCAACAGTCAAGACAATCTTGTATTGAACACCAGCAACAACTTGAGATTTGGCGCTTTTAACTTCAATCGGAACATGGTAGAACAAGTCGTTTGATTCAGCATTGTATTTCGTAACTACCTTATTAACCAGGTCCTGAAATAATTTATATAACGTAAAAAATTGACTTTACTAAAATTCAACCAAGCCAAGTACTACGGTCCTAGAGCGAAAAACCCTGCTATTAATTGTGTTACTGTAGAACACAAGCAGTTGCGTTGAATTTCGGTTTTTTGTTTATTAATAATTATTTTTATATAAATTGACTTTACTAAAATGTAACTACCTCAAATACTACAGTCCTAGAACAAAAAAACCCTGCCATTAACTACGCTACCATATCACACAAACAGCTGCGTTAAATTTCGTTATTTTTCACTCATTAATAATTATTGCAGCTTATACTACTGTTGGTATTAATTATTCTAAACTATTTCCCCTATTAATTAGTGATATACTTATATAAAAATACATACCTGGACTTCTTTGGAGTTGACATCCTGGTTTTTCCAACCGCCAGCCATAGCTGCAGCAGTTAAAGTGATGAAACAGAGAGAAATGGCCAACCGAACAAACATTCGATAAATATATTGGTTCCTAAAAAACCATCAGATTAGAAAACAAATATAGTCACGTTGATTGTGAAACAATGTTTCTAAATCGAAAAATCTTTACGAATAATTTTAAATAGGATTTTTACATCGGTTTAGTTACAAAGTCAGAAAAATAAAAATGGAAAATGATAAAAATACGAAAATATAGGGGTTGTATATACGAAATTAAGAAATTAGAAACGGTAGGAATTACGAAAAATACTAAGTTGTCGAAAAAGCGGTTAATCATTTTGTTTACGATTTTGTGCTTAAATTAGTACAAAAGTTGCCCAGGAACCAGTTTGCATAAACATTGTAAATGATAAGGTTTACGATTTAAACGACTATTTATACGCAAATGGAGAAAATGAAAATCATAGGAAGCCCGAATAAACAAGGAACCATCAGAGAGCTGAAAAACCTCTCTTTTTACATCAATATTGGTACAGAACCAAATGTATAAATGACGACGGGGGCATTTATATATAAAAAAATCAAAATCGGGCAAAAAACAAATAAGCGAGATAGGAAGTAATTATTTAGCGAATTATTGGTTTTATCGGGGTTCTAACAGTGTCATAGAAACCGATATATGAAAATAATCTAAATTACAATAGCCGCGATATAGGGGATTATATACATTTATATATATAATTTCGTAGGGGTTTTTGGGTCTGACCAGGTACCAACCCGATTTTTGAAAAAAATATTAAAAAGTTAAAAATTGAACCCCAATCCTAAATTGCTGCTGCTATAACGCTAGACCTAACGGCAGCACATGGACCAGGCTGGCCCGAGGACGCTCCACATGGTGACTGTTGTGAGCAGCTAGAACTGTTTCTAGTGACATGTGTAGAGATAACTATTCTTTGAATTAGCGCTAGGTAAACGATATATATAAAAAGGAAACCAGAAAGCGCAGGAAACACGAACCGAAAATGGACAGCATCTAGTTGACAAATCACCCGTTATATATCGATTTTGAGACAAAGTTATAAAAAGTAGCAATTTTCAACGTCTTAAACGACCGAGTCCGCGATATGAGGAAGTATTTATATATGAAGAAATGAAAACCGTGGGTAGATCGAGTAAACAAGATGAAAAATGTCCGTGTTAATGAATCACTCCGACTTATTGATTTCCGTCAGATACCAACTAGAGACCAAAAAAATATTATTCACAATTGTGAAAATTCACAAAGAACAATGGAAAAATAAAAATTTAAAAAATTACGAAATCGATCAACACGACACAACAGTCACGGAGAAATACCAGTTATGTCAACTAGCTTGGAGAGAACTCCGGTCCGTATTCTGCATGAGACCAGAAAATTTCTGGAACAACTGATCCTGCCCGGGTTTTTTTGAATCTGTTTCAGATTCTTTGTTTTTATTTTTTAATTTACATTTTTCATTACTGTACGGTGTATACCAAATGAGTACGACTCCAGATTCGAAAAGTATAATGACCCGTTCGAAAACGCGGACTACGGGAGAAAAAATCGGGGAGCCGCTCAAACCGACGTCCAAGAATCGGGATTGTAAGTCATTTTTTCCTTTTTTATGACTTTTTTAAAGTTCTCATATATGCCTAAAAATACACTTTTAAACATCATTTTATATCATTTTTTCAACTTTTCACCTTAAATCTATTTTTTATTTTCAGCAAGAATTCTGAAAATTTCATATATGAACATCACATAGGAGTACTCTATGGCGTTCGAATACTCTGGTTTTGAACCTTAATTTTAATAATTGTTCATAATTATGTGTAAATTTGAGGTTTATTATAGATATTGAATATTTTTAGAAGTACCTAAAAAGAAGTTGAGAAGTTAGGTTTCCATATATCGAAAATTTACAACTTTTTGGAATGCTTATTTTTAGAATTAATTTTATACATTAAACCTTGAATTATAATTTTATATATAGATTTTATAAAATTGAATATATGAATTTAAAAATTAACGTTTTAGAAGTACCTAAAAAGAAGTTGAGAAGTTAGGTTTCCATATATCGAAAATTTACAACTTTTTGGAATATTTATTTTTAGAATTAATTTTATACATTAAATCTTGAATTTTGATTTCGTATATGAAAACTTACGGAAATTTAACTTTTTAAAACTAAATATATCGAGTTTTATGAATAATTTTTGTAGCTTCTGGAAGTGGACAGATGACGTCCAAAGAGAAGAAAGAAGTCCGGATGGGAGATACTTGTCAAGTTGCGTTGACGGAAGTCGAGACGTCCTACATCGGGGACCACGAGAAGGCGACTTACAGGAAGGACCTGGACATAATGGTCTGGAACGCCGGAGTTGGCCTAAAGGACAACGATGTCGTTGAATATCTGAAGTACGCTGCTCATACTTTTAAAATTCCTGGTGATAAAGTAAGTATTACGAAATTTGTTTGGAATTTTTATATGGAGATTTTAGGCCTTGTATATTCTGCACGCTTGCGACAATGACGTCAAAAAAGCGAAATTCGAACTTCAAGGATACATGAATCTCGACGATGAGTGGACTTCTGACGACGACCGGGTCTTCTGGTACGCTTTCAATGCTTTTGGGAAGAATTTTGCGAAAATTAAACAACTCGTGAGTCGATTTCGTAACCCTACTTTCCGGACTTCGTAGTCCTACTTCTCAACTCCAAAGTTGCACTTCATATATCAGTTTCCTTTCCAGATGCCTCACAAGAAGATTGGATCCATCGTTTGTCATTATTACGCTACAAAAAAACAACAACACTACAAATCCATGATTAACGACGACATAACGAAGCCGGATTTTGATCTCAGCGATGACGACACCAATGAACCCGAAAATAATTCTCATGTTTTTTATATTTGTAAAAATTGCGGAGGATCGGTGAAGAAAACCTACTTTGTCAACATGCTAGAAGTCTGCAAAGCTTGTAAACTTTACTTCAAAGCGGCGAATGAACACAGACCTGCAAATCGACCTACGAGCTTCGATAAAAGGATTATCTGTCCGAAAGAAATGAAAGAAATTGCTCAACAATTTGTCCAGATGGCACATGATTCAAAAAACAGCAATCTGGGTTCTGACGAGGACGTCGTGTGCTGCGACAAACCGAGGAAAACTGTCTGCGATGATTTGATTGAGTAAGATTTTTGTTTTTTTAAATATCGGCTTTATAGATTTCGAGAGTCTTCCAGAATACGGTTCAAGGATCAAGAGAATTCGAAAATCTTATTCAAATTTTTTGAATTCTCGAAAATACAATTTAGAATTCTCAAAAATTCCAAAATCATTCAAATTTTTTAAATTTTCTAAATTCTTGTTTCTAGAGTCTTCCAGAATATGTTTTAAGAATTCTCAAAAATTCCAAAATCTTATTCAAATTTTTAGAATTCTCGAAAATACAATTTAGAATTCTCAAAAATTCCAAAATCATTCAAATTTTTTGAATTTTCTAAATTCTTATGTTTCTAGAATCTTCCAGAATATAGTTTAAGAATTCTTAAAAATTCCAAAATCTCATTTAAATTTTCTGAATTTTCCAGAATAAAATTTAAAATTCTCGAAAATTCCAAAATCATTCAAATTTTTAGAATTTTCTAAATTCTTATGTTTCTAGAATCTTCCAGAATACAATTTAGAATTTTCCAGAATATGGCTTAGGAATTCTCGGAAATTATAGAATCTTATTTAAATTTTTAAAGCTTTTTAGAATTGTATAGAAGTTTCTAGAATCTGACATTAACCTTTGAAAATTTAAAGAATGTTAGAAATGGAAATTTCCCGAAATCTTGTAGAAGATTCTGGAGTTTTTTGAGTATTACGGTAACTTCTAGAATCTCAGGTTTTTGAAATCATTTGGAATTTTGTGATTAAAAATTCTAAAATCCCAAAAACTTAAAATTCTCCGAAAATTCTGAAACCTAAAATTTTGTAAAAATTTTTGAACTTTCCAGATTTTTTTGGAGATTTCTGAAATTTCTAAATTCTTTTAAAATCTAAATTTCAATATATTTTTAAAAATAAGAACTTTAAAAATTCCATAAATTCGTGTCAAGACCGTTTTCATAATGATTTTTTAGTTTTTATGATATTATTAATTTTGATTTTTTTAGGGAAACTAAAAGCACGATTCACACCCAGAAAAGTGCGGCTACGACGATGAATATGAAAAATGGTCAAGTAGATATTAAAAAAATGTGTGATATTGATCGAGCAACAGAACTCCTGGAACGAATATCGGTTGAGAAATCTTCTTCGAGACAAAGACACTCGCATACTTGGTCAGATTTTGAAAAAGCAGCGGCTTTTCATTGTTTAGTAAGATTTAACAAGGATTATGAAGCTGTGGCGGATGTCCTGGGAAGCAAAAGTACGGAGATGGTGAGGGCTTTTGCGATTGAACATGAGGACTTGATCAAAAAAGCGATAGAAAAAGAAGTTTTAAAAGAACAAGATCTCAAGATGGATAATTCATTACCACAAATTCCGATTGATTTTGTTACTATTGATTAGTTTTATTTTTTTTTACATGTTTTTGAAAAGCACTGAAAAATGGGATAAAGGATCAATGATCCGATTCTGGAGGAATATGCTTGGATCCTGGAAGTCTAGGACTCTCGACAGGAAGGGATTCTAGACGACGGAAGATGGGAGGACTGGCAGAGCTGCTTCTTTGTTCTTCGAAGTACTTCTGAATCGCGTCAAAAGCGGAACTAAGTCTTTTCAGTTGCTCGGCGACAGGTTCGGTTTCTCGAACTTCTTCGTTGTCTTCTGTAGCGACAACTCGATCTAGTAAGTTCTCTACGGAATCGGAGAGAGTATTCTGATTGCAGAGTCTGAAAATAATAATATTTAAAAATACAAAGAAATTAATTTTTTGTAGAATTGTCTCAACACGAAATTCTAGAACTTGTCAGAAACTAAGTTCTGGCCTATGTGGTAGTTTTACTTAGTGAATGTTTCATAACCTTGTATAATTTCTTAATTAATTATATATTATAAAAATCATATATGAGCTTTTTGTAGAATTGTCTCAACGCGAAATCCTAAAACTTGTCAGAAATTAGATTTCAGTCTACGTGATAGTTTTACTCAGTGATTGTTTCATAACCTTATGTAATTTCTTAATTATATATTATAAAAATCATATGAGCTTTTTGTAGAATTGTCTCAACGCGAAATCCTAAAACTTGTCAGAAATTAGATTTCAGTCTACGTGATAGTTTTAGTGATTATTTCGTAATTAACTTGTCAGAGCTATATTCTCCCTAAATGGAGTTAGACATTTCTGGATCAAGGTAAATAGAATACATAACCCTCTATCAGCCTTCTAAGGCTAATTTTCATATGTGAAAATTAAGAATAAATACTCCGAAAATCGTGTCTAACACCCAAGTACCCCGTCGAAAACATGTTATTTTTCCTATTTTATAAGTCAAAAATTACTTTATGAGCTGGATACTCTTGAGGCACTTCTGAGTCAGGGCGTCGACCTGTCGCTCGAGGTCGCTGCTGGGGCGGGGTTCCTCCTCGTCAACGTGACTTAGGTTGTCGTGGGATTTGTGGTGGTCCTTCGGATTAGGGGTAAGTCCAGATCCGGATCCAGGATGGAACGAAATCGATCGGTTTTGTTGGAAAATTTTTTCTCTAAAATCACAATATTAAAAATTTCATATATCAATGTTCATGTGTGAAAAAAAATATTTAAAAAATAAAAAATTGCACAACCACAGATTTCTAAGAACTCACTCTTCCGGAGACGGGACCGAACTCGGATGTCTCCCAACTGTCAGATCTAGCAGACTGTTAAAATTGTAAGTAATTATTTTAAATATAAATGATTGTTAATTTTTCTATATAAAATAATTCTCATATATAAACAATGCAATTTATCTTCAGTAACTCAAATCTTCCATCGGTTTTTGGACATTTTTAAAATTTCCTTTAAATCTAAGAAGTTTCAAAATACGAAAAAATAGGTTTTAGAAGGTTGCAAAATTTCAACGTTGATATATAAACAGGTCTTAGGATATTGTGAAATTTCAATATTGATATATGAAAACGTCTTAGAAAATCCTAAAATTATCGAAATTGATATATAAATTGATTCCAGAAAGTTCCTAAATTTCAATATTGATATATGAAAACATCTTAGAAAATCCTAAAATTACCGAAACTGATATATAAATTAATTTCAGAAAGTTCCTAAATTTCAATATTGATATATGAAAACATCTTAGAAAATCCTAAAATTATCGAAACTGATATATAAATTGATTCCGAAAAATCCTAAATTTCAATATTGATATATGAACAGACCTCAAGTAATGTCCAAAATGTAATTTTTGTTTTTTGCAAATATCCAAAAATCAACAAAATCCGAATACTGAAGAAAAAAATCAAATTTTTTACAAAAACTCACCGAGCTTTGAGTTGCTGAATCTTCTTCGCTTCAGCCGCGGATTTTCGTGGATCATATTCCTTCCTTCTGAGCCAAGCAGCCATTTCCGGATTGTCCTTCTGAGGTACCTGCATCTGAGGCTTCTTCGGAGCAGCAGATCCGGCTTTGAACGGCGGTCGGACGGCCGGTCTGGAGGTCGGCGCGCAGGGAGAAGTAGGAGTCCTCATCGAGAACCTCCCGCCATCTCCTCGACTGAAAACGTGCCGTGAAATATGAAAAATAAAAACGAGATAGTTAGGGTGATAGTTACAATCACAAAATCACAAAATTAAAAAATAAGAAAAAGTACTCAAACTCGAACAAGTTTTTTCAAACAAAATATTTTTTTTTAAATTTTCTCAGTACTTATTCAGAATCCATATTTACTTTTGTCAATTATCCTTCTGGAACAAAAACATCGAACAAAGTAAAACTTTATATATTGTAAGCGGAGAAAATAGAAGCGAACTCGCTTATTTTTGAGCGAACGTGCACTAAACTACTTTCAAGTCGCTTTTTTCTATTTAAATTTTACCAATTTTGATAATTCTTTTTTGTAATTAGATAAGTATTTTCTATTGATTACAGTAGTTTAATTGGTTTTTTAAGTAAGAAATAAAAAAAACGAAAAAGCGAATTCGCTTATTTTTTAGCGAACATTTTATACATTATTTTTAAATCATTTTTTTCTATCTTATTTTAACTAATTTTAATCATTCTTTTTTGCAATTAAATCTATGTTTTTCACCGATTACAGATATGTGATTAACTTTCCGAAAAAAATAAAAAAAAACGAAAAAGCGAATTCGCTTATTTTTTAGCGAACATCTTATACATTATTTTTAAATCATTTTTTTCTATTTTATTTTAACTAATTTTAATCATTCTTTTTTTGTAATTATATGTATTGTTTCTGCTGATTACAGTAGTTTAATTACTTTTTCGAAAAAGTAATCAGAAATGTGAAAAAACAAAATCCTGAATTTACGAATTTTCTATGTCATCTTGTTTCAGAAAATTTTTAAAAAATAAAATTATAAATTCTGAATGTACTTTTTAAGACCTTGAAAATTACATAAATGATGTTTGAAAACCACTTCGAGTACGGTACTCTGACTTAGGGTGAGTCCGACCACAGCACGATTAGATTCCGGAAAACCGAGGATAACTCACGTCTCGCTGTGACATCGGCAGGGCCTGTGACGGCAAATTGTGCAATTAAGCTTCAGATTCTCCTGACTGTGAAATAGGTACTCAATGGAGGAACCAACGAAATTAGGGAGTCCCGAAACCAAAGCAATAGGAAAAAACGTAATCCATTTTTTTAAATAATTTTATTTTTAAAAAAAATCTTTATTTTTTAATTTTTTATAATTTAATTTTTTAAATTATTTTATTTTAAAAAAAAAATTTCACTTTTTTAAATAATTTTATTTTTAAAAAAAAATCTTTATAATTTAATTTTTTAAATAATTTTATTTTTAAAAAAAAATTTTTATTCTTTTAATATTTTTATTTTTAAAAAAAATCTTTATTTTTTAATTTTTTATAATTTTATTTTTAAAATAATTTTATTTTTTTTATAATTTTATTTTTTAAAATATTTTTGGAAATAAAAAAAAATTAATTTCTTGAAAATAAAAAAAATGAATAAAATTAGTTTTTTTTTAATTTTTTAAAAATAAAAAAATTATTTTAAAAAATAGATTACATTTTTTATGGATTTTTATTTTTAAACATTTTTAAAATTTAAAATTTTTAAAAACTCACCGAAAATTGGGATTGTTGGTCGTCGAAGAAGGGGTGTGACTGTGCCTCTGGCAAAGTCTAGACGAAATTTGATCTTTTTTTTCACCTTTATCTGTAGATTTCGTCGAAATTTGAATATTTGTTCGTTTTCTAAGTTCATCCAATCTTTGAGCAAGAAGTGATCGATTTTTGCTGACTTCAGGAGCTGAAGGATCTGCAGGAGGTTTTGCAGAAGTTGAAGGTTTCGAAACAGTGGATTCTGTTTCATCAGAACTAGATTCATGTTCAGAATCTAAAATTTGAGATTCTTCCATTCTACTTTTAGTATCAACAACATAAGTCCCGGCTTCGCTCAAAGTGTCAAATTCCTGATTTTCAGTCGACAATGCCAAAGGCGATGTTGGACAATTTTTAACTCCTTGAATCATTTTTTTAAAAAGATAATGTTTTGGATCTTGTTCATTTTCAGAATCTGTTTGAGAATTAACATTTTTAGGTGGATTTTGTCTTTTCATAAATCGTCTTGGAACTTGTTTAGCCGCTTCCTGAAGTGACAATTGTTTTGATTCTTCATCAAAGGTTACTGTAAAAGCAGTCGAAATTGATGATTTTTGAATTTTTTTTTCTTCTAATTCTAAATTAACAGGAGAATTTAAATCAATATCCATTCTTATAGATTTTTGAATTGGTTTTAAAATTTTTTCATTTTTTTCTTCATTTTCATTTACTGTAGAATTTCGAATTTCTGAAATTAATCGTGTTGGAGAAATTTTACAATTATCATCTAAACCAATTCTAGTAGAAGTTTCTGAAGTTCCCCACCATACCGGTTTTGATTTATTTGAAAAATTATTAAATATATTTCCTTCTACAGTACATTCTCCAGGACCACTTCCAAATCCACTCGTACATGAAGAAGTTGTACTAAATTTTCCCGGAGGACTTGTTTCATTTTTCAATTGTGCAAATGTCGTCTGATTTACAGTATTTTGATTCTGAGTACAAGGCGATACAGAATCTCTTGAATTTTTTCTTTCTGGAGTTTTTCCAGAACTTCCAGATTCCAAACTTTGTCGACTTCCAAGGTTCTTAGAAAAGTATTCCGAATCCTGTTGTCCACACAAACTCACATTACTACTCGGCGGATGTTCCACAAAGTAACCATTAAAATTATTTTGAAATTGTTGTGGTCTAAAGAACACAGCCCTAGAGTGAGTAGGGCTCTGGGGTGGTTGGGGTACCGGCTGAGCTTGACTAGCAACCACGTACCCAGGGGGCACACTAGGCTGATAGTACATCGGAGCCGGCATTAAAGGATAAAAGTACTGTGGTTGAGCATGTGGAAGAATATAATGCTGGCCTGTATTCGGATCAACAAGCATCTGTGGTTGATAGGGTACAGTTTGGGGTATCTGAGGAGGAGGATTAGGGACTTCTCTCCTAGTCATTATCGGAGACGACATTCGATTCTGAACATGTTGAAAATCCATCTGCGAAGTTCTAGGAGGAGACGAAGCAAACTGCCCCTGGGCATACTGTTGATTATCCATCTTAGAGCCTCCAGAAGACGTCCGTTCCCGCGAACTCAAGGAATCTGACGAGTGCATAATTGGTTCTACTGCAGAATGTCGGTTTCCTGGGGCATCTGGAAATACAGTAATATTCAAAAATAAAAAGTAATTTTCCCAAATTTTATTTTTTTTAAACTACTTAAAAAATCCCCTACAAAATGGTCCCAAAACGAAATTCGACAAATTTTTAGAAACTCCTAACTCAGGATCACGTAAGGGGTACAGAATCCCCCATCCACTCCCTAAGAGTAATAGTCACTCATTACAATAATAATTAAAGTACAATTTCAATAATAAAATAATTCAAATTTCACAGTTACAGTAATCTGAAAATTTTCAAAGTTACAATAATTCGAAGTTTCTGCAATTACAGTAATCAAAGAAAAAACTTAAACTACAGTAATCTAAAGATTTTTACAATTACAATAATCTAAATATTTTACAATTACAGTAATATAAAGATTTTACAATTATAATAATATAAAGATTTTACAATTACAGTAATCTAAAGATTTTACAATTACAGTAATCTAAAGATTTTTACAATTACAGTAATCTGAAAAATTTACCCCAATGTGGAACTCCAAAATAATTCCAAATCAGAAACATTTTTTAAATCTAAAATCAAAGATTTATCATTTCCAAAAAACTGGGTTTTGACCAATTTAAATTCGGAAAATTGATCTGTGCTCGATTTCTAATTAAACTTAAAGAATTAAACTCCATCAATCCCCCCGATAAAAATTGAGATTTTATTTTTTCGGAAAACTTACCATAAGCAAAATACGAAGATGGGGCTGGAGGAGGCTGGTTCGAGCGAGAATACTGAAAATTTATAAATTATTTTAAAATTATTGGAAAAATTTAAAATTCATTTAAAAAATTATTTTAAATTTAAACAAAATTTTAAAAAACTGACAAGATTAATAAAAGTAAAGAATTTTAAGTAATTTGAAAACATAAAATTTAAAAATTTTCATATATGGATTCTATTATTAAAGTCATTTAAAAACTAAAAAATCTTTAAAAAAACGAAATTAATAAAATTTAAATAATTTCATATAAATTTAATCAATAGTTATTCAATATTGATAAGAAAGAAAAATAATTGACACAACTGAATGGATTGAAAAAGAAAAACTGGTAAGGATAATAGGAATAAGGAGATTAAAAAGTTTTTTATACAAGTTTAGTCAATAAAACTATACGGAACTTGAAAGTTATCGCTTCAAAATTCACTGAATCAGTTGAAAATGACAAAATTGGTAAAAATAATAAAAATTGATATATGAACTTCATAGTTAAAGTTACCTAAAACCTTAAAAAGCAATAATAAGAGAAATTTAATGAATAAAAGAGTAAAATAGGTAAAAGTAATAAAAATATAAAAACAATAAAAACTGATATATGAACTTCATAGTTAAAGTTACCTAAAACCTTAAAAAACAATAAATAACAAAATTAAATAGACCAACAAAGGACAAAATTGGCAAATATAATAAAAATTGATATAAAAATAGTAATAATAAAACTACCCGGAACCTATTAAAAAATCAACAGTTAACAAAGTTCAATGAGCCGACAGAACTGGCAAGGACGATAAATCAATTCGAACCAAAACACGGGAGATCCGTTTTCCACTTTTTTGAGAATAAAGAAAGCCATAAAAACTTAAAGAAGAACATTAAAGTAACTTTTCGTGACCGCAATTAACAACAAAGATTGATTAAAGTTCCACATTGCCTCAGGGTTTTTTTAAAATTGATTAAAAATTAATCCGAGGACTGAACGTAGGTGTATCGATCGAGTCAGTTGAGTCATGTCAACTTCGTTCAAAATCGGTTTTTTTCTTGTAAAATAGTCAGGATGAAAGGGCCGCACATGTATTTCGAAACAGAGAACTCGCTGAATGGGCTGTCCGACACACGTTCCCCCAGCGACATTTGCTCCCTTATAAAGTTTATGTAATTTTTTCATTTTTATATTTTTTGATAGTTAAATGAATTTAATATTTCAGTTAAGAAAAAATTTGAAAGAATTTCGAAATTAGGGAGAATTGAAAAGAAGAAAAACGGGGAGCAAACGTCCCGGGGAACGACTCTCGTGCAGCCTTCTCCAGAGATAGTTGCTCCCCTTTGACCCGTGTTGATTTCGAAATTCTTTCTGAATTAATTTCTTCTTACTTAATTGAAATATCAAGTTAATTTGAATATAAAGAATATATATATACGAGAAAATTATATAAATCTCAAGGAAATAAAAGGAACAAATGCCGTACAGCCTATATATAGATGGGGAGCATATATAGATGAAAAATGTACATAGTTAGGAAATATATATAGATGGGGAATATATATAGATGAGAAATATATAGATAGGAAATATATATATAGACGGAAAATATATATAGATAGGAAATATATATAGATGAGAAATATATATAGATAGGAAATATATAGATGGGGAATATATATAGGTGGAAAATATATATAGACGGAAAATATATATGGACGGAAAATATATATAGATAGGAAATATATATAGATAGGAAATATATATAGATGAGAAATATATATAGATAGGAAATATATAGATGGGGAATATATATAGGTGGAAAATATATATAGACGGAAAATATATATAGACGAGAAATATATATAGATAGGAAATATATATAGATGAGAAATATATATAGATAGGAAATATATTAATGGGGAACAAATATTAATGGGGAGCAACTGTCGCTGGGGGAGCGTGTGTCACACAGCCGCTGAACGCAAGTGGCGAGGAAGAATCGATTGACGTTGGGACTGCGCGAGATTCGCGACTGGCAATGAGGAAAATGGACAGTCTATTGACCGATTTAACCACTTGAATGGTTTTTATATTTGGCAACAATAAAAATTAATATATAAATTTAATTAATTTTTCAATAATAAAAACAGAAAAATAATTTAAAAATAAATTTTGATATATGAATTTTTTAAATTTCGTAAAAAAAGTTGAAATTTTTAAAATTTTTATAAAAAAGTTTAAATTTTTGAGTTATTTAATTTTTTGGACAGTTTTCACTGTTTTTTCGTGGCAAAAAGGGAAAAAAGACAGTCAAGTAATCAATTTCGATATATGACTGGCTTTTAATTTTTTC
The DNA here is from genome assembly GCA_009193035.1 of Halicephalobus mephisto. Taxonomy (NCBI): domain Eukaryota; kingdom Metazoa; phylum Nematoda; class Chromadorea; order Rhabditida; family Panagrolaimidae; genus Halicephalobus; species Halicephalobus mephisto. The sequence goes on from SWDT01000045.1 coordinate 79,689, forward strand.
GATAAAAAAGTCCGAATTTTGACCGTTTTGACAGTTTTCATTTTTGATAATAATGGAAAAATGGACAGTCAAGTAATCAATTGAATGGTTTGTTTGTTAAAAATGAAAAACTGGCAACTAAGTAATCGATTTGGCTTCTCGAACAAGACTTGTTTTTGTTGAAAAAAAAAATGTCCGTTTTTGACGGATTTAAGCACTTAAACAATTTTTATTTTCAATAATAGCAAAAATGAACGATTAATATGTATAAATTTATTTATTTAAATAATTTTTTTATTCAATAAAATTTTAAAAATTTATATTTTTTAAAATAAAAAAATCCAAATTTTTAATCAATTTAAATATTCGGATGATTTTTATTTTTGAAAAAAACAGAAAATTAATATGAATTTAATTTTTTAAACTTATTTTTATCTTTTTTTATATAAAAAGTAAAAAAATAAAAAATCGATATATAGATTGTTTTTTAGACTCATTTTTATCATTTTTTATATAAAAATTTAAAAAAATAGAAAGTTGATATATGAATTCCTTTTTTTAAACTCATTTTTATCATTTTTTATATAAAAATTAAAAAAAATCGATATATAGATTTAATTTTTTAAACTTATTTTTATTGTTTTTTATATAAAAACTTCAAAAAACAGAAAATTGATATATGAATTCTATTTTTTAAACTTATTTTTTATATAAAAACTTCAAAAAATAGGAAATTGATATATGAATTCCTTTTTTTAAATTTATTTTTATTGTTTTTTATATAAAAAGTTTTAAAAAACAGGAAATTGATATATGAATTCTATTTTTTAAACTTATTTTTTATACAAAAACTTCAAAAAATAGGAAATTTATATATGAATTCTATTTTTTAAACTTATTTTTTATATAAAAACTTCAAAAAACATTTCTTGAACCGATTTACTTACTTAAATTGTTCTTATTATTTATAATAATGGAAATAAAAACAGTTAATCGATTGTTTCTTTTTGACTCGCGCTGGTTTCGAAATTTTGAAAATTTTTTACTTTTTTATCGAAATATTAACTACAAAAAATGAAAACGAAAAAATATAAATTTTACGAAATAAAAAAACCAAATATCATTTAATTTAATCAATTTGGACATTTTTTACTTTTTTGAAAATAAAAAACAAAATTTGTCAAGTAATCAACGAATTTTTTTAACAAATTTTTTATTCTTTAAAAAGTCCAATTCGAAAATTTTTATTACTTTTTGCGAAGAAAAAATTGACTGATTTATCCGTATAAACAATTTTATTATTTTTGTGGGAAAATAAAGGAAAAAAAGACAATTTTTAAATATATTTCACCGGTTCATATTACTTTTTACTAAAAAGAAAGTCTAAGGTTTCGAGAAATTTATCGATTTACTTAATTTTGGCATTTTTCTCGACAAAAAAAGAAAAAACAGCAAGTTATTTGACCGATTTATCTATTTAAGCAGTTTTCACCATTTTTACTACAAAAAAGGAAAGAATGGCAAGTTTTCGACAGATTTACCAATTTTGTCCGCAAAAAAGGAGAAACTGTCCCAGTTATTGACCGGTTTACCAACTCAACCAGTCTTACCACTTTTTCTTCGTTAAAAAGGAAAAATCGTCCAAGTATTCGACCGGTTTATTAATTTAACAAATTTTTACCAGTTTTTACTTTAAAAATGGTAAAAACTGTCCAATAATTGGACCGATTTACCAACTTTTCGGATTTTTTACCAGTTTTTCCTAAAAAAGTAAAAACTGTTCAGTTAATTGACAAATTTGCTAATTTAACTATTTTTTCTATTTTTTATAAAAAAAATATGAAATAAGCGACGGATTTAATTTTAAAGTTTTTAACATTGTCTACTGACAAAAATTCCCAACATTGCCGGCTGGCAAAAGTGGAAAAAAGGGCAATCAATTGACCGCGATTACTGCCTTGACCGGTTCCCATTAAAAACGAAAATCCCGAGGTCAATGTCGCAAGATTTTCAACATTTTTAAAAATCGATAATTTCAAAAAAAAATTGAAACATTTAAAAAAAATTAAGTTTTAAAATGCATAAATTTAAATAACGCAAAAAAATGAAAAATAAATGACAATTGATAAGTTTCGACAGAGGACTTCTGGGCCTCTAGAACATGACTGGCATCTGTCTTGCTGCCAGAGCGAGCGAGAAAATCCATAATGAGAACACTCGCCGGACACTGACCGGCTCCAAACTGGCCATATTTAACTTGCATATTTTATAAAAGCAGAAATATCTTCCACAAAATCTTCCAAAAATTATCCCGACAGGAATTTCTAAAATTTTCCAGTTAAGACCAAAAATTATAAATTTTTAAAATTATATTTTCAAAATTATCATTTATAAAAATTAAAATATCTTCCATAAAATCTTCCAAAAATTATCCCGACAAGAATTTCTAAAATTTTCCAGTTAAGACAAAAAATAAAATTCTATGCAATATAAAATAATTTCTATAAATAAAAAAATCTGAAAAACAAATATCTTTGAAAATTTTCTAAAATTGATTTTCCAACATTGTTCGTCGACTTTATTGATTACTCATGTCCGATATTCCCTCTATCCCGAAATTGAAGACAGTTTTTCCAGCTGCATAAAGGAAAATCAACAAAGAAAATTTTTTTATTTTATATTTAAAAATTAAAAAATTAGAAAAATTTAAAAAATTTAAAAATTTAGAAAAATTTAAAAATTAAGAAATTTAAAATTTAAAATTAAGAAAAATTAAAAAATTTAGAAAGCTTTAAAAAATAGAAAATTTATAAAATTTATAAAAATTAAGAAAAAATAGAAAAATTCTAAAATTTCAAGATTCCAGAAAATTTCAGAATTTTTTACAAATTTCTCCAAAATTTAAAAATTTTCCAGGAAATTCTAGTTATTCAAGTTTCAATTTTCCAAGGAACTGAAATGGATAAAACTGTCCTGGCCATTAGAAATAAATGAAAAAATACCAAAGAAACTTCAAAAGTAAAAAAAACGTCCAAAACAAAAACCAAAAAATTTTTTTTATAAAAAAGAAATTCCTAAAAATAAAAAAATAAATTTTCAAAATTTAAAAAAAAATTTGTAAAAATAAGAATAAAATTAATTTTTGGAATTTTTAAAAAATAAAAAGACCAATTTTTAGGATTTTTAAGAATAAAAAAAATAAATTTTTAGGATTCTTAAAAATAAAAAAAATAAATTTTCGGAATTTTAAAAAATAAAAAAAACTAATTTTTGGAATTTTTTAAAAATAAAAAAAAATCAATTTTTAGGATTCTTAAAAAATAAAAAAAAATAAATTTTCGGAAGTTTAAAAAAAAATCAATTTTTGGAATTTTTTAAAAATAAAAAAAATAAATTTTTAGGATTTTTAAAAAATAAAAAAAACCAATTTTTAGGATTTTTAAAAATAAAAAAACTAATTTTTAGGATTTTTAAAAATATAAAAAATCAATTTTTGGAAATTTTAAAAATTTATTACCCAATATGTGAACATGTCGTTTACTGTATCGGCTTCTAGAGGACTCCAGGAATTTCGAAAACGAATTTCCTCCAATTCTGGCGACGAACAGTAGTGGACACCGTTCGTCGCCTTGTAGAAACTCTGGGGCGCCAGTTTCGATATCTCGAGTCGAAAGAAAACAAACTTTGTTGCTTAGCAGCTTTGAGGACTTCCTCTGACGTTCTAAAACTAGGAATTCCTGAAAGAATTACCAACCTCTGTTTTTCAAAAAAACAAAAAAATTTTCGCGATGAAATTTGTTTTCAAAAATAATCAAAAAACTGCGGTCTCGACACGAAAAAAATTCTTAGTTTGTTTTAAAATAAAATTTTCACAGTGAGATGCATTTTCAGAAATAATCTAAAAATTGGGTCTTCAAACGAAAGAAATTTTCAATTTATTTTACAATAAAATTTTTTTTTAAATTTTCGTTATAAGATATACTTTTTGGTTTTTTGGAGATAATCAGAAAATTGATAGTCTTGATACGAAAATATTTCCAATTTATTTTACAATAAATTTTCGTTATAGGACCTACTTTTTGATTTTTTGGAGATAATCAGAAAACTCATGGTCCTGACACAAAAATATTTTCGATTTGTTTTACAATAAAATTTTTTTTAAATTTTCGTTATAGGACCTACTTTTTGATTTCCTAAGGATAATCAGAAAATTGATAGTCCTGACACAAAAATATTTTTAATTCATTTTACAATAAATTTTCGTTATAGGACCTACTTTTTGATTTTTTGGAGATAATCAGAAAACTCATGGTCCTGACACGAAAATATTTCCAATTTATTTTACAATTAAGTTTTTTTTAAATTTTCGTTTTAAGACCTACTTTTTGAAATAATTTAAAAATTGAATCTCTACACGAAAAGTTTTAATTTTTTATTAACAAAATTAATAATTTTTTCAATTATGTTGTAAATCGAAAATATTGAGAATTTTGAAGAATTAATATTTTTATTTTGAAAAAAAATTTCAACGAAAATTCCGATTCAAAAGTTTTCAGAAAAAAGAGCGGGATCAATTTTATTTTTGTTCTGACGGACCGGGAACGATTGACAAGTTTTCTTTGTTACAAAAAAAATTTAAAAAATGATTATTACAAAAATAAAAGAATTATAGAAATTTTAAAAAAATTATTTTACAAAATTTAAAAAAAAAAGATTTTTATAAAAATTTTAAAAATTATATAAAATTTAAAAAAAAACAAAAAAGATTTTTATAAAAATTTCTAAAATTATAAAATTTTTGAAAAATTATTTTACAAAATTTAAAAAAAAAACAAAAAAAAAGATTTTTATAAAAATTTTAAAAATTATAAAATTTTTGAAAAATTATTTTGCAAAATAAAAGAAAAATATTTTCCAAAATTATTTTATATAATAAAAAATCACTTTATAAGATTTTAAAAATTACAGAAAATCTTTAAAAAAATTATATAAAATTTAAAAAAAATTATTTTATAAAATTTTTAAAAAATTATTTTACAAATTTAAAAAAAAAATATTTTATAAAATTTTAAAAAAAACAAAAAAGATTTTTATAAAAATTTCTAAAATTATATAAAATTTAAAAAAAAACAAAAAAGATTTTTATAAAAATTTCTAAAATTATAAAATTTAAAAAAAAATTATTTTATAAAATTTTAAAAGTGACCTAAAATACAGTAATAGACGATTTTTCGATCATTTGTTTAACTACTGAAATCAGAAACGTCAGAAATGGAAGGAAAACATTATGCAAAGCCCCAAATGATCCAGAAAATTTTTCCAAAAAGAAATTCGACCAAATAAGACCGGAAAACAGAATCGAAATACGCGATTATGGAAATTAAAATATTACAAAAAATAAAAAATGAACGTTTTTAACAAATTAGTTCCAGAACGGAATTTTCGAATTTTATAGAAAATTTTAAAATTACAAAAAATTTCAACAAATCGGTTTCAAAAATCAATTTTCGAATTTTTCAAAATTTCTAAAATTTTAAATTTCACATAAATTTAAAAATTAGAATTTTATTAAAACTAAAAAATTGTTTAAAAATATTTTTAAAATGAATTTTCAAATTTTTGAAAATTTCTAAAATTTCAAATATATTTAAAAATTAGAATTTTATTAAAATCAAAAAACTTAAAAAATGTTTTAAAAATCAATTTTCGAATTTTATAAAAATTTCTAAAATTTTAAATTTCAAATATATTTAAAAATTATAATTTTATTAAAATTAAAAAGTTGTTTAAAAAATGAATTTTCAAATTTTATGAAAGTTTCTAAAATTTTAAATTTCAAATATATTTGAAAATTAGAATTTTATTAAAACTAAAAAGTTGTTAAAAAATAGTTTTAAAAATTTTTTTGAAAATTTTATAAAAATTTCGAAAATCTAGAAACCGTTATGAAATTCTGAAAAATTGAAGATTTTGGAATTTTTTAAAACCTATAAAATTCTATAAAAAAAAAAAATAAAATTTAATTTCGAAAATAAACTGACCAATCTTCTGGACTCCAGAATCCCGGCCTGTTCTCGATGGAAGTCCTGCAGAGTACTCGATGAATGTCTCTGCTTCTGGTAATTCCACCGTCTGGCAGACATCGGGCTCTCGAACGGATCATCCAAAGCCGTATCTTCTCCAAACGAAGCAAACAGCCGATGTTTTGTCGTCTCAGATCCCCTTCTGAAAATCCCAGGATTCTGCAAAGGAGATCGACGCCAGATGACCTCCTTCGTCGGCGAAACGGACTTGGCATGACCTTGATTTCTGTCCATTACTGTATTTAATAAAGCATCTAAAAAATAAAAATAAAATTTTATAAAAAAATAAAAATTAAAATTAAATTTTACAAAAAAAAGTAAAAATAAAAATAAAATTTTGTAAAAAAGTAAAAATAAAAATAAAATTTTGTAAAAAAGTAAAAGTAAAAATTAAATTTTATAAAAAAGTAAAAATAAAAATAAAATTTTGTAAAAAAGTAAAAATAAAAATAAAATTTTGTAAAAAAAGTAAAAATAAAAATTAAATTTTGTAAAAAAATAAAAATTAAATTTTACAAAAAAGTGAAAATAAAAATTTTATTTTTTTTTTTGCATAATTTTCTCGAAAAAATTTTTAGAACAATTTAAATTTAAATTTTTAGAAAATTTCAGTGGAATTAAAAATGAAAATTTTTAAAAAATGGTTTCGACACGAAATTTTGGGAATGTTTAAAATTTGAAATTTAAATAGTTTTAGAAATTTCGAAAGATTCTAAAAGATCTACATAAAATTCTAAAAACCTCCAGGATCTTTTCTGAATTTTCAAGGATTTGAGAATCTATTTTTAGATATTCTAGGAAACTTAGAGAATCTTGGAAAATTCCAGAATCTTCTGTAAAATTTTCGAAGATTTAAAAATCTATTTTTGAAGATTTTAGAAAACATAGAATTTTAAAAAGTTCCAGAATCTTTTATAAAATTTTCGAAGATTTAAAAATTTATTATTAGAGGTTTTAGAAAATTTCTACAGAATTCTAAAGCTCCAGAATCTTCTGTAAGATTTCCAAAAATTTTAAAATCCATTATTAGAGGTTTTAGAAAATTTTTACAGAATTCTAAAGCTCCAGAATCTTCTGTAAAATTTTCGAAGATTTCAGAATCTTTCACGAAATTCAAAAATTTTAAACAATTTTTACAAACTTTAATAAAAATAAAATTCTCGTGATCCTCCTAAAAAAGAACCAGTTTGGTCATAAAAGTATAAAAAATTGATTTTCGATCAGGCACAATTAGCCAAATAATCAATTTTAAAGAAAAATAATTTTTTTAAAGAAACTAATTTTTTAAAGAAAATAATTTCTTTCTTAAATAAAAATTATCAATTTTGAAAGAAAAATAATTTTAAAAAAAATCAAGTTTTAAAAAATTATTTTTTTACAGAAAAAATTTTAAAAAATCATCAATTTAAAAAAAATTAATTAATTTTGAAAAAAAATAATTTTAAAAAAAATCAAGTTTTTCAGGAAAATTATTCTTTTTTAAAAAAATCAAGTTTTTCAGGAAAGTTATCAATTTTAAAAAAAATAATTTTTAAAGGAAAATTATTTTTTTTTAAAAGAAAAATCAGGTTTTTCAGGAAAGTTATCAATTTTTAAAGAAAAAATTATTTTTAAAGAAAAAATTATTTTTAAAGAAAAATTACTTTTTTTTTAAAAATCAGATTTTTCGGGAAAGTTATCAATTTTTAAAGAAAAATCTTCATTGACCTAGTGTTCACCTTTCGAATGGGATTTTTAAAATAAACCAAAAGCCGATTTCTCTGGCCATCCATCTGTTCTTGTTGACATTCGACACTTGCTATGCCCTAAGGCAATATAAGATCGAAATTAGCCGAAATTTGTCATTTAAGAAAACTTCGAAAAACGTAAAATAAACCGGATTTTTAGTTATGCCAAAAATCCCGTTTTTTGGCGAAATTCCAATCGATGAAAAATGCCAAACACGCTTCAATTGTCCTCATGCCCTCCGGGCCTGTCACCGTCGTCCAGCGATTATTCAACCAACAAAAACTAACTTTTTTGTATCCTCAAAATTACACATCAAACCCAATTTTTATATTTTATTCAAAACCCAAACTTTATCCAAAAAAATTTTAAAAATTAAAGATAATCCGGAAAATTTTATTTTTTCGTTTTTCCAGAATATCGATTAGATACCTATAATAAATAGAAAACACGTATTTAGTTACAAAAATGAACCATTAAAATTGGGAAAATTTAAATAAAAAAGAGCGATTTGAAAACTGTCTAAAATGTTCGCTAAAAAACAAGCGAGTTCGTTTATTCGAAAAATTAATCAAATATCTGTAATAAATAGAAAACACGTATTTAATTATGAAAATTAACTATCAAAATTGGTTAAATTTAAATAAAAAAGAGCGATTTGAAAACAGTCTAAAATGTTCGCTCAAAAACAAGCGAGTTCGCTTATTTATTTTCCTGATCGCTTACTTAAAAAACTAATTAGATACTTGTAATCAATATGATAAATATATCTATTTACAAAAAAAGTTATTAAAATTAGTTAAAATAAAATAGAAAAAAAGTATTTTGAAAATAGTTTAGTTTGTGTTCGCTAAAAACAAGCGAATTCGTTTTTTCTTTTTTCCTGATCGCTTACTTAAAAAACTAATTAAATACTTGTAATCAATATGATAAATATATCTATTTACAAAAAAGTTATTAAAATTAGTTAAAATAAAATAGAAAAAAAGTGTTTTGAAAATAGTTTAGTTTGTTCGATAAAAATAAACGAATTCGTTTTTTCTTTTTCCCGATCGCTTACTTAAAAAACAAATTAGATACTTGTAATCAGTAAGCCAAATGTGCCTATTTACAAAAAAGAATGACTGAAATTTGTTAAATTAAAATCGAAAACAAAAAAATTTTTTTTTAAATTTCCTGAAAGTCCAAGAACCAAATCGAGCGAATTCGCTTTTTGATCATTTTTTAAATATCAATCACAAAATTGTAATTAACAGAAAAATTTTGCATAATTAAAAGACGAAATTACTAAATAAATGAAAATAAAGGAATTTTTCTAAAATGTTTACCGAAAGGCCGACGAACAGATGGCGAATTCTCACTTTTGTCTTTCTGATCACTTTTTGGAAAACAAATTAGACATTTGTAATCGGTGGGAAAGTGCATCTAATTAAAAAAGGTGACTAACTTAGTTAAACTTAACTAAAAACGTGTATTTCGAAACTATTTCGTCCCAAATTCGCTCAAAAACAAGCGAATTCGCTTTTTCGAAAAATTAATCAAATATTTGTAATGAATAGAAAACACGTATTTAATTACAAAAATGAACTATTAAAACTGGTTAAATTTAAATAGAAAATAAGTGCATTAAAGACAGTTCAAACATGTTCGCTCGAAAACAAGCGAGTTCGCCTATTTATTTTCCTGATCGCTTATTCGAAAAATTAATCAAATATTTGTAATGAATAGAAAACACGTATTTAATTACAAAAATGAGCTATTAAAATTGGGAAAATTTAAATAAAAAAGAGCGGTTTGAAAACTGTCTAAAATGTTCGCTCAAAAACAAGCGAGTTCGCTTATTTATTTTCCTGATCGTTTATTCGAAAAATTGAATTCCTGTATTAAGTGGGAAAATACTTTTAATCAGAAATTATTATCGGAATTGGTTAAATCCAAATAGAATAAAATTTAAAATAATTCACCGAAAGTTCGCTCAAAATTAAGCGAATTCGCTTTTTCCAATTCACTATGAACTTTCATATTTTTCATCTTCTCGTTCTACAACAATATTTATCAAGAATTTTATACGTTTGAAATACGTACGAAATTAGTTATTTTGAAAACCTCCTTCGAATTAAGTCCGATGTCTCACAAATAGCCCTTTACTATGCCTGAGAGGATTTGCAAAATTACTAAATTCATCAGTTACAAGACTAGAATATTAAGACTGGTTTGATCTACTCTGATCTTTCGAAATGGAAACCACAGACACAACGACCCATGTTGCAGGGAAGCCCGAAGCAAGAATGGGAATTACCGTCACAATCACGTCGACAGACATTACTGAGGATATTGCTGAAGAGTTCGAATCCGTTAGCTTTGTGGCCCGCAAGACAGTCACACTTGTGTGTCCTCAAATCACATCCAGCATTGAGTCCTCCTGAAAATAAAAAACATAAAATCTACAAAAATAAAAAACCCAATTTACAAAACTTTGAAAAAATTGAATATATAAAATTTTAAAAAACTTAAATTTGATATATGAAATTTTTAAAAAAGTTCAAAACGGATGTATGAAGTTTAAAAAGTTTAAATTAATATATGAAATTTAAATTTGATATATGAATTTTTTGAAAAAAATTGAAATTAATATATAAAATTCAAAAGAATTAAAATTTTATGAAATCTTCAAAAAATACAAAAACTTACCGCAACCAAGGTCGTTAGTACATGTTCGGTCATTGACACAAGCTTCACAATTACACTTTCCTACCAAGTGTCCCACACAACGTCCTCTTCGGCCGCATTCAGAATCCTTGTAGCAAGTTTTGTGGAAAACGCAGTAAGGAGCAGAAGTTTCCGTCGAGTTCAGGCTTGCCACGGCAGACAGCAACAGGAAGACAAGAGAAAATTGGAAAATCAGGTTCATCGTTAGGAGGGTTCAGGAGACAAATATTAGGATCGACGAAAAACGAAAAAAATGAAGTAGGAGAGTGAGTTGCAGATCATTCTTCTTACTTTAAACTGGTCAAAATTTCGAAACTAAAAAACAAATTTGGCAAAGAAATCATGAAAACCGTCTTTTGTTCTTGGACTGGTCAAAACTTCGGAAAAAAACAAATTTGGCAAAAAAATCAAGAAAACCGTTTTTTTTGTTCTTGAACTGGTCAAACTTTCGGAAAAAAACAAATTTGGCAAAAAAAACCATGTAAATCACTTTTTTCCTTTTAAACTGGTCCATATTCTAAAAAAAACAAATTTGGCAAAAAAATCATGAAGACTAGCAAAGCCACTATAAAAAATAAACAATTGTATTTTACAATGCAAAAATAAGGGGGAAATACAAAAACAATAACAAAATACAGTCGACTCTCAATTTAACATATTTTTTTTCAGTCCAGGCAAAATTTCTTAAAAAATAATATTAATTAACTTTCGATTTAACATATTTTTTTCAGTCCAGGCAAAATTTCTTAAAAAATAATATTAATTAACTTTCGATTTAACATTTTTTTTATCCGATTTTTTGGATTAAGTTATATCGAGAGCCGACTGTATACCGTATTTCCTCCAAAATAAGCCCCCAGGTTTATTTTTTCAATAATCTCCCAAAGGGGGCTTATTTTAGAGGAAATACGGTAATTGTTTACTTTGTATCACTTGATGTTATGTTCGTCTCCGTCGGTTACTGACTCCTGCAACGAAAGTCCGAGAGCGCGCCATTGTCGAGTTCTGAAAACCCGTGATAAATCTTAATTTAATCCGGATTTTACTGTTTAATTATTTTCTTTTTATATAATCAATGAATTTTTGTTAAAAATGCGTCATTACATTGTTTTAAATATATCATCAAAATTAATACAATTATATAATTATATTTATTTTGTTAATAAAAATACAAAACAAAATACAAATTATCGTTATGGTAGCTTTATTAATGAAAACTGTTTTTTTCAGACAGATTTGTGTCTCGAAACGAAAAATAAATTTTGCGCGGGCTTTATGAAAATAATTTTTTGTTCATTTTCAGACAGATCAATGTTTTAAATCAAAAAAATAAATTTTAAAGAAAATTAAAATTAACTTATTACGAAATTATAAAAAATGGAAAAATGCCGAAGAGAAAATTATTATATAATTTGTTTTTTAATCAATTTTTTAAATTATTTTAGAAATTTAAAGAAAATTAAAAATTGATTTATTAAGAAATTATGAAAAATGGAAAAATGCCGAAGAGAAAATTATTGTATAATTTGTTTTTTAATCAATTTTTAAAATTATTTTAGAAATTTAAAGAAAATTAAAAATTAATTTATTAAGAAATTATAAAAAATGGAACAATTCCAAAGAGAAAATTATTGTATAATTTGTTTTTTAATCAATTTTTAAAATTATTTTAGAAATTTAAAGAAAATTAAAAATTGATTTATTAAGAAATTACGAAAAATGCCGAAGAAGTTATCGTCCAACTTTTTGGTAAATACATAGGTGTTTTCGTCATTTTAAAAAGATATGATTTTAAACGGATTAGATCTTTGGAGTCTGTGATCGGAATAAACCACGGTTGGTCGCCAGCTGATAAGGGTCCTCGAGTCGTTATTTTGACTGGCTGCCCCGCCGAGTGACACCGTGATTAAATTGATTAATTTCAATCTTGATTCAAGATTTGACCGAATTACACCCAAAGATGGCCCTGGATCGGATGGTTTGTTTTTTATTTAATTTCGAAAATAAAAATATCCAAATTTAAAAAAATAAGTTTTTAATTAATTTCGTAGGTATTTCAAACGTATAAAATTCTTGATAAATATTGTTGTAGAACGAGAAGATGAAAAATATGAAAGTTCATAGTGAATTGGAAAAAGCGAATTCGCTTAATTTTGAGCGAACTTTCGGTGAATTATTTTAAATTTTATTCTATTTGGATTTAACCAATTTCGATAATAATTTCTGATTAAAAGTACTTTCCCACTTAATACAGGAATTCAATTTTTCGAATAAGCGATCAGGAAAATAAATAAGCGAACTCGCTTATTTTTGAGCGAACATTTTATAGACAGTTTTCAAATCGCTCTTTTTTATTTAAATTTAACCAATTTTAATGGTTCATTTTTGTAATTAAATACGTGTTTTCTATTCATTACAAATATTTGATTGATTTTTCGAATAAGCGATCAGGAAAATAAATAAGCGAACTCGCTTGTTTTTTAGCGAACATGTTTGAACTGTCTTTAATGTACCTATTTTCTATTTAAATTTTACCAATTTTAATGGTTCATTTTTGTAATTAAATACGTGTTTTCTATTTATTACAGGTATCTAATCGATATTTTGGAAAAAGCAATTAGAAATACAAAAACAAAAATTCTTTAAATAATTTCTTATTTTAGAAAATAAAAAAAATAATACTACAGATTTTAAATTTATTATTGAAAATTTTATATTTTTAAATTAAATTTCTAAATTTTTGGGTTTTAAAATTTTTGAATTTTTGGATTTTTTATTTTAAAAGTTTTGAATTTTTGAATTTTTTTATTTTTGAATTTTTTTAGGTTTTGGCCTTCTTTGTGGTCTTCATGGTTGTGTACTTTCTGGAATCCATCGGTGGATTCTACATGACGACAGCAGTTGTTTCGATCGAAAAACAATTTCAAATCCCCAGCAAAACTAGTGGGATGATGGTTTCGGCGGGGGATTTCGGATATATCCCATCCGTCGTGTTTGTTGCTTATTTAGGTTAATTTTTGTTTTTTAAATTTTTAAAATTAAAATTTAGGAGGAAAAGGAAACAGAGCCAAATGGATCGGGATGGGATGTATGTTGATCGCCGTGGCAAATATCCTGATCAGCTCCAGCAACTTTCTTTTTTCGGACAATCCCGTAAATTCGACTTCTTTGACGAGGAAAAATCCGGATTCAGAAGACAAATTCGACTGTGCAGCATTCTTGGGAAATGACTCAGCAATGGTAGACAACGGCACCTGGTGTGAAGACACCTACAGTAAACTCAGACCAAGTCTTTTAAAATCATCTTTCGCTTTCTGCAACAAAGCAATCAACACCGAAAAATTAAATGTGAATTTTAATAGAATTAAAAACAATTGAAATTTCAAGTGGAATTCTGGATAGATTCAGAATCGAAATGTCAAACATGTCCAGAATCGGATTCTGAAAGGGATTCTAAAATGGATTCTGAAATATATTCCAAAAAGAATTCTGAAGAGGATTCTAAAAATAATTCTAAAATGGATTCCAAAAAGAATTCTGACATAGATTCTGAAAAAAATTCTGAATAGAATTCTGACATAGATTCTGAAAAAAATTCCAAAAAGAATTCTGACATAGATTCTGAAAAAAAATTCTAAATAGAATCCAAATTAAATTTCTGAATTCAATTTTCGAAAGTAATTTTCGACTGATTCTGAATCTGATTCCAGACAAATTCCAAATAAAAGTCTGAATTTAATTTTCGAATAGGATTTTGAAATGATTTTAAATTGGATTCTAGACAAATTTTGAATTAATTCGAATTTTAAAAATTAAAAATATAAATTTACGATTTATCTAATTCTTATTCAGTACACCCAAGAGACTTGTCAAAATGATCAGATGAACTACCTCGGACCGATAGTGCTGATTTTCGGAGGTCTCTTTATCCTCGGGATCGGAAGGACCATGCCTTTTTCCCTCGGATTACCCTTGGTCGATGACAACGTCAAGAAACAGAACCTTCCGATTTATTTCGGTGAGATTTATTTTTCAATTTTATTAAATAATTATAATTTAAAATTTTTTTAAATTTCCGCGTAAAGAAAAAATATATGTAAAAAGTGGCAAATTTTACAACTCTCATTTTTACCTAAATTTTAGAATATCTTAGAAATATGTTAAAACAATTTTTAAAGTAAAATTTTTCTTTAATTTTTTTGAATTCCCGCGTAAAAAAGATATATAAAAAGGAAAAGTGGTAAATCTGGCAGATCGGTCTCCTTTGTTTTTACCTAAATTTTAGAATATCTTAGAAATCTATGTTAAAACAATTTTGGAAATTTTTAATTTTGAAATAATTTGATTTTTTAAATTCCCGCGCAAAGGAAAAAAAGTAAAACATTACTAAAATCAACTTGCATTGTCATTTTTCCTATTTTTTACATAGACTGAAATTTCGTGCCAGAACTACTTCGTAAAAATTTTCTCTTTTTTTAAAAAGTATGATTTTAGAAAATTCTAAAATTTCGTGTCAGAACTATTTTGTAAAAATTTATATTTTTAATTTTTATATGATTAATGAATTTCAGCGGGGATGTTTTTAATCCGGATGATGGGCCCGATTCTTGGATTCGGGATGGGTTATTTGTTCAACCAGTATTATTACAAATTCGAAACACCTGTGGGATTGACCCAAATCGATCCTGATTGGATCGGCCGATGGTGGGCAGGGTTCCTGATTATCGGGGTTATTTTGTTTTTTCCTTCACTTGTTCTGTTCTGTTTCCCCGCTCCGAAGCCAAATCCAGATGGAACACCTTCTAGCCTTGTTCTCGTCGACAAACACATCGAGAAGGACAAAAATGGAGAAGCCGTCATTCCGAAGACTGCTGTTAACAAAATAAAAGGTTGAAATTCAAATTTCATCTATCTTGTTAGAATCCAACGGACGATTCTGGAAACTGATATAACTTCATCGGAGGGATTTTTAGAAAGCTCTAGAATTGGAGGAAAATTCCTGGGTTTTCTCAGAACTTTTCGGAAGATTCTGGAGCTTCGTAGAATAATTTTGAAGTTTCTGAGGTTTTATAAAATCTATTTCGAAGATTCTGGAGCTTCGTAGAATGTCTTCAAAGCTTTTGGAGTCTTCTAGAATCTCATATGTATCTTATCGAAGATTCTGGAGCTTCGTAGAATCTCCGTGAACTTTATTGGAATTTCTAGAATCTTCCAGAATCTCGTAAAAAATTCATGTCAAGGTTATTTCTTGAAAATTCTTAACTCGTAAAATATTTTTATATAATTATTAATTTCAGACTTTACTGAAACGATATCGACGGTGCTGAAAGAACCGATTTACCTTTGGTCTATGATCGGCAGAATCATCGAAGTTTTCACATTTAAGGGATTTTTTGTCTTCATGCCCAAGTACATAGAAGTCCAGTTTGGGCTTCCACAGTACGAAATCAACAAGTACATGGGGGCCATTGGGGTGCTCGGGTTCGCTATAGGGGTCCTGTCGGGGACTGTCATCATGAAGATCTTCAAACTCGAAGGCCGACGGGCTGCTGGATGGGTCGCTATGTGTTCTGCAATCGCCGCAGGACTAAGTTTCATCAACGCCGGAATCGGATGTGATTCGACTTTGACTACACTAGGCCGGGATTTGGACATGAAGATGAATCTAAATTTATCTTGTATAGCTGACTGCAACTGCAACCAGATGCCCATGTTTCCTGTCTGTGACAAGCAAAATAACGTTTTTTATTCTCCTTGCCACGCCGGATGTCCTTTCGGATTAGATCAGATAAGCTCATTCAGTGGATCCAATGAAACCAAAAATGACGGAATTGTTTTTTCAAATTGTCAATGTTCTTCAAGCGGTATTGTGAGTCGTCAATTTTGCGAAACAGAAATATGCAGAACTTATGCAAAAATTTACTTTGTTCTTCTTGCTGTGGGTGGAATGATAGGCGGAATGGGGGTCACTCCTGGGGTCTTGATCATCCTCAGATCCGTTCCTCCCGTTCACAGAAGCATAAGTCTAGGATTCAACGGATTCCTGGTCAGTCTCCTCGGTAAGTTCTCTTATCTGAAAACAAATTTTAATATCTTCGACACGAGCAGTACACATCCAAGAACCAAAAAAACTATGACTTTACATAACTGAACAAAAGATAAGATATACAACTCAATTGATGATTTGTTCATTGATTGCTTAATGCGGTCTTTGTACCCTTATAGATCAGTTCTAGAAGGTATAAACTCAACCTAATAAGACCTAAATTAGAACTTTGGTGGAGTGAAGAAATCACAGAATGGCCTAGAAGGACCTAAACAACCTAGTATGGTCTAAATAAGAAAAGTGTAAATG
Organism: Halicephalobus mephisto; assembly: GCA_009193035.1. Lineage (NCBI taxonomy): Eukaryota > Metazoa > Nematoda > Chromadorea > Rhabditida > Panagrolaimidae > Halicephalobus > Halicephalobus mephisto. The sequence continues at coordinate 96,540 of SWDT01000045.1, forward strand.
TAAAAAGACTGTAAAGTATTCTAAAAAGACTTGAATTTTCCTAAGATGTATGTTAAAGACATAGATCTGAAAAAGTACTCTAAAGTTCTAAATATGATCAATTTCCGAAATTTTCGAGATACCCGTCATTAATCCTCCGAATTTCAGCGACTTTGCCTTCTCCGATTTTCTGGGGATTCGTGTTCGATAGATTCTGCATCAAGTGGGATCAGAAATGCCAAGATTCCGGAGGTTCGTGTGCCCTCTACGACGCTCGGGATCTCAGAGTCTGGCTCCATGTGATTTACGGGGCCCTTCGAGTAGTTTCTCTCGTCACTGACGTCATCGTCATCTACTATGCCAAGAACCTTCGACTTGTGGAAGATGTGGAGAAAGAACCTGAAGAAGTAACTTTACAGTCGCCAAATAAAGAAGAACACCTTCTGATGAATGACGAAAAGAAAAAACAACATCGAAGAACCCCCAGCGGCGGAGTAATGGGTAAAATTGCATTCCACGAAGAAAGTAAATCCAGAAAGAGCAGTCTCGCTTCTGAAGTCTTGCAAACAGAAATTTCACAAAACGGAGTTCCTTAAGTACCTATGTGATCTCTGATCAGTGATAGTTAATAATGTTTTGTAAAAAATAAATTAAAAGCCCATTTTTTACGAAATAATTTTGACACAAATTTTTAGAAGTTTCTAGGATCTTATTATAAAAATTTGGAGTGAGCCCACTTTGTCAAAGCTTGTAAAATTACTTAACACATTGCGTACTGAGGCCTTTTACAAATATTTTTTACCTGTGCCCGCTGCCTTCTTATTTTATTATTGTGGTGTGCGCCATATGCTGACTCACGCGGTCATATATGACGGATTTTTCGTTTTTAGTTTTTGTACGTGATAATTTCTGTGTTGATTGATAATTTTTATACTTCAATTCCACTGGCTGAGAAGCTGCTTCGAAAAAATACTCATCTTATAGGCACATTAAGAAAGAATAGAGTTGGCATTCCAAAAGACGTGATTAACAAGAAGCTCAAACGTGGGGAAGACATTATTCGACAAAATAATTCTGGCATTAGCATAATGAAATGGAGAAGCAAACGTGATGTTTTAATGTTGTATACAATGCATGACGGCACCAGGACGTCTAATAAAAAGCCAAAAATAATCGAAGACTACAACCAAGTTAAGGGGTATGTAGACCTTTCCGATCAAATGGGATCTTATACCCCATTTGTGAGGAAAACCAGTAAGTGGTATTTGCGGTTGTTTTTCCATTTAGTCATCCAGACTACTATGGTGAATGCATGGAAGCTTTTTTGTATTACTAATAATAAAATTAGCATCAAGGAATTCAAATGCCAGATTATTGAAGCCATCCTAACAGAAGATATAGAAAATATAGAAGATAGACCAGCATTATCATCTCAACATCAGTCTTGTACAAGTTCCAGGAACTAAGTATGTAACAAGACGCAGATGTACTCAGTGTTACAAGAATCTCGAACACACAGATGGTGCTCCTTATGCCAGAACCCATGCCAAGCGAGTCAATACAAAATGTTCTAGTTGTGATAAATTTTTCTATCTTGACTGTTTCCAGTGCAAACATAGACGGTGTTCATTATAAATAATAAATATATAGTTAGAATTCACATCTTCATATCGCAATGTAATTATAAATCTGGCATGACTTAGACGTATGCAATAATTTTAGAGATTCAGAACTACCTACTGACAAAAAGAAATTTTTAAAAAATACAATATTTTGGACAAAATTAATTTTTGAAAAGCGTAAACCAGCATGTGGCCACGTGGCCACAGATAGACAAATTTTCGTGCGCCATATGCCGACGCACACGGTACGCAATATGTTAATAAGAAATCACAATCAGGGCATATGAATATTACCATTAGAAAGTCTGAGGTGAAATTAAACCATCTTGCCGAAGTTTCACAGGTTATTAAAGATGAGCATTACGGGCTAGACTTGAATTTTCGCCTATCTAGAACTTTGATAACCATTACAAATGAATATAACAACTTCTATCAATACAAAAATATCTCACAAACGGTTGTTCTTACTTTCACTATATTGGATGCGTGAATGTGAAAACTTCAAAATGTGAAGGATCAAGTGCAGGTGTTTTAAACGAATCTTTTTATTCAAGATAAAAAATACCATTATTTAAAACATTGTCATTTATTAATTAATGAATATATTTGTCAGAAATCAATCAGAAAAGCTAAATTAAAAGCATATAATGGGATGAAACCTTATGAGGTATATATTGATGACTGGAAAATGACAAAACAAATTCTGAGAATGAATTTCCTATATATTTTCAATTAAGAAAAAGCTTTATGAAGTGGTGTAATGAAATTCAAAAATAACACCAGATAGTATTTCCATGGAATACCACAGGCTGCAACATAAGAAGAAAGATTAATGTTTATTGCTTCGAAGACTGTTTTTATTTCTGCTACTGATCATGGACTAAGTGCAATAGCTTCTGCTCCTATTTTGTGTGCTGATGTTATTGTTAAAACCAGTTCTCAAAGATATTTACAAATATTTCACATCCATGCTCTTGTAGAAAGCAACTCTGCTAGAGATTGAGAATAAAAACACAATTCTGATGGTTGTTATACAAGATGAAGAGGACAGTATCTACTCTAAAATTGTAAATATAATTTCAAATAGATAGAAGTCCTTAAGGATAAAACCAAATTTGAAGCGCATTCATCTAGACTATGAAGCAGCTTTGCAAAACAAATTTAGGAACTGAATGAATCAAATAACATTTACAGGTGTTTGTTCCATTATGCTCGAAATATGGCTATTCCCATGCTGCGAATATCCCGACAGCATGGATTACTTATTTAAGGAAGTTTTATCACCATCTTCACACTATTCATTTTGGCGGATATTAGTCTGACAACGAGCATGAAGAAATGGAAAATTACATCAAGTTCTGGATCAGCAGACAAGGAAATAGTTGGACTCTCTGGAGACTGCGTAGAACGCAAAATACTAATTTCGCAGAAAACCATAATGGAAAAAAAGATTCTATTTTCAACAACCAACCTTGGGCAGATTCACTTTTAATAAACTTCGATGCGTTGAAATAGAAAACAATAGATTAACTTATTAGCATTTTGATATTGTAATAGTTCCTGAAAGTTACAATATTTTCAAACTGAAAATGTCCTTTTCCACATTTCTTCTCGTAACAGATAACATATTTTAGTTGATTTGTGGAGCATCTGAAAGTTCATTTTCGGTTCTATACCGATGGGAAATCTTAAAACCCCAGATTTACCGGTTATTTAAACAAAATAATCTAAATGTTAGATCGTCAAGAAAATTCGGAGTCTACTTTGGCAAAAAAATCTAAATTCGTTTTTCCAAAATGAGGTCGTATCAAAGATTTATGAATTTTTCTGCGTAATAGTCTCAACCCTAATTCTCAAAACTTTCCAGAATAATTGGAATCTTCTATTTCAGATCATTTCAGAAGTTTCTATTGCATTTTAGAATTTTCTGGAAGATTCTATCCTCTTTCATAAGATTCTCAAGAATTTCGGAAATTTCCATCAGATTCTGAAGGATTCTGATTCATAAAAAAGAGCTTTCAAAATCTAAAATAAAACTTAATGATTTCTTAAAGTTCATATATCCATGCTCAGAATTATGTAATTTCGCTATTAAATTTATAAAGACGTTTATTATTTTATTATTTAACTTCATTTTAGAATATTTGTTTAATTTTCAATTGTTGTTTTTCCGCGAAAATTGATAACGTGTCTCGAACGACAAAGAGCGCGAAGGATTGGATTTTTGATTTCGAAATTTCCCACTTTTTAAATTTTAGTATTTCTATTATTTTGAAGATCTCCTGAAGATGGTGTACTTAGAATCTCTCAAGATGCAGAACATCAGAAGTATCGGTGACAAACCTCACGCGATCGAGTTTCTCCGACCGTTGACGTTGATCCAAGGCAACAACGGCACTGGAAAAACCGTAAGTTTCATATATCAATTTCCACTGTACTGTTCTAATAACTCTCTGTAGACCATCATCGAAGCTCTGAATTACGTCACAAGCGGGTCTTTGCCATCGGGACAACTGGCCACTTTCATCCACGACCCAAAGGTAATTGTCCATATATGAATTCCCTCTAATTCCCTTCCAGATTGCCCAGAAGAAGAGAGTCGATGCTCAGATTATGTTGAAATTCAACAATATCGGCGGCTCGACGACGGTAGCGACGAGAAGGATGCTGTCCCAAGTCAAGCCGAATGCCAACGGCGTGACTACGAAATCCGACGAATCCAACATAAAAATCATCAACAATAAAGGCAAGGAAGAGACGATTTCCACCAAGGTATCTGACTTCAACGCTGCTGTCGTGAAGCATCTAGGAGTAAGTCCAGCGGTTCTGGAGAACGTGATTTTTTGTCATCAGGAAGAATCTAACTGGCCCCTTTGTGAACCGAAAAAGTTGAAAGAAAAATTCGACAAAATTTTCGAAGTTTCCGAATATGTCAACGTGATGAATAACATCAAGGACGAAAGAAAAAAGTTGGAAAACGATATAAAGGTGATAGAAGGAGAGCTGCCGTACCTCGAGGACAACGTCGACAGACTCAACAAGCTCCAAACTGAGTACTACAAGAAAACAAAGTATTTCGAGAAACAATCAACTTCCAAAAAAGAACTAGAAGAAAAACTGGCCGGACTGGAAGGAACCGAAAAGCAACTTCGAGACGAATACGCCAAGGCACGAGGCGATGCTGAACATAAATGTTTGTTTTTTTAACTTTTTAATATTCTTATGCAATGCAATCAAGTCAACCTCATTTCTATGGAGTTACTTTGCTGTTACTACTTAAGTATTTTCATATATAATATTTGGTTTTTGAGGGTTTAGTAGCCCATGCGACTTTAATCTAGAAGTTTCCAGATTAATCCAGGCAGAATATAGCTCCAGAAATTGATTACAATCGTCATATAAACTGCTTTAGTTTTTCGAAAGTTCTGGAAAAATTTCTAAAACAACTTTGTTAAAAATGTATTATTTTACACAATATGATTTTAAAATCGACGTTTAAATCAAATTTTAAAATTCCCCAAAAACTTTAGAAATTCGTTCTGAGACTATTTTATAAAAATTTACTTTTATTTTTTGTAATAACGTGATTTCTAGGGAAAATCCAAGCGGAATTGGCTGAAAAAAGAGAAAAAATCAACAAGGATATTGTAGAAAAAACAAAGGAATTAACTTCTTTGAATCAAGAAATTGAACAAATTAAAAAATGTCTCCAAACTGAAGCTGATTGGAAATCCAAAACCAAGGAATTGGAAAAAGCCATGGAAAGAAGCAAATCTGATCTAGATGAATTATTCAAAAATTCGGTCAATAAAAATTTTGCGTAAGTTTTTTTAAAAGTTTTTTATAAATTAATTTTTTTTCAGAAATGAAGTAGAAGTTTTACATAGTGAATTAGAAGACAAATTTCGAACAGCAAATAACAGTTTTAAGAAAATCGACGACGAAGTTAAAAAAATTGAAGCAGAATTTTCAAGATTATCGATGACGGTTGATTTTAATGAAAAAAATATAGCTAAAAAGACGGACCTTATTACTCAAAACGGAGTTACGGTAGATAATGTGAAATCGAAAACGGAGGAAATTACGGTAGAATTGCAAGAAAAAAGAGCCGAACTTGGACAACAAAAAGGATGTTCGTTTTTGTACTCCAAGTGGCAAAATGACATAGAATCTAAAAAGTGCTGTCCGTTGTGTGATAGAGGATATGAGAAATCCGATCAAGTGAAGAAATTAGCAGAAAAAATTCAAAGAATGAACCGGGATTTGCCAGATGAAATCGAGACATTGAAAAAACGAGTTATTCAGCTTGAAGAAAAAGAAAAAAAATTACTCTCAGTAATTCCGTGGGTAAATGAAATAGAAGATTTAATAATTAAAGTTAAAAATGATAAAGAAGATTTGTCAAAAAAAGAAGAAATTAAAAAAAATAAAAAAGATGAATGGCAAAAATTGAAAATGGAATTTGAAGAAATTCAGATGAAAAAACAAAAAACGAAAGAAATCCTAGGAGAAGCCAGAAATTTAGACAGAATTATGAAAGAAGTAAAAAAATTTGAAAATGAATTTTTAAAAGAAAAAGAAAAATTAAATTATGATTTTGATTCAGAATTATTAAAAAAGAAAAAAGACGATCTGGATTGGCAAGTAGAAGATCTGAAAGAAGAAATCACAAGTCTCAACATGAATCTAAAAACACTCAAGGAATCTGATTCTCAAAATTCTGAAAATGAAAAAGAAGTTTTAAAAAAAGTAAGTTTTTTATTAGAGAAATTAAATTTTACTTTTAAAAAATCGGAATTTTATTAGTTTTTTTAAAAGTCAAAATTTTATTAATTTTATTCTTTAAAAGTCAAAATTTTACTTTTTAGAAATCGATATTTTATTAATTTTATTCTTTAAAAGTTGAAATTTTTTAAATTTTACTTTTTAAAAATCGGAATTTTATTAATTTTACTTTTTAAAAATCGAAATTTTATTAATTTTACTTTTTAAAAATTGAAATTTTATTAATTTAAAATTTGTTTTTTTAAATTTAATTTTTAAATTTTCAGCTGAATTCTGTTATTGGTGAAATGAAGGACGTAAATAATAAATTAAAAGAAACAGAAGGTGTTTTAAAAAACCTAAAACAAGATCTCCAAGACAGAAAAAATGAAATTAAAAAATCAGGATCGGATTCGCTGGATAAATTAAGAGACAAAATGGCAGAGAAATTAATCCTAGAACAAGTGACCAAGGATCTAGAAGTATTTTCGAAATCCCTAGATGATGCGATTATTAACTACCATACTCGGAAAATGGAAAACATAAACATGATTTTAGAAGAACATTGGTCTCATGTATACGGTGGAACAGATATAGAAACAATTAAAATTCGGTCTGATTCTAGTTCAACAGGAACGAAAAAATCATACGATTATAAAGTAGTAATGGTAATTGATGGAAAGGAGCTAGAAATGAGAGATAGGTGTTCAGCAGGACAGAAAGTTTTGGCTTCTATTCTTATTAGAGTCGCTTTGTCAGACGTTTTTGCCACTGGATGCCCGGTTCTTGCTTTAGATGAACCAACGACGAATTTGGATAGAGATAAGGTAAGATATTTTAGATTTTTATTTTTCAATTCTGATGTGAAAGAACGAGATATGTAAAAATAGTAAATTTGGCAACTTGATTTCCCCTTTTTTTATGTTTTAAAGAAATCTAAAAATCAGTGTTCAAGTAATTTTGGAAAATTTAATTTTTTTATTTTTATAATAATTTGATTTTTTGAATTCCCGCGTAAAAAAATATGCAAAAAAGGAAAAAGTGGTAAATCTGGCAGATCGGTCTCCTTTGTTTTTACCTAAATTTTAGAATACTCTAGAAATCTATGTTAAAACAATTTTGGAAATTTTTGATTTTGAAATAATTTGATTTTTTAAATTCCCGTGCAAAAAAGAGATATGTAAAAAAAGTGGTAAATCTGGCAACTCTTATTTTTGCTTAAATTTTGGAATATTCTAGAAATTCACAGTAAAACATTTTTTAGAAATTTTCGCTAAAAAAAATCAAATTTATGAAAATAAAAAAATCACAATTTTTTACTAAATTAATTTCTTTAATTTTATTGAATTTTTTAATAATTGTTTTACGATAATTTTTAGATTTTTATCGAAATAATTTTTGTAATTTTCGTTTTTCAGGTCGAAAATGTGGCTGAAATGTTGGAAAATCTCTTACGACTTCGAGAAAATAATTTGCAATTGATTATTATTACACATGATACTGAATTTGTAAGCAGATTATATAGGGCATGTTCTCCAGAATATTTCTATGGACTTTCCAAGGACGATTACGGTGTTTCAGTACTTAGACGTCATACTAGAATGGGTGAAACTACAGAACTCGATGGATAACTTTGTACCGAGGGCTATAAAGAGGTCGACGTCAAAGTCAAAGTCGAAATTCGCAGTATGCTTGCGATATTTAAGCGAATTAATTGATATTTTTATAATTTTATTTACGAAAATCTCAAAATTCCCAGTATTTAAGCGAGTTAATTGAAGTTTTTGTAGTTTTAGTTTACAAAAATCTCAAAAACTATTGTCTGTTTGCGATATTTAAGCGAATTAATTGATATTTTTATAATTTTATTTACGAAAATCTCAAAATTCCCAGTATTTAAGCGAGTTAATTGAAGTTTTTATAATTTTAGTTTACGAAAATCCCAAAATTTGCAACTTGCTTGCGGTATTTGATTGGTTTTCTCAATCGTGCAAAAATTTGATTTCGATTTCGACCGTTTTATAGACCTCAATATTGGTTACTTAATTTTTTAAGTTTTTAATGTGGATTTTTACCGAATATCCTTGTTTGATTGCCCTCGAAAAAAGTGTTGTTTGATCACTTGATCTATGGTCAGCAAGGAAATCCGGATGAATGTAATGCCCTGAGGGGATTTTATTAATTGTAAAAAAAATTAAAAATTTTCGTTGTAATTTTTGAATTGAGAATTGGAACAGGTCAAGGTACTCTACCTGAGGGCATTTACGTTCTTGACTGAATTTTAAAAAAATGACTAAAATTGAAAATGGATTTAGTGAAAATTACGAGGCAACTGGGTCAGACATGTCTTCGTATTTTAGTCAGGCGGATCTCTTTGATCTTTTTTGAATCCTGGATTCAGACTATAATGTTTTCGAATTTGATTAATATTAAATATTTTTTAAAATATGCTCCATTAGAAAAACCCTGGGCAAATATTTGCGGAAATTACTGTAAATTTGTGTCGAAAAATCCAATTTTTTTTATTATTTTTCCCATTTTTTTAACATTTATATTATCATTGAGTATTTTTGGCAATTTCAAAATAGTAAGAGGAGTACATTACTTGTATTCTCCTTTAAATGCTGAATGGAAAAATGAAGAATATGTTTTTAAAAATAATTGGGCAAAATCGGATTCGAAATTTTATCCTGGAAAAGATTTTCTTCTTCGAAAAGGCCTCTACGTCATCCTCGAGGCCAAAGACGGGAAAAATGTTCTTAGATCTGGCCATGCTAAGGAATTTATTGATTTTCTTGATTGGATCAAAAATTCAACGTTTATATCCAAATCCGGTATGCCGTACTCCTACAGCGAAATTTGCTTAAGGTTCCAAAACGAATGTTTTTCAAATATTCAAGCCAGATTTCTCGCTGAAATTTTTTTAAAACATGATCAAGTAAGTTTTTTAAAAATAAAATAATGTAATTTTTTAAATTAAAAACAAAATAATGTAATTTTTTAAATTTGAAAATTTTAATTTAAAAAAAACAATGTAATTTTTAAAATTTTAATTTTTAAAAACAATGTAATTTTTTTAAAAATAAAATACTATAATTTTTTAAATTCAAACTTTTTACTATTTTTGATTTAAAAATAATATAGTTTTTAAATTAAAAATTTATATTATTTTATTTTAAAAGTTGTTTATTTAAAAATATTTTTTTTTAATTGGAAAAATTTGATTTTTTAAAAATTATAATATTCAACTTTTTATTTTTTATTTTCTTTAAATTATAATATTTAATTTTTAATTTTTTTAAAATTATAATATTTAATTTTTAATTGTTAATTTTTTATTTTTTTTAAATTATAATATTGAACTTTTTATTTTTTATTTTTTAAGAAAAGTTTCAACGTGACTTTTCCGAAATTTCGTTCGGAATTCGCGACGGAACCAATTGACATTTCGAAGACGATCGGAGGAGTCGAGTTGGATTCCGATGGAAAAACGGTCATCGGAGCGAAGAACTGGCTAATACTGTATCAATTAAAACAGGAAACCAAGGTCATTGAAGAATTAAGCACGTGAGTTTAAAAAATTATTTATTTTATTTCAAAATTTAAAAAAAATTAAAAAATTAAAAACTTAAAAAAATTAAAAAGTACTCTCACCACGAAATTTAAAAATTTTATTATTTTAGATAATTTAAAAATTTTTTTATTTTAAATAATTTCAGTTTTTTTATTTTTCAAATTTAATTTTTTTTATTTTAAATAATTTCGAAATTTCTACACAGCTTTAATTTATGAATTTTTAGGGATTTCGAACTGCAAATAAGTGAAAAAATCGACAAAAATGAAATGGGTCTGGAGCTGCTGAAGGCGTACTATTACCATTCTGAAACTTTCGACATTGAACTCGCCGAAGGGAATTTGAAAATTGTTCCTAGGTAAGTATTTTACAATTTATAAAAAATATATTAAATTTCAGATTTACAATAACTTTCGTGATTTTGATCGTTTTTTCTGTTCTTTGTACTTTCAACATAGCTTGGACCAGGACGAATCTGAAATCTGGATCTGTTCCGGTGGTAGATTGGGTCATGTCGAAACCGCTACTGGGTGTGGTTGGAGTAATATCGACTCTCATGGCGATAGTGTCTGCCGTGGGACTCATGCTGTGGCTGGACGTGACTTTCGTCGACATGTGCAGTGTGATGCCGTTTTTGTCTCTCACGATCGGAATAGATGATACTTTTTTGATTTTAGCTGCATGGCATGAAACAAGTAGAAGTCTTACAGTAGAAAAACGAATAGAAATCGCTATGAGACATGCAGGAGTATCTATTTCGATAACTTCGTTGACGGACAGTCTGGCATTCCTAATCGGAGCCATTGCTCCATTGCCCGCGGTGATTTATTTTTGTTATTATTCTTGTGCTGCTATTTGTTTTATATTTCTATATTCAATGACCATATTTGTCGCTTTTTTGAGTATATTCGGACATTGGGAAGAACAAGGAAGACACGCAATCTGTTTCTGGAAAGAAACCGCCGACATCCAACGAGCTGGTAAGTCTTTTGTAAAAAATTTTTCATATATCAAAAACAACTTTAATTCAATATTTTCTTGATTTAGATGGAAATAATCAACAAATTATAGAAAATTAAACATATTTAATTATATATAAAAAAATCCGTGAAAAAAAATTGTTATTTATAATTTTCAAATTTTCGATTGTGTTCATATATCAAAAACAACTTTAATTCAATATTTCCTTAATTTAGATGTAAATAATCAACAAATTATAGAAAATTAAACATATTTAATTATATATAAAAAAATCCGTGAAAAAAAATTGTTATTTATAATTTTCAAATTTCCGATTGTGTTCATATATCAAAAACAATTTTAATTCAATATTTTCTTGATTTAGATGTAAATAATCAAAAACTTTTTAAAAAATGATCGTAATTGAAAATATATAAAATAAAAATTAAAAAATGACTTTTTATAAGTAATTTTTCTTATTTTTGAGATTTTCAGAAACGGAATCGAAACTTACATGTCTTCTGAACTTGGGAAGTAAATCAAGTGATCTCTTGAATGGATCCTCTTCGGACTTCGGAAGGGACTCTCCAGAAGTCAAACAAGATAACCGGTTATGGTATCAAAAGTTTTTTGCCGATGTTTATACTCCTTTTATTTGCCACCCAGTTTCTCAAGTGTTCGCTTTACTCAGCTTTATCGCTTACGTCATCATCACGTATTACGGTATTCAGAACATGGTTGTCGGGTTTGATGTGGGTTTTTTGGATTGATTTATTTGGAAAACAAAAAGTATAATCCTCTAAAATGCACAAACATGGAAAAAAACTAAAAATTTAAAGTTTAAATTAAAAAGTAAAAATACTTTAAATTCGAATATTTCCATAGCAGCGGATTTTGGCGTTCTGTTCTGGTACGCGATTTACCTTTTACTTTGAGTGCGAGTCACTTTTGACAAACCATTCATTTCTTATACTGAAGAGAATTAGGTCTATCATTCCTTTTTTCTTAGTTCTAGTCAGTGCGAGTCATTTCTAGCAAACCATTCATTCACCCAAGCGCGCGTCAATTTCGACAATTGCCAAATTTACCTTTTTTTCATTCTCGCTCTCTCCACGCGGGAATTTAAAAATTCAAAAAAATTACATAACATTTTAAAAATTTTATTAATAAAAAAGTAGAATTTTATATAAAAATGTTTTTAAAAAATACATATCGATAAAAAAGTAAAATTTATAAAAAATTATTTTTATTCATAAATTTTCCAATTTTATAAAAAATTATTTTTATTCATAAATTTTTAATTTCAGTTAATTAACATTGTCCGGATGGATTCGCCTCCTCGTCGGTTCCTTGAACTTCAATCGGAATATTTTCTGAATGACGTCAGCAAACTGGATGTTGCGGTTCTCCGACCTCCGAATTTAGGAAATCAAAACGAAAAAAAAGTTTTTTTAAATATTTTAGAAGAACTAGAAAAAACTCCCTGTTCTGCCGGAAGGAATAAGACGGATTTTTGGTATTTTGGTTACCAGAAGTACATCGAACAACTTGGATTCGGGGGATTTTGGGATTCGATGAATCAAGACGAAAAAAGTTTTTCAGAAAATTTGAAACCTTTTTTAATAGCGAACGAAAAATATGATTACGATGTCCTGAAGTACCCTAATGACTCCATAAAGGCCTTCAGATTAACTATTCAGTTGGAAAATTACGGTAGCGATGAAAGTATTTTAAAATGTGCAAAAAAAATCAGAAAAATTTGTAAAAAATACAAAAAATTTGATATTTGGACCTACACTCCTCTTTGGAACTTGGCAGATCAGTTCGAAATAATGTGGCCTCAGACTCTCCAGGATTTGTATATTTCTATAATAGTCATGGTACCCATAGCCCTGCTGATGATACCCCAACCGTTTTGTGCTTTGGCTATAGCGGGAAGTATTGCATCTATAGGGTTGGGGGTTGTGGGGTTCATGACATGGTGGGGAGTCAATCTAGATGCCACTTCAATGATAACAATCGCCATGAGTGTCGGATTTTCTGTGGATTTCGCTGCTCATTGTACCTATGCTTACATGACCGAAGCTAGTTCTCATTTTCAACACGATCCGTAAGTTTTTAGAAAATTAATAAAAATAAAAATTATAAAGAAATAATTTTGAAAAATTTAAAAAACGCGAGTCGATTTTGGGACATTTACCAGATTTACCATTTTTTCCTTTTTTGCATATTTTTTTTGCGCGGGAGTTTAAAAATTCGAAAAACTATATTATTGTGAAATTTTTTTAAAAATTATTCTAACGTTAATTTCTAGGGTATTCTAAAATTTAGGTAAAAACAAAGGAGACCGATCTGCCAGATTTACCACTTTTTCCTTTTTTGCATATTTTTTTTACGCGGGAATTCAAAAAATCAAATTATTATAAAAATAAAAAAATTAAATTATTAAATTATTAAAAAAATAAAAAAATCTAATTATTATAAAAATAAAAAAATCTAATTATTATAAAAAAAAATAAAAAAAATCGAATGATACTTTCAGAACTCCATACGAACGACTCGTTGTTGCTCTTTCTTCCGTCGGATGGCCTATAACCCAAGGATCATTTTCAGTTTTCCTAGGAATATGTACCCTGATAACAGTCCAAACTTACATCGTCCAAACATGTTTCAAAACAGTTCTTCTCGTTGTTATCTTCGGTACTGTCCATGCATTACTGTATTTGCCACTAATCCTGATGCATACTCATTGGATTTACATCAAAATTTTCAAAAAACACGGATCTTGTAAAATTACTTCTAACTAACCCCAGACGGGATTTTTTAAAGCTTTATTATTTCAACCGGTAAAAATAAAAACACCCGTAAAAAATAAAAATATCATCATCCCAAAGAACAGTACTTTCGCCTGAGGGCTTGGGCTTTTTTAGGATTATTAACTTTGATAATTTCAATAATATTCAACGCAGCCAGACATTTGAGATCGTATTTTTTTGAATTAATTATTGTATTTTTTCCCGAATTACAATCATAGACAACAAAATCCGGAGCTTTGAGGGTTTCTTCATACCAGTAAACAGCTTGATTGACGATATTCAACGAATGAAAAACTCTTCCAGTATTGTAGTAAATTTCTTGCAATGGCGCTTCTTTAATTCTAATATTCTTATATTTACCCAAAAATGCCAAACATCTATTAGCTATCGGAATCCTGGCAGTTATGTCTCGTCTACATGCCATTGACGCCAGACTTATCGTACTCATCAAAGTAATTAGTGAATTATCAGGCACACAATTACTCAAACTAGAGTACATATCTGAAAAGCCAAAATTATGTATAAAAATTGGAGTTTTTAAAGAAATTTAAATAATTTAATAAAAATCAAAATTTACGAAATTCAAAATTACAGAAAAACTAAAATTATTTAATTTTAAAAAGATCAAAATTTACGAAATTTAAAATTACTTAATTTTAAAGTTCAAAATTACAAAAAAACTAAAATTAAGTAATTTTAAATTTTGTAAAATTAACTTTTACAAGTTCAAAATTACAGAAAAACTAAAATTATTCAACTTTATAAAAAATAACTTACATAAAGCATGTTTGTAAGAACCATTTACCATAGCGTGGTTTCCTCCTATCATTATCAAAATTGGATCTTCTGGCATTTTCTCTAACAGTCTTGCAAAAAACCTGATATATTGTTCTCCATGAAAATGACAAAGAAAGTAATTCATCATAACGTAGAGCCTTGATAACATGTTGAATTCATCATCTACATCCAGAGCGTCGTGGATTTTATCTCTCAAATATTCCAGACAAAATTGATATTCTCCACATCTACTAGCAGCATAGAACAGTCCCGCAGCAAGCATTTCACTACTGTAACTCGATTATTAAACATATTTATTTTAAAAATTTTTTAAATTACAGTCGAATTTGGATCTAAAATATCCCCTTGGGACCGGCCAAAAGATATCTTATAAGAAAAAATATATCATAGAAGATGTAACTTTGAAGACAGACAGACAGACCAAACTCACTCAGACCGTATGCTATGACGTGAAATATATTACAGCGGGGGTATTTTATATCTAAGTTCTACTGTATCTCGAAACGAATTTTTAGAAATCTTAAAAAATCTAAAATTTAGATTTCAAGCAGTAATTATTCCATAATCATATATAGCAAATCAAAAAATTCCGAAATCATCTCGAAACGAATTTTTAAAAATTAAAATAATCTAAAATTTCAACATAAATATCCAAAACACAACCGTCACATTACGGTAAAAACCCACCCTATGACGCATATTTCTGGATGAACTGCAGCAAAACAAGTAACATGGAGCAGTTCCAAATATCTGCCTGAATCCTCTAAAGCCCGAAGTAATCCAATACTGTAATCAAGCAATTCCTCCTTCGTCAAAAGGGACAAATCTCTTCGATCTCTTGTCGAAATTTCCCCCATTCTTCTCACCAGTTTTTCCAACGGAGTATTGTTCACTATTTTCAGAGCTACTCTTCTCAATATTGTGGCCATTTTTCGATCATTTGGTCGGTTTTTGAAAGACAAAATTGATTGTTCTTCAATAAGAACTTGATGAAAATGAGGAACTAGGAGCATTCTCAAGCACCTGATATATTGGTCCTTGTCTTCTGGCGCATTCAGAAGTTCCAATTGATGAACAAGAAGTTTCTCATCAGGAAGACGATGGCAACCATCCAAATTGAAATTACTTAGGACTTCCAGAGCGCCTTTCATGTCGCCTTTGTTCTGCAGGATAAAGGACATATTGACCCGAGCATCCACGTGGTCATTCTGCACCATTAGTGTGTCTTTGTAGGACTCCAAAGCTTCATCCAGATCTCCAAGTCGTTCTTCCATCAATCCACAGAGGAAAATGACATCTGCATCCAGTTCAAAACACGGATACCGTAGTAATTGTCTCGCAAACCTCAATCCAGTACTTAAATCAGCAGAGTCAGCATAAGCTTTAACAATATCGACGTATAATTCAAGCCGGAATTCGTCAATCCTTCGACTTAGGAGCTTATCCACAAGCAGCAGAGCAATACTATGGTAATCCAGTCGAAGCAATCCATACATCAGGTCTCCGATGAGATAAGTGGGAAATTTTTCTTCAATTACAAAACTGGCCACATTCACCGGAGGAAACGGATCAATTCCACAGTCTTCTGTAATCTGAAAGTAGGAAATTACATTACATAAAAACAAATTTCTTCACAAAGTACCCTCAAGCGAATTTCTGGAAATTTTTAAAACCTACAGTGCCTTAGGTAAGAAATAGCTAATTTTCAAGATATTTGCAATCTTGCGTAATTTCGTAATTACGTATAAAGATTAATTTTCACAGAATAATTCGGGAAAATTTCTAAAAATTTCAAGTCCACAGTAATCTGAGGAATAATTTTAAGCAAATTTCGTCATCTTATAAGATTTCACAACCAATTTTTAGAAATATTAAGACAAATCGTCTCTATTCTCCTACATTAACAAGTCGAATGATACTGTACTTACAATATATCCCTAAAATCAGTTATTTTCAATATTTTGTTCCCCTTCCTTGTGAATGAATCTTTTACTCCTTCGTTGACAGTTCGACGACTGCAATGACTAATCTGACTAATCGGTGCATTTTCACTGATAGTCCACCTACGTGATTTTTCACTTTTTGCACCCCACTTAAAATTGCATCGTAACATTCCTTCTAGATGGACTTGGGATTTTCTAAATTACAGTCACATTGGATATCAAAGATTCAGTCTAACCTTGGAAGCCAGGGCTATATAAAAACATTCAAAAATTACAACTAGCTCCACAATCACAGGGAAAATAGTTCTTTATTACTGTACTACTGTAAAAGTCCTAAATGAACTTTGTTGTAAAATTGTTTCAACGGGAGATTTTAGAATTCAAAGAAAACTAAAATGGCCTAAAATTCCGGTTTTTTGTGGTAATTCGTAATTTTGCAAAAATTCGAAATTAATTTTCAAAAACGTCCCTTAAACGAAGCTGGACTTCTATATTTAGGGAATTCAAAGTACAAAACCTTCCGTCTATCCTTGAAAAGTGGAAATTATATATGAACTTTGAGGGGATTACAACTAACCCTACAGTAACCCTGAGTTCTTCTACTATTATGTAAAAAACAAACTTACAGTATAGGCTTCCTCGCCGTCTTGGTTGTAGCCTTTGATTCCGTCGTAGAGAGACAGGATGGTCTCCACGACGGCGGCATGGGATTCTTTCCTCTTCAAGGTCTCCAGAAGGGTGTCGAACTGCTTCCCGAAGTCGCAATTGAACTCCTTAGACCGCTTGACGTAAGCCTTCAGAACAGGGATTAACTTCATTTCATCGTTCTGAGAAGCATAGTACTCGGCGACTTCTTTGATCATGTCCTGCAAATCCGCGTAACTTATGTCGTGTGCGTCGCAGTCGACGGACAAGACCGCCTGTAGTCTTGTCTTCATTGCCAGAGGGGTCAATCCTAGTTCCTCCAAAGCCTCTATCCTCTTTTGGTAATATGTCCAGTTAGTTTTATCCATGGAATAAGCCTTCAGATAGCAGTTGCTGGCCTCTTCGAACTTCTTCATCCTGAAAGCCCTGTCGCCGGTGTCCTCCCAGTCGAAAGCGGAGATCTTCTTGGAGACATAGCAATACAGTAACCTGTACTCTAGAGACTTCTCGGGATCTGTGTCCTCGTATATCTCAGATAAATTAATATAGGGTTCCGGGATCTTCGGGGCCTGTCGCACGACCTCGAGCAAGAGCTCCGTCGCCTCTGGCACTTGTCCTCTTCCACGCATGATCGTGGCTTGGCCGATTAGAGAGAGCAATGTTTCATCTGACGGCATTTTGAATGAAAAAAAACGATATAAAAATGAATAAAAATTGAAATTTAAAGTCCAGCATTTGGAACCTCGAACTGCGAGCGAACAAGTCGAGGTCCCTCATTCTTGGGTCTCGCAACGAAAACTCTACGTACTGTGAGCGTGCGCCGCTCGTTCCGTCAGTCCTGACTACTATTGAGCATTGGTTCCCCATACTTCCCCTTTACCTACCTTTCCCCTCTCTCTTCTTTTATTCTAATTTTATTAAAATCGTCATTATCTACATATTACACATCTTCCACACCAATTCTACCCTCATCTTCCCATTATTGACCGTTATGTACCATTAGTTCCCCATCCTTTCTCTTTACACATTTCCCCATGTTTTTCTCTTTACCTACTTGTATCCCTACATCCAATATTGCTTTAGTTCTTTTAAAACCAGAATTATCTCTAAGTTACACATCTTTTTCACTAGAATCTCGTGTTATTTTAAAGTTTAAACTCGTTATATATGCTTTGTTTCGTGTTGTCGTTTCTTTGGTTTTATTGCTTCCCATATATGAAATTTCTCTTTTAGGTATTGCGAAAGTCCACAATGCCGGGTAAGACGAAGAAGAAGGACGCTAACGCTGTAAGTCGCAATGCTTGTTGCAATTGCTTACTTGGTAAATTTTAGGTTCGTTTGACTGTTCCCGCTCCCATCCGCAAGCGTGTGAAGCAGCCACCCCAGAAAGTTCCTCTGCGCAAGAGCATCACCCCAGGAACTATCTTGATCCTGCTTGCTGGTCCCCACCGTGGAAAGCGTGTAATCTTCCTCAAGCAGTTGGACAGAACAGGACGTTTGCTTGTTACTGGTAAGTCAACGACGCTTCTTCTCGTCTGATAGGGGAATTTCAGGACCTGCCAAGATCAACGGAGCTCCGTTGAAGCGTGTTAACCAAGCTTACGTCATTGCTACGTCCACCAAGATCGACATCTCCAAGGTCAAGATCCCTGACCACATCAATGACGACTACTTCAAGAAGGCTGTCGTGAAAGCCAAGAAGGGAGCTGGCAACATCTTCAAGAATGACAAGGAACGCCCTGCCCTCTCCGACCAGCGTAAGGCTGACCAGAAGGAAGTTGACAAGGCCATCCTTGGAGCTATCCGTGCCCACAAAGAGAAGAAATTCTTGATTGGGTACTTGCGTTCCCAATTCTATCTCATTAAGAACACGGCTCCGCACAACCTTGTTTTCTAAGCTCCAAGTTTGTTCTCGTTGTTGTTTATAAAATATGAATAAGACATCGAGCATTTGGCAATTGATTGTAGTTCAGACTTGTGCTTGGCCTTTTCGGAATTGAATCATGTCTTGAGGGGAGGAAACGATTCCATGGAACGTTTGAGAAGTGGATTGTGCAAACAATGCCGATTTGGGTCACAGGGGAAACGTCTCGAAGCCCCAGTCATTTTTGTACGAACGGGAGACGCCGAAAGGAGTGACAGCTTTTTCTGTTCGTTTATTTCCCGATTACCGATAAGCCGTTTGTAAGAAAGGCGCGTTAAACTGTCATCTATAGCATCTGCCTATGCTACTTTTTGAATAAAATCCGGTTTTTTTCTATTTATTGAAACATAAAAATTGTGGCAGATGTCCAGTTGATTACTATAAGGCCAGATTGGCCCTCCTATATTTGATTATCGTTTTTACCAAACCTATTGATGAATCATTTTTTAAAAAATGAAAAAAGTGAATGATTTTTTGGAGGAGTTTTCTTTTGTTTTTATTGGAAGAAATATTTTTAACGATTTTTTTAAAGAAAAATGTTTTTGGATTTTGTGATTTTTTGGATGTTTTTTAATATTTTTATATATGTTAGTTTTTGAAGATAGAACTTTAGAGTTTATGGGACCGTAATTCGGCAGGGTCTAGATATGGCTGGGAAGAATTCTAAAATATTAATTAAGAAATTATTAATTGAAGTTTTAGTTTCGAAATAATATAAATTTTGAAATAATTACAGCTCAAAATTTGAATTTTAGAATAATTTGACTCTAAAAAATCTCTGGAAATTCGTGTTGAAACAATTTTGAGTTTGAAGAACTTCTGAAAATTCGTGTCGAGACGATTTTGTAAGAAGTTCATATATGAGTTTTAATGTATATTATAAATTTTGAAATAATTACAGCTCAAAATCTGAATTTTAGGCTTTGTTGACTTTGGGAATTCGTGTCGAGATTACTTCGTAAGAAGTTCATATATGAGTTTTAATATTATAAATTTTGAAATAATTACACCTCAAAATCAGAATTTTAGGCCACTTTGACTCTAAAAAACCTCTAGAAATTCGTGTCGAGACGATTTCGTAAGAAGTTCATATATGAGTTTTAATATTATAAATTTTGAAATAATTACAGCTCAAAATCAGAATTTTAGGCCACTTTGACTTTGAAAAATCTCTAAAAATTCGTGTCGGGATTATTTCGTAACAAAATTTATTTTTAGTTTTTGTAATACATGATTAATTTCGAGGTTTTATAAGATTACGAAATCCATGGGTTATTTAAGTTTTGAAAAATTCTCGTCGAGACCACTTCGTAAAAGTTCATACAGTGAAACCTCGCTAAAAACACCCTCGATAAAGGCAACTCCTCTGTAAAAACAACTCGGTTCCGACCCTTACTGTGGATTTTCCCCTAGTAAACCCCTCGATAAAGGCAACTCCTCTGTAAAAACAACTTTTCTGCCGTCCCTTCGGGTTACTGTTGGATTGTGCGTGATCTATTTGAACTCAAGCCACACAGCGTTGGTCCCGAAGCGAAATACCCTAAGGACCGACGAAATTTGTACAATTGCCTTTTGGCGGCAATTTTGAGATTACGCAATAATTGTGCTAAAGTTGTATTTTATCTCGTGCCTGAGACCCCAATAAAGTTGTTCCCATATATTTGTATTTACACGCGGATCCGGATTCCCCAGCGACGATCCAACAGTTACTTATATCGAGGTTCCACTGTATATGATTTCCGTAACAGTATGATTTTTGATTGATTTTTAGGGAAATTTGATGGTCTTATCTGTCCAAAAAAGTACTTTTTCGGTTGTTTTGGAATGAGTCCCGTGGACAGGATACGTGAAGTACTCAACAGAGCTGAAGCCAGAAAGGGATTTGGAAATGTGAAGAACTCTCTGAAGGGAATTAGCTGGTTTGCCGTGAGCATTGTTTTTGTTTTTATTCTTGGCGTCATCTTCTTCATCATTGGAATTGTTAATTTAAGTTCAGTAAGTTTTTTATTTAAAAAAATAAAACATCGTATTATCAAAGTTCAAAGTCAAACTTCGAGGTCAAAGTTGATTATTAAAGTTCAAAGTCAAATTTTGAGGTCAAAGTTAATCATCAAAGTTCGAAGTCAAAATTCGAAGTCAAAGTTCGAAGTCAAAGTTCGAAGTCAAAGTTGATTATTAAAGTTCGAGGTCAAAGTTGGTCATCAAAGTTCGAAGTCAAATTTTGAAATCGAAGTTCGACATCAGTTCAAGGTCGAAATTTGACTTCGAACTTTGAGGTCGAAGTGAATCATCAAAATTCAACGTGAAAGTTGACTATCAAAATTCAAAGTCAAACTTTGAAGTCGAATTTTGACATTAAAGTTGGTCATCAAAGTTCTAAGTCAAAATTCGACTTCAAATTTTGAGGTCAAAGTTGACTATCAACTTCGATTTCGAACTTTGAGGTCAAAATGGATCATCAAAATTCGACTTCAAAGTTGACTGTCAAATTTCAAAGTCAAATTTTTAAGTCGGATTTTGATTTCAAAGTTGGTCATCAAAGTTCGAAGTCAAACTTCGATTTCGAACTTTGAGGTCGAAGTTGACTATCAACTTCGATTTCGAACTTTGAGGTCAAAATGGATCATCAAAATTCGACTTCAAAGTTGACTGTCAAAGTTCAAAGTCAAATTTTGACTTCAAAGTTGGTCATCAAAATTTAAAGTTGAATTTGATAGTCAAAATTCGACTTCAAAGTTGGTCATCGAAGTTCGACATCAAGATTCGAATTTAGAATTTGGATATTTCTTGTTCAGAAATTATAGATTTATTTTCAAAAAATTGTTTTGGATTGATAAAATTTACGAATTTTTTGAAACAGAAAAAATTTAGCTTCTACTTTAACGTTAAAATTCAAATTTCGAACTTTAACAAAACGGAAAAAAAATTCGTAAGAATTTAGAAACTTTAAAAATCTGAAGATTCTGAAGTCGCTAGAAATTTTAGTTTTTAGTATTTTAGGAAAATTTTAGGAATTTTTTAGAATCTTCTAGAAACTTCTGGAATTTTTTAGAATTTTCTAGAATTTCCAGAATTTTAGGAACTTTAGAATTTTCGGAGCTTTTTAGAAGTTTAGAATTTTAGAAATTTTTTTGTAATTTTCTAGAATTTTCAAGATTTTAGAACTTTCTAGAACTTTCGGAATTTTTTAGAAGTTTAGAATTTTAGGAATTTTTTGGAATTTTCAAGATTTTAGAAACTTCTAGAGATTTCTGGAGCTTTTTTAGAATCTTAGAAGAATTTTCTAGAATCTTCTAAAATTCAACTAAAACTTCTAGAATCTTACGTAAGATTCCGAAACCTTCCAGAAGCTTCTAGAAGATTCCAGAATTCGATAGAAACTTTCAAAACTGTTTAAGATAGAAAATTTTTAAATTTTTAAATTTTTAAATTTTTGAATTTTAACTTTTGATTTTTATAATTTTAATTTTATAATTTTAATTTTTGATTTTTGAATTTTATAATTTTAATTTTTATGGTTTTTTCAATGATTGTTTTAGCATGGGGACTACAGTGATGGAAGAGAGCCCCATTCCCCGACTTCGGGCTGGATTTTGTTCTCCATCGGGATGATCCTGATTATCCTGGGTCTGTCTGCATTCTTGGGCAGGTGCTTCTGCCCCAGACCCCCTCAGAGACAGATCCGCACTCATGTTCATCGACATCGCGGCGGGAGGGTCAGCTCCTTGAATGAACGACCTCCTCCTAGATCCCAGCGGATCTGGTCCACTCCGTCCCCCGTTGAAGCCTCCACTCCTGTCGGAGATCGTACTGTCAGATCTATCGCGGTATCGGAAAGAAGACCCAGCAACGCCCCTCCCACATACGACGAAGCCATCGGCAGACCCAGACAAAGCACAATCAACCCCCTCGACCCCCATCCCCCACCTTACAACCCCGAAACGGACAGTATCGCACTCTCCTCCGTTCCGTGAACTTCATATATTCAGCCACTACAGATATTGCCATTCAGAACCGGGATTTCACCAACTTTCATATGCAAATTTTACGTAAAAATTACTTTTAAAATTGAATTATCGACGATATAAAAATTTCGAAATTGCCGAAAATTCACTATTCTTTCCAAAAAACAAAGTTCATATATCAAAATATCCTCAAAATTGAACCATCGATGACATAAAAACTTTAAAAATTCACTATTCTTTCCGAAAAAAACAAAGTTCATATATCAAAATATCCCCAAAATTGAGTTATCGATGACATAAAAACTTTAAAAATTCACTATTCTTTCCGAAAAAAACAAAGTTCATATATCAAAATATCCCCAAAATTGAGTTATCGATGACATAAAAACTTTAAAAATTCACTATTCTTTCCAAAAAATACAAAGTTCATATATCAAAATATCCTCAAAATTGAACCATCGATGACATAAAAATTTTGAAACTATCAAAAATTCATCTTTTTTTCCGAAAAAAACAAAGTTCATATATCAAAATATTCCTAAAATTGAACTTTTAATAATCTGAAAATTTGTCAAAACTGTCGAAAACTTTATGGATTTTTTCATAGAATGTGTTTTATATAAAAATTTTATTCTTGTAGCTAATGACGCAACAAATTTCGCGAACTATCAGAAATTCATCATGCTTTCCGAAAAATACAAAGTTCATATATCAAACTATCTTTAAAATTGAATTATCGACAATATGGAAAGTTTGTTAAAATTTCCAAAAATTTGCCATTCTTTCCGAAAAATATAAAATTCATATATCAAACTATCCCTAAAATGAATAGTAAGTAATACTGTAAAATCAGTTAAAACTGTCAAAGTTTTCGCCATTTTTTCCTCGTAATACAACTTTATACCAAACATCCCATAATTGAACCATTAACTATTTAATAAAATATTAAAATTGTCAGTAATTTTGTCAGTTTTTCCTCATTATGTGAATTATGCAGTTTTTTTTCCAAAAAAAAGTGGTACAATAAGGCATTAATTGGCAATATTGTCGACGGTTTTTCCTCATGAGATAAAATTTTAAAAAACTACTGCCAAATCTAAACAATAGATGACGTAGTCAAATTTGTCAAAAATGTTCAAAGTTGTGCCACTTTTCTTCAAAATTTCGTCATTTGAATGTCGGCTGGACAGAGGGAGCGAGGGCGGACGAGTGGAATAACTGGCCGGAGTGTGTACAAGGCGGTCGACTCGCCTTTGATTACCGCGACTCAGTGGACTAGCCTATGCTTCAATTTCGTTCAGACTTTCAGAATACCTCTCCCGATTTCCGTTGCTTTAATGTGATAAGTGATATTTATTTATGATTCACAATTGTTTATTTATAGCTGCTGTCACCAAATTTGTTGATTTTTCTGTAATTACACTCGGGGGGTTTTTATTGAAATTTTTATATAAATTCCAAAATTTTTTAAAAATTAAAAAAAATTAAAAATCTTCTAAAACCTCATATAAGCTTCTGAATTTTCCTAAAGTCTGTTTAAGGTTTAAAAATCAAAGAAAAATTAAGAAAATTAGAATTTTTGAAATAAAAAAAAATTTGTATAAAATTTTGAAAAAATTGATGGGAACTATTTCGTAACCACTTTTGTGCTCCCGGAAGTACCTAAGATTTTAAAAATGGCTGTTGATGAGTTTGGTGGCAATTTTCATTGCTAATTTTCTGTAAGGGGTAATTGGCGTTGATTCACTTTCCGCCAAAACTCAAATATGGGTATTTTCACTCTTTGCCAAAGTTGTATTTTTAATTATTTCCAAATTATAACTCGTAGAAACTTCTGAAATTTCTTGAGGTCAAATTTTTTAAATTTCCTAAAAAATGGAAGAAATTCGTGTTGAGACCATTTCGCGGCGAAATTTATTTTTATATTTTCCAAACTTCTATGAAAACAGAATCTTCTAAAATCTTAAACATTTCTAAAATAATCTAAAATCAAACTTAATTTTCTAAAGTTTCAGAAATTCGTGTCAGCACCATTTTGGGAAATTTTTATATTTTTTTAAATTATATAATTTAGGTTTCAAATATTTCTAAAATTGTAATTTATTAGTCGAAAAATGTTTTTCCCACGCACTTGTTTAAATCTTTTTTTCGAACTTTACACTCAACATCGATTTTCGAATTTTTACTTTTTGTTTATTTTTTAAATAAAAATAAAAATATTGAAATTAATAAATAAAATTTTTCCAAATTTATTAAGAAAATTAAAATTTTTTAGAATTTTCTAAATTTTTTAAAAATTAATATTTTAAAACTTTTTAAAAATATTTAAAAATTGTTATTTTTAATTTTTTTTAATTTTATAATTTTTAATTTTTTCGAAATTAAAATTGTTCTTTATTTTAAATTTTTAAAAATATTTTTAAAGTACTTTTTCTACTTTTTGAGAAAAATCGATGACTTTTAGAATTTTTGTCTTTTTTCCTGACACGAACGGCCATCGTGCCATTGGCATTTTTTGTCCACATATCCTTTTACATCCGACTTTTTTCATTTTATGTAAATTTAAAATTTTTAATTGATTTTTATAAATTTATTTTTTTAAATTTTTTTAAATTAAATTTTTAAAGTTTTTAATTTATAAATTTATTTTTTTTAAATTTAATTTTAAAAAATTTTAATTTATATAAAGTTTAAAAAATTTTTAATTTATAAATTTATTTTTTTTAAACTTTTTATAAATTAAAATTTTTAATTTTCTTCATTAAATTTTTTAAAGTTTTTTTATTTAAATTTATAAATTTTAATTTTTTTTATTAATTTTTAATTTTTTAAATTAAATTAGTTTTTTAAATTGAATTAAAAAAATTTTTTCTTATTGAATTGAGTATTATCAACCCTACTGAAGCCGTGGTTTTAAGCGAACTTTGTTTCTCGTGTTCCGGATTAACCATTCAATCTGTCTATTTAACCCTTTCTCCCACTGAAACTAGTTTTTATTTTTCAAATTTTTCCTTTATATTCTACAAAATAAAAATCTGCAAAATTCTGGAATTTTATGTTTCTTAAAAATTTAAGAAAATTAGAATTTTTGAAATAAAAAAAATTTGTATAAAATTCTGAAAAAAATTGATGGGAACTATTTCGTAACCACTTTTGTGCTCCCGGAAGTACCTAAGATTCTAGAAATGGCTGTTGATGAGTTTGGTGGCAATTTCCATTGCTAATTTTCTGTAAGGGATAATTGGCGTTGATTCACTTTCCGCCAGAACTCAAATATGGCTATTTTCACTCTTTGCCAAAGTTGTGTTTTTAATTATTTCCAAATTAGAATCTCGTAGAAACTTCCGAAATTTCCTAAAAAATGAAAGAAATTCGTGTTGAGACCATTTCACGACAAAGTTCATTTTTATTTTTCCCAAAATTCTATGAAAACAGAATCTTCCAAAATCTTAAACATTTCTAGAATAATCTAAAATCAAACTTTTAATTTTCTAGAAAGTTTCAGAAATTCGTGTCAGCACCATTTCGTAAAAACATTTATTTTGATACTTTTAATAATATATTATCTTAAAAATTTGATGAACTTTAGTTTTTCCCTAAATAGCTTCTAGATCAAAAACGTGTTTTTATTTGTTTTTTACGAAATTTCACAACTGAACCACGCGTTTTTTATTTTTCGAATCAGTTGTACTTTTTTGATCATGTTGATTTTTGGTTTCCTTAATTTTTATTTTTAGGAATATGAGAGGATTAAGAAACTGGCAAAATCTGTGTCAACATAACTATCATCATCGAAAAAGCTGTGGCACGATTTACAGCGTACCATGTTCTCCTCCGAGATCCCCTCCTCCGAGTCCGGTTCCCAGATCACAATTAAACAAAGGTTAGTTTATATATAATAATAATAGTCGAAAAACCCGGGGGTATTTTAGTGTTAATTAAGAGTTTAGATATTTACGAATAGTTTCATATATAAATCTCAATTCTCGAGGGTTATCTACCTTGTGTACCTTGGTCCAGAAGTTCCTAGAACCATCCAGAATGTATTTCTAAAAAAGTAATCACGAAACTATATAAAACTAAAAGGTAATCGTCGCGCAGATCCAGAATTTTAGGCTGCGTCGGTTTCCAACAAGCTGTTCAGTGAAGTCGCGTCGAGACAATTCTACAACAACATCGATTTTTAATTTTTATAATAATGTAATAATTACGGTTTCTTGGGCGTTTATTAATAGTTTCATATATGAAAATTAATCTCGGAGGATAGATAGAGGTTTTTAAACCCATTTAATCCGAA
Organism: Halicephalobus mephisto; assembly: GCA_009193035.1. Lineage (NCBI taxonomy): Eukaryota > Metazoa > Nematoda > Chromadorea > Rhabditida > Panagrolaimidae > Halicephalobus > Halicephalobus mephisto. The sequence goes on from SWDT01000045.1 coordinate 123,827, forward strand.
TCCAGAAGTTCCCAAATCCATTTAAGAATGCAGCTCCAAAACATCAGTTACGAAATAGTCGTCGCGCAAAACCAGAATTGTAGACTCTTTTAGTTTTAAGAAGTTGTGGAATTCGTATCGAGGTTATTTCGTAACAAAGTATGTTAATGACTTTCGTCATATATAGTTAATTATGAAATCGGGGAAATTACGAAATAATTGTGGAAAACCTAAAATTTATGATATTTTAGTTTCTAAGAGCTTTTAGAAATTTACATTAAGGTAATTTAATAGGAATATTCATATATGGTTTTCATAATATGTGATTGATTATGAAATCGGGGAAATTACGAAATAATTGTGGAAAACCTAAAATTTATGATATTTTAGTTTTTAAGAGCTTCTAAGAATTCTCTTTGGGATAATTTAATAAGAATTTTCATATATGGTTTTTGTCATATGTGATTGATTATGAAATCGGGGAAAGTTATGAAATAATCAACGTGCAAAATCAAAGTTTTAGGCTAATGTGATTTCTAAGAACTTCTAAAAATTCCCTTCGAGAAGATTTGATAAGAATATTCATATATGGTTTTTGTAACAACTTGGTTATATTATGTTTTACAGAATTAACATCATTGACATCGATAGCGGATGACGAAATAGGCAGTAATTGCAATGGTTGCCATGTATCTCCAGAAAAATGTACTTATTTTTTCCATCGACTTGATCACGAACTTCATAGATTAGCCACGTGAGTCATTTTTAATCTTTTACGAGGTCAACCACGTGTTGAAAGAGAATTAATATGAGAAAATTTTTTTGATTGTTTGAAGATTAATTTTTTTGAAGCATTTCCAGTTTTGTTTGATAATTGAACGTTTTTTATCATTTAGTTTGCACGTGAATTTCCTCTTAAAGACTTATGTGATCAACAAAATGCCGAAAAAAAATCTAGGTCATTGAATATGTCTGGTTATTTCGTAAGCAGATTTTGATCGGATTTTTGAGTTTTTTCATATATGAAATTTAAGTTTTTAAAATTAGAAATTCAATTTTATTAAATTTTCCCTAAAATTAGACAAGTTGTTGATTTTATTTTTTCATAGATGTCTGGTTATTTCGTAAGCAGATTTTGATCGGATTTTTGGGTTTTTTCATATATGAAATTTAAGTTTTTTTAAAACTATTTAAAATAAGAAATTCAATTTTATTAAATTTTCCCTGAAATTAGACAAGTTGTTGATTTTATTTTTTCATAGATGTCTGGTTATTTCGTAAGCAGATTTTTCACATTTGTTTATTTATGGAATTTAAGTTTTTTAAGAGTATTTAAAATATGGAATTTAATTTTCCTCTAAAATAGGATAATGTATGAATTTTATGAAGTTGGAATTCTATTTTTTCACTTGTCTGGCCATTTTATGACCCATTTTCAATGAAATAGACCATTGGAATTAATTTTTTGGAGTGATTTATATTTCAAAAATAAGTTTTTTAAACTGCGAATTCTGAATTTGATCAAATTCTTTAGATCAAGGTAATTTTTGAAATTTAATATTTAAAAAAATTTATTTTAGGATAATTTAGAAAAATTTATTTTGGAGTAATTTAAAAAATTTTTATTTTAGAGTTGTTTTTAACGAAATTTTTTCGATTTAGAAGAAAATTTTTATTTTTGAATGATTTAAAAAAATAAATGATAAAGTTATTCAAGTAATTTTTCAGGATTGAAAGTAAATTGTAGTTTATTTTGAATCGATACTTCTGATGAAGTTTGGTCCCTTGTTGATATCTTTGGCCTTGATAAATTTATCAAACACGAAATGTCTGAAATTTGGTCAATTTTGTTATGTGAGTAATATTTGACTTTTTTGGTCGATAACACGTGGGATTCGGGCAATGTGACGTTTGAAAACCAGATTTTAATGTTTCTTTAATCTAGAGAAATTTTCTACGATCATAGACCACCATATGATGTTGAAAAAAAGTCAAAAGATTAAATTTTCTTGATTTTTGCAGTTTTATCATTAATATTGGATTGTTATCAACCACATGGTCTGACTTTAATGTTTTATATGAAATTTTTTGAGTTATATCTGGGGTATTTTAAATGTTTTAGAAATGTGAAATTTTTGGAATTGTTTTTATTTAAAAATTATAGTTTTTGAATTAATTTTTTAATTTAAAAAATATGAAATTATTTTTATGTAAAAAATATGGAATTATTTTTATTAAAAAATATGGAATTATTTTAATTTAAAAAATATGGAATTATTTTAATTTAAAAAATATGGAATTATTTTAATTTAAAAAATATGGAATTATTTTTATTAAAAAATATGAAATTACTTTTATTTAAAAAATATGAAGTTATTTTTATTAAAAAATATGGAATTATTTTTATGTAAAAAGTATGGAATTTTTGAAATTGTTTTTATTCAAAAAAATTTACTAATTTTTAAAATTATTTTTATTTTGTAATTTTATCAATTTTTTGAAATTTTTTTTGTTTAAAAAATTGTTTTTAAAGAAATTTATTCATTTTTTAGGATTTGAAACCACGATTGAGTATTGTATATTTCGTAAGAAAACATAGATGACGTTTAAGACTATTTTCTTGTTTGATTTAATCAAAAAAGATGTTTTTAGAACGTCGAACAAAATCCAAAGTTCTTTGATTTTCTTGTTTTATCCGAATTTTAAAATTTCAATATTTCTCAAGAAAATTTAAAATAGATTTTTAAAAAATAATTTTTTATTAAAAAAAATAAATTTTTTAAAAGTAATTTTAAATTTTTTTAATAATTTTAATTTTTTTTAAAAATTATTTTTGATTTTTTTGAATATTTTTGATTTTTTTTAATAATTTTAATTTTTTTTTAAAATAATTTTTGATTTTTTTTAATAATTTTAATTTTTTTATTGAAAATAATGTTGTTTAAAATACGGAATTATTTAAGAATGAAGATCATTGATTTTTGACCTTGGGAATTTTCCCGAATTTGCATATCTAGACTTTGATCAGTGATTTGTGTTTGGATTATTTTTTGATTTTTTCTTTTTTGTTCAATGCTCTGTGATCGGGAGAATATAACACGGAAAACGTTTGATAAGAAAAATTTTTTTTGGGCGGGACGAAATTAACAGCGTGGAGTTTTTTTATAAAAGAAAATTTTTGATTAATTTAATTTAATTTTTTTTTCGGAAATAATATCAAATATGACTTCTATCATGTCAGTGTCTGTTTCGTCCACAAATTGCCGTAGATGTAGTTTAGGAATAATTGGGCAAATGAGTCCAACAGGGTAAGTAAAGTTTTAAAAATTTAAATAATTTAAAAAATTTTTGATATTTTAAAAAAATTTTTAATATTTTTTAAGAAAATTTAAATAATTTAAAAAATTTTTAATATTTTTTAAAAAAATTTAAATAATTTTAGAAAATTTTTAATATTTTTTAAAAAAATTTAAATAATTTTAATATTTTTGGAAAATTGAATATTTTTTTCAAATTTAAATAATTTTAAAAATTTTTTGATATTTTTAGGAAACTTAATATTTTAAGAAAAAATTTAAATAATTTTAATATTTTTTTTAAAACTTAAATTTTTTTGAAAATTTTAATTTATTTTAATTTTTTTCTAAGAATTCTGTCTAATTTAGGTAATAGTGGTTTTTTGCTTTTTGGTCTTTTGTGCCAATGATGTGTTTTTTAGAAAAATTTGCCCACTCAGTATGTCTGTGTTTTTGGACTGACAGATGGATTTGAAACTTACTAAAAGGGAATTGGAAGTTATCGGTTTTTTATTTTTTATTGGAAATTATTTTTGTAAAAATTTCATTTCTAAAATTTGCGAATTTTAAAATTTTGGAAATTTAGGATTTTTGAAAAATTGGATTTTAATGGATTCTGACGTCTATGGAATTTCGTGGGAAATTTCGAAATATTGTGAAATTTGTGAGATTCAGAAGTCTTTTTAGATATTCGTAGGAGTTTCTGGAGGTTTAGAGTTTTGCGGATATTTTTGAACTTTTATAAAATGTCGTGGGAGCTTCTGGGACTTTGAAATTTTGTAATATTTAGTAGACGATTCTGAAGGCTTTCTGGAGATTCCTAGGAGTTTCTCAAAATTTTCTAGAATTTTCTTATATTTAATATAGAATTTTAACATCTTTAATTCCTGTTTTTGAAGACTTTAGAATCTTCTTATATTTAATACAGAATTCTGAAGCCTTTCTAGAGTCTCATAATAGCTTCTGAAAGTTTCCTAGAATTTTCTTATATTTAATACAGAATTTTAACATCTTTAATTCCTGTTTTTGAAGACTTTAGAATCTTCTTATATTCAATACAGAATTCTGAATTCTTTCTAGAGTCTCATAATAGCTTCTGAAAGTTTCCTAGGATTTTTTGTAATTTTAAAACTTCTTAATTTTTATGGATTTTGAAGTCTTCTAAAATTTTATAAATGATTTTAGAAATTTTTGGAATTTTATTAGTTTTTAAAACTTTAAAATTCATAAAAAATTTAAATCTTTTTGAATTTTATTTTTGGAGTTTTTTGGATCACCAAGTTTATTGAAAATTTTCGATGGAGGCGGATTTCATTAATGACGTCAAGAGGTCGATCGAGCTGGCACGTGTTTAACGATCTTAAAGTCAATAAGAGAAAAAAATACTCATGCTGTTTTCACGTGGAATTTGGACTTTTAGTCATCAATATTTGAAAAAATTTCTTTGCAAAAAAGTATTGAAATTATATTGTTTAAATTTTAATTAAAAAGTGGAAATTTTTTGTATTTTTTTGGTCTTGAGTGGAAATTTAAATTTTAGAAAATTTTTAGTTTTTGGTTTTGAATGGAAATTTAAATTTTAGAAAATTTTTAGTTTTTGGTTTTGAATGGAAATTTAAATTTTTAGAAAATTTGGTCTTGAGTGGAAATTTAATTTTTTTTTGAATTTTTAGTTTTTGGTTTTGAATGAAAATTTAAATTTTAAATATTTTTGAAATTTTAAAGTATTTTTGATATTTTTAGATCTATTCCGATGTCTTTGAATAAAACTTCGAGCTTGAGCAGATGCTGGTTCGAATCAGGACCCCATTCGAGGGGGGAGTCGTCGTTGGAACTGGAGGCGATTGCGGCTGTTCATCAATTGTCGTTTGCTGTACAGTCGATAAGTGTGTCTGAGATGCTTCCGAGAACTCCAGAATTAATATTTGTGAATGTTACAACACTAGAAGGTCAGTCTTATTGTCTGGAATTGACGATGAAAGGATGGAGAGTGACGTCATTGAGAAGTGACTGTATGCAAGGCGATTTTACAAGAATGGAATTATTTACGAAATATTACGATTCGTTATATGATTTGATGGAAGTTATTTCGCCGAATTATAAACAAAGATTTTCAGAGAAATTGGAACAAAGACTACGACTTTTAGAGGTTTGTTTTTTATTTTTAATAAATTAAAATTAAATTTTTATATATGTAAATTAAATTTTTATATATTTAAATTAAATTTTTATATATTTAAACTAAATTTTTATATATTTAAACTAAATTTTTATATATATTTAAACTAAATTCTTTAATATAGTTAAACTAAATTTTTTAATATATTTAAATTAAATTTTTTTAGACGGAAGGAGACGAGTTGGTCGCCCCATCCTCGTCTTATATTAATTCTCCAGTGTTTGGAAATTCGTCGTTAAGTAAGCAGAGTTCTTATTCAAATTCGTCAGAAAATGCGGAAGAATCCTGATTTTTATACTGTAGAAAAAATTTGAATTTTTTAAATTTTCCTCAAAAATACGTGTTGTTAGAAATTTAAAGTTGATTTTTAGAAATACATGATTTTTGTTTGTTTTTTAAATTTTTTTGAAAGATGGAAATGAATTTTTTTTATTATTGGAGATTTTTTGAATTGGATTTTTATAGAAAATTAAAAAATAAAAATGTTTAAATTTAAAAAAAATAAAAATGTTTAAATTTAAAAAAAATAAAAATTTTTAAATTTAAAAAATAATTTTTTTATTTTAGAAAAATTTTTAATTTTAAGGAAAAAATAAAATTTTTTTTAAATAAAAAAATAAATTTTAAAATTGAGTTTTGAAATTAATGTTTTAAAAATTTTTTTGAAATATTGGATTTATGAATTTTGGAATTTTTGAGGGACATCTAAGTGATTTTTTAAATCAATTTGCTCACCTGGAAAAAACGAAATTTTTCATTTTTGATTAATCTAGGAGCTGCAATCAATCTTCAACCTAATCATGCATGTCTCCGACGACGACTTCGTCGAGCTGAATACCAGTTTCGATAATTTGTTGATAGAAAGCGATGAAGACGGACCCTTGCCTGAAGATGAAGCCGCTACACAAGCATTGGTTTTACCAGTGGAATCTGATTCATCCGAGGACGAGGACGCTTGCACATAATACCCCGTATACCCCGGAGGGGTAAATGAGGGGAGGGTGTCCTAGAGATGCCCTATATATACTACTTAGGAGAATTACGCAATAATTGTATCTGTCTTATTGTGCTAGTAAAGATTATTGTTGGATCGTCGCTGGGGAATCCGGATCCGCGTGTAAATACAAATATATGGAAGGAACTTTATTGGGGCCTCAGGCACGAGATAAAACACAACTCTATTACAAATATTGCGCAATCTCCAAATTGTCGCCAAAAGGCAATCGTATGCCTTTCGTCGGTCCTCAGGGTATTTCCCTTCGGGACCAACGCTGTATGGTTTGCGCTCAAATAGATCACGCACAATCCAACAATTATTAATAATTTTTGTTTTCTATCCTAACAGAAGACTTATGGAACTCGAAGGTCTGGCTCATTCTTTGCAGCGGAGTAGATGCTTCAACCACATTTTATATTTCTCGCGATTTCCGACAAGTTTTTGTCACTGCTTCTCAATTGTCTTTTATTTCTTTGCGTCATTGATCCGATGGTCGTTTAAAGTTATAGGACCACTAAAACGTTGTTCTAGTTGTTCATCGTTTGTTTTCTCCTCTTGCTACATATCCGGTTCATCGTGATTTCCCTTTCTCTTTACTCTATCCTCAATATTCACTTCCCCACTGTCTTTTATGTCATTTGTAGCTTTTTCTTTCCCTCACGTTTTCCAGATTTCATTTACATAGATCAGGGAGTATTGTAGAATTAAACAGGTGTGTTTGGATTTCTATATTTTTAACGTATTAACGAAAGCACACATTTTCCGTTTTTTCTGCTTCTTTGTTACTTAATTGTTGTGGACGCATAGTCCCCATGACCAGAGATATCCAGAATACCGAAGTCTTAATCGTCCCTTCTCTCCACTGGGAAGTATAAAAGGGAACACTTCGGTGTATCGGGGTGTCCTCCCTGAGTGTAGCTCTGAGATTTAGTAATGTTGTCCTATTCTTATATTTGTGTCTTACTGTTAAGTAAAGACATAACAATAATCCATCGGTGAGTCACACGGTCATCAATGTGTTAAGATAGAAATAGGAAGAATATTACCAATTTTTACTTAAACGCGACCTTGACGTGGTGAAAGGGCTGGAAGTCACACGGTGTTACCCCGGGTATCCGAAGCTGACGACCACCGCATCGCCAAGGCCTAGGGCAGGGGAACCGTAAATGATGAACCAACAGCTGAGCGCATTTCTAGAATCACAAAAGCTGCGGAGCTAGTGATTAGGACTACGACCGGGCCTAACCAGCCAACTGTTAGTATAAACGGATTAAAAACATTAATTACTTAAACACTAAGACAATAATTCAATATAATCACACACCGAAGACCACTAAGAGTCCCACTCATGCCTTACAGTATTCTACAATCCTTGATACTCAAGTTGTCTCTTCGGATGCTCTCTTTCTAGCATAGCTTCTGTCTCAACAATATCCTTTTTATGGTTAGGGATTTTTGGATATTTTTGAAGCTAAATCATGCTGTGCTGCACTTTATTGTGATTTTGTTAAATATTTTCACGAAGAAAATACATGGCAGACAACAGTGTTAATCGTCAGTGAATCTTCAGTACTCTATATTATCAAAGTTAACGATCAGAGTTCGAAATAGAAGTTGATGATTAGAGTTCGAAATAGAAGCTAATAGACAGAGTTCGAAATAGAATTTGATGATTAAATTTCGAAATAGAACCTAATAGATATAGTTCGAAATAGAATTTGATGATTAAATTTCGAAATAGAAGCTAATAGACAGAGTTCGAAATAGAATTTGATGATTAAATTTCGAAATAGAACCTAATAGATAGAATTCGAAATAGCAGTTAATAGATAGAGTTCGAAATAGAAGTTAATAGATATAGTTCGAAATAGAAGTTAACAGACAGAGTTCGAAATAGAATTTGATGATTAAATTTCGAAATCAGTTCTAACTTCAAAGTCGATAGTTCTGTTCATTTCTCATAGAATTCAGTGATATCGTCTATGTACTTCTCATGATAGAAAATATTGAATATAATTTTGATATTAAGATAAGTATTAATCTTATCAAGAAAGAAAATTCCAATTTATCGAGCGACAAATAATTAACAAAGCAATCAAGAATTTTGCAGATGAATTTTTCACAGATAAACATTTTTATCCTTCTTTTTTTCTATTTTTAAAAATCTAAAGTTGAATAACTTGGAAATATTTATTTAAAATTAATTTTAGTAAATTTTTTGAACATAAGGATTTTTAATAGTGACTTTGTAAGAAACAAAAGTGATTTTGTAATAAAAAAAAGTGACTTTGTAATAAAAAAAAGTGATTTTATAATAAAAAAAAGTGACTTTGTAAGAAACAAAAGTGATTTTGTAATAAACAAAAGTGATTTTATAATAAAAAAAAGTGACTTTGTAAGAAACAAAAGTGATTTTGTAATAAACAAAAGTGATTTTGTAAGAAACCAAAGTGACTTTGCAGTAAACCAAAATGCGTTTACGAAACAAAACCCGATTTCGGTTGTTGACTGGGGCGTCCAAGACGTTATTTTTCGAGGTTTGAGAGGCGGCTTTGCTGGGACAGATATTGATTGCCACAACTCGTAAACAACCCGGTTGTTGACTTTCTAAAATATCTAACTGTAGCAATTTTATTGTTTTTTCGGAAATTGATTAAGAATATTTTATTTTTTTATCGATTCATGTTTTAATTAATTTCGACTTGTTTTATTTTCTTCTTTTTGGTTACCGAAAGTACGAAAACGAATAAACTGTTTTGATATATGAAATTTTCTTTGTTTTTAGATAAAATTATGCCTAAAGATCTCCGTGAATCTTTTTTAAGAATATGTTTCTGATTTTATTATTTTTTCTCTTAAAATAAATAAAAATAAGGAAATTAGATAACTTTCATATATGGAATTTTCTTTGTTTTTAGATAAAATTACACCTAAAGACCTCCGTGAATCTTTTTTAAGAATATGTTTCTGATTTTATTGTTTTTTCTCTTAAAATAAATAAAAATAAGGAAATTAGATAATTTTGATATATGAAATTTTCTTTGTTTTTAGATAAAATTATATCTAAAGACCTCCGTGAATCTTTTTAAAGAATATGTTTCTGATTTTATTATTTTTCTCTTAAAATAAATAAAAATAAGGAAATTAAATAATTTTGATATATGAAATTTTCTTTGTTTTTAGATAAAATTATGCCTAAAGACCTCCGTGAATCTTTTTTAAGAATATGTTTCTGATTTTATTATTTTTTCTCTTAAAATGTATAAAAATAAGAAAATTACATAATTTTCATATATGAAATTTTCTTTGTTTTTAGATAAAATTATACCTAAAGATCTCTGTGAATCTTTTTAAAGAATATGTTTCTGATTTTATTATTTTTCTCTTAAAATGTATAAAAATAAGAAAATTACATAATTTTGATATATGAAATTTCGAAATTTCTGGACTGTATTTTAAAAAAGATCATATTCCAGAAATATATATATTATTTTTATTGTTTTTGATTATATTCTTTTTTTTATTTTTTGTTAATATAGATGATAATAAATTACGAAAGTTCGATATATGAAGTTTTAAAATTAACTACTTTTAGGGAAAAACCATGTCCCGAAGACCTCCATGGATCTTCTTTGGAGTTGTATTCCTTCTGATTTCATTCCTCGAAGCTGCACAAGAATGGAATTCCGACAATTTTCCAAATCCGACGGCAGGCCAGTTTCGCGAATGTAACATGAAAACTACTGCCAGCATTTGTGATCCGGACAAAATTCTAACTGAATCCCAACGTTACCGACTGAATCACGAGTTGAATCAACTTGAAGCTCGGACTCGTCAAGACCACGCAAGAAGTTTCTGCGAGAAAAAAGGTGTTACTGGAGCCATGGCCGTCGCGAAACACTTCAGAGGAGGCTCCGAACAAGTAAGTAAATTACTTTTTAATCATTCAAAACTTTTCTATACAATATTTATAAGTATTTCCATATATGACTAATGCTCCACAGCAGATGGGGATTGGGTACTGTGTATTTAAATTGATCTAGGAAGAATATACTTCAAAAAAATCAATTCCGGGGTTTTATAGGATTATGAAATAACTCCCACAAATTGAAACTTTGAAGTACTTTAAGTTCTGAAAACTCGTCTATCTCTTAGGAAAGTTAATTTTCAATATTTACAATAGCATAGTAGATTACGAAATAACTTACGAAAAATCGAAATTACCCCGTGGATTACTGTAGTTTCTAAGAACTTTTAGGAATTCCAGTTGAGACAGTTTTGTAAAGAGTTGATTTTCAATATTTACAATAGCATAGTAGATTACGAAATAACTTATAAAAAATCGAAATTATCCCATAGGTTACTGTAGTTTCTAAGAACTTCTAGGAATTTCAGTTGAGACAGTTTTGTAAAGAGTTGATTTTCAATATTTACAATAGCATAGTAGATTACGAAATAACTTCCACAAGAAATCGAAATTACCCCGTAGGTTACTGTAGTTTCTAAAAAGTTCTACCGAAAGTATTTTATAAAAAATCTATTTTTAGTTTTTATGATATATGATTATATAAAAAACATAATTTAGGCAGTGAAGGCAGCTGCGAACGAAATGTTGAAGAAATGGGATCTCGACAGACAATGCCAAAAAGTGATCGTTATCGTTTTAGCTACAGAAGACAGAAAATTCTGGGTTGCTAGAGGAGATAGAGTACCTGTTTATGCTGAAGAATTTACAGAACTTTTTAATCAACAAAAAACAACATTTAAAAGTGGCAATTACGAACAAGGATTGCTGAATATTCTTCAAGGAACATGGGAGAAGGCTCTTTCGAAACAAACAGGAGCTCCGGATTCTGGAAGAGGGTCTTCTGGAGGCGGGAAACAACCTTCCTTCGACGGCGGAGATTCTGGAAGATCGGGAATGCAGGATTTCAAGATGCCGAAAATCCCCTGGGGCGTTATTATTGCGATTGTCCTGATAGTCATTCCTATAATTTTGTGCTGTTGCTGTATTTACTGCTGTTGTTGTCGAGGAAAAGGTGGATCTAGCAACAGAAGACAGGACGTTGAAGGAGGAGATGGTGGGATGATGGGAGATGGAGGAGGACAAGGATCCAGAGGCGGTGGATTGGGCGGATTCCTGGGTGGAATGGGGGGATCTGCCGCTTTAAACGGAATAATGGGTCTTGTTAGAAACCGATCTGGAGGTCGTGGAGGCGGAGTCCCCATGGGCCCGGTGGGTGGCGGAGGACACCCTACAGACGGAGGAAGTCCAACCAGACACGGAGATAATCCAGAAGGAAAAGGACTCTATCCGTCAGTTGCCAAAGCGGATGAAGGAGGCGGTGGATCTTGGTAAATGTATATTCCCCACTTTAGTAATTACCGTATCAGAAGAAAATTGGACAGCTAGCCTTTTATAATCAGTTTTTCTTGCCGTTGCTTTTTGGGCTGTACGGTAGTCACCCCCTCAGGGCATCTGATTCCCTGATTTCGTAATAGTTTTATTTTTTAACTTTTTTAGATAAATTTTTTTGGATTTGGATTATCCTATAACACCAGTCAAATAACCAAAAACATCAACTTAAAAAAAACAAAAAATGAACTATTTGACATCCGCCCCTCAGGGCATTTGATTTCGTAATAGTTTTATTTTTCAACTTTTTTGGATAAATCTTTTTGGATTTGGATTATTCTAAAACACCAGTCAAGTAACCAAAAAGATCAACTTTAAAAAAACTATTACGGAATCAAATGCCCTGAGGGGCGAATGTCAAATAATTCATTTTTTGTTTTTTTTAAACTTTTTTGGGTAAATCTTTTTGGATTTGGATTATCCTATAACATCAGTCAAATAACCAAAAAGATCAACTTTAAAAAAAACAAAAAATGAACTATTTGACATCCGCCCCTCAGGGCATTTGATTTCGTAATATTTTTATTTTTAAACTTTTTTGGATAAATCTTTTTGGATTTAGATTATTCTAAAACACCAGTCAAGTAACCAAAAAGATCAACTTTAAAAAAAACCTCGAAATCAATGAGAATCGAAATTATGCAAATATTTTAAGACATTTTTATCTTTTTAGACCATTTCAGGAACCAATAAGTCTGGTTTAAAAAACTCCAAACCAAGACGAGTCTAGGGGATAAATGTCCCAGAGGATTAACTACCGTACAGTCATTTTTTTGCATTAAAACCTCGAAATTGTACATTTTTACAACCTCGAATAAACTCCGTCCTGATGGAATACTTGTCGAAAATGCGTAACAAATTTTTAAAAACAAAAAAATTCAAAGATATCAATTTTCGAACTTTCGAATTGATTCAAAATCAGTTCAAAAGTTCGAAAATCGGATAATTTCTTCTTCGAAATCCCATTTATATTCATTATTTAAATTAAAAATTTTTAAAATTGATTTTACAACAGAAATTTAAAAATTTACTGTAGTCAATTACACATCCACAAAGTGAATCAAAAATATCCATCATGAGGTAGATAACATTCAAGACAAATGTGATTTAATAATTTTCACCGAAATTACTTAATCAAAGAAATATAAACAATATTCTGACCCATGACAATTGTTGATTTCAAAGATCTTTGAAGAACTCTTTTTTCGTTTGCAACTTTTTCATAAACAGTCCCTCCGAACATCTGATCCGGATAACTCTGGACCACCCCTAGTTTGCTCGGGGGGATGTAAGCCTCATCCGCATCCGTCATGTAGAGATTCCAATGCTGATCCGCCGCTTGAATCACTCCAATAATCGTCCTGTTAGGATTTTCGAAATGATTTTTGTTTCTTAATTTCACTTGCACGAGAGATTTAGTTTTGATAAATTGCGAAATCCTAATCCCGATAGGATCCACAAGTCTCCTGAAAACACAAACAATTAAGACTACAATGCTAATTCTCACATTTTCGGAAGTACAGTAAAAGGATTAGCTCCATCCACACATATCGCAGCGATGGTCCTTTCTCTTATTCTTTTCTGAACGTTCCTCGGACCTTCTGGATTTCCAACTTTAGCCAAAAGTTGCTGTCGTTCATGTATACCTAAAATTTTAAATTCCTTATTTTACCTAAAATTATTTCTCCATATATACCGAGAGAACTTCCTGGATTTTCTAATTTAGGCAAACATTGCTGTCTTCCATATATACCTAAAATTTCAAATTTCTTATTTTACCTAAAATTATTTCTCCATATATACCGAGAGAACTTCCTGGATTTTCTAATTTAGGTAAACATTGCTGTCTTCCATGTATACCTAAAATTTTTAATTTCTTATTTTACCTAAAATTATTTCTTCATATATACCGAGAGAACTTCCTAATTTAGGTAAACATTGCTGTCTTCCATATATACCTAAAATTTCAAATTTCTTATTTTACCTAAAATTATTTCTTCATATATACCGAGAGAACTTCCTGGATTTCCTAATTTAGGTAAATATTGCTGTTTTCCATGTATACCTAAAAAACCTTATTTTAGGTAAAAATTATATTCCATATATACCTAAAGATCCTTCTACTTTTGACAAATCCCTCTTATCCACTCCTAAAGATCCTTCTTTCCTCGATACATCTTTATCCCCGCCAGAAACCCCATCTTTATCCTTTGAAATTTTCTTCTTCTCAGGACTCACCGGAGGCGGTGCTTCTACCAAATCGAAAAGATCATCCGACTCTTCCATCCCTAAACCCCAACTAAAAAAACCCAATACAAAAAAATATAAAATTGTTCTTCAACAAATTTTTACAGTCATTTACTCGGCATTTTTACCAACCAACACCAAATACGAGATCCAAAAAACGGATATTCCATACAAAAAATACAAAAAAAACCATTCATTTACGTTTTTTCTTTCCTGCTGAAGCTTTCTTCGTCGATTGCGGAGTTGCCTTAGATGCAGTTGCAGCTTTCTTATTCTTCCTGTTCCTTTCTTTTTCCTCTTGTATCTCCCTTTCCATTTCCTTTTCTATCATCGCAATCAAAGCCACACATCTTCTTTGAAGTTCCACTGAAGTCCTCGATTTAATAAACCAATCAAATCTAAATTGGGGAGCATCACGAATAGTATTCCTCAATTCATCATAAACATGTTCATTGTCAAATCCCAATTCATGAAGTCGACATATCAAATACCTATCTTCCTCCTCATTGTAATTCTTACATTTATTACCACCATACGGCAAACGCAACTGATGATATGGAGCTTTATACTTTGCAATTTTCCTGTCCAACGCTTGTTTAATTGTTTGCTTCTTTTCAATCCTCTGTTCTCCACGTTCAATTTGATTCAAAATCTTTTCAGCATCGTTTAATTCATTAATATTCTCCCAAAAAACTTTCGAATACTCTATAACCTCTTTCTTCGTTTTAAATTCGGCCAATTCACTTGCAATCGCTTCCATATTGTTCCTTCCATGTTTCTCATTAGCTTTAATAAATACCCCAAAATCACGTTTACTCCAATTAGCAAATCCATGATTCAGCAACTCATCCCTTTCCTCTTGTTCCTCCGTTGTCAATGGTTCAGCTTCATCAATTTTCTTCTGATCTTCTTTTTGAGCTTTTTCCGCTTCTTTAGCCGAAACATCTGTAGGTTTAGGAGCTTTATAATTAACTTGTCTCCAAAAAGCATATGTTTCCTTATCCAAAAGTTCATACAATCTTTTCGGATAAAACTGAAAATCATAAACAGATGGAAAATTCTTCGGTTTTGGAGCTTTTTGAGATTTATTGGTATCCACAGGTCCACCTTTTATCGCTTCTTTAAACATCAAATCCACTTGATAGTTGGCTTTTCTTTCTCTTTTCGGTGGTTCGATCCAATAATCCCCAACATTAACTTTCTTATTACGGTAATCTTCTCCTTCAAAACTGTAAACAGTATACGAATCTCTATTCGTCGTATCCAACGTAAAGTTCCTCAATGACGATTCCCCAAGTTTATCTAATCTTTCATTCATTTCTTTCGTTCTTTCTTCACCTTTAGCCAAAATAGTATCAATATCCTCATCCGTTATCGTCGCTTCTTTTCCAGCAAAAATAGTATCAGCCCCATGTCGAATCATAGTCAACATATCATCTTTTCCCAGCGTTTTCTGAGCTTCCGTAAGACGTCCTTGTTGAATAACAACATTATCCAACCGAAGTTTCATTTCTGCTCTTTCAATAACACGTTCTTCAACAGTTGATTCTGTTATTAAACGGAAAACACGTACTTGTTTCTTCTGTCCAATACGATGTGCACGATCCATTGCTTGCAAATCCACTTGTGGATTCCAATCACTATCATAAATAATGACCACATCAGCTGTTGCCAGATTAATTCCCAAACCTCCTGCTCTCGTTGTCAACATAAAAATGAACTTATCACTTCCAGGAGCGTTATATTCATTTATTGCTTGTTGTCTTTCTTCATGAGGAGTGTTACCATCCAGTCTACAGTAATTGTACTTCCTCAACCAACAATAATCTTCCAACATATCCAACATTCTGCTCATTCCAGAAAAAATCAAAACTCTTGATCCTTGTTCTTTCAATCTCTCTAGAAGCTTATCCAACAGAATCATCTTTCCACAATTATTAATCAAATGAACATCCGTAGTATACGGTGGTCCTGGTTCTGCTCCATCAAAAAGATAAGGATGATTACAACATTTCCTCAAATGCATCAAAATATTCATCAATCGTGCCTTCTCCATTTTTCCAGCACCATTAACAATATCAATATCCTTCATCAAAATCTTCGTATACCATTCTCTTTGCATTTTCGATAAACCAACATAAATTTTCACTTCCTTCTTAGGTAATAGAGATTTCTCAACATCAGCTTTAATACGACGAAGCAGAAACGGTTGAAGAATCTAAAAAATTTCATCATAATCGAAACACACACAACACTTACCCTATGTAATCTCTTCACAATATCGTCTGTATTGACCTTATTCGTCGCAGTCAGCCAAGAATCAAAGTCATCCGCGTTACTGAACATTTCCGGCATCAAGAAATTAAGTAAAGCCCAAAGTTCATGAAGATTATTCTGGAGCGGCGTTCCTGTCAACAACAATCTATGTTTAGACTTCAACTGTCGAACCATTAGTGACAATTTAGACTTCTCGTTCTTGATACGATGAGCTTCGTCGATAACAATATAGTTCCAAACAATTTTCCGCAGAACTCCAACACATTTGAGGATCATTTCGTAAGAAGTAACAAGTGCTTCAAAGTCACCAGTAACGATGCTTTCGTCGATTATAGCCTTGCGTTCATCTTCGGATCCAATGAGACAGACAGCCTTGATAGTTGGACACCATTTTTGAAATTCGTTCATCCAATTCTGGAGGGTAGACTTCGGGACAATCACCAGAAAAGGTCCCTTGAAGCCTCGGACGTGCTTCATGTAACCCAAAAGCGAAATTGTTTGAAGTGTTTTGCCGAGACCCATTTCATCAGCCAAGATTCCGTTGATGCAATTATGCTGTAGTTGAACCATCCAATTCAATCCACGAATTTGGTAGTCTCTCAATTCTCCATTTTTGATGTAGAATGGAGATTTGTCGAAAATGAATAAAGTATCTGCTTTTTTACTTTGTTGAATAAGTTCTTCATCTTCCTCTTGTTCCGTCATCCTGTGCCGATGATCCCCAATAGCCGATGGTCTTCCAGCACCTTTCTTGATTGGGGAATTAGCTGAAAACGAATTATATCAAAATCAGGGTTGTAGAAATTCAAAAGTCAGTGTCGTGAGACTATTTCAATATTAGTTTTCTAGACAGTTCCAGCATTCTTAAGTCCAGATAATTAAAGCTTGTAATGGATTTTAGAAGGCTTTAAGGGGGATTTTCAAAGGTTTTAGAACTTCAAACTGGATTCCAAAAAGTTCTAGAAATTCGATTTCAAAAAACTCAAAATCTTCTGTATTTTAAAACTACCTCAAAGGTTCTGAAATCTCCCAGAAAATTGCTTTTAGATAATCCTAAAATTCTTATGAAATCCTAAAATATCCAGATTCCCAAGACATTCTGGAACCTTCTACAGAACCTTAATTGATAAACAACTTCAACTTACGCGGTTGAGCAACGGCATCTCCAGCAGTCAAACACCGAGCTAAAGTTTCGGTCTTTTGCAACAGTTTCAAAAATCGATTATACGATTCTTCCGGATCGACTAAAGAGAGACTTTGAATTTCGTCATCAAACTTTTATATGAAAAAACCCACCTTCGACTTTAGCCTTCTTTGGTGCCGGTTCCGGCGCGGTGTCTTCGGCGTAATCGTCGTCATCTGCGTTGTCGACAGGTTCTGGCGAGGGATCTTCCTCGGCTTCCATAGGCTGGTCCTGCGTGTCGTCATCCGGTTGTTCGTTGGAAGTGTCGACTTCCATTTCTTCTTCTTTTTGATCCATCGCTTCAGTCTTCGACATTGATGCAGAAATAAAGCTGAAAAATTATACAGTTAGAATTCAGAAGGCCGGAAAAACAAGCAACGCGAGTCGGAAACCCGTCGAGTGAAAGAGTTAGTTGGGCGAGAGACCGGCGCGGGAAAAATTTTCGCGGCGAGAGTACTTCAAAAAAGAAAAGAAAACTGGCAATCGGCTGTGTGCGTTATTTCGTAATCCTAAAAAATCGTCGAAAATCATTCAAAATTCAATTTAAAAATCACCGATTTTTTAATAATTGAATAGAATCATCTGAAACCTTCCAGAATCCTTCGAAATTTTGCCGAATTTCATAGAAAGTTTCGAAAAAATTTGAAATTAAAAATTTTAAAAATCTCGAAAAATTTGCATTGAGTAATTTTTAGTGGAATTTATTTATGATTTTTATATTTATCAAATTACGGTTTTGTTGATGTTTTTAGGATTTTCAGAACTTTGTAGATTTTGGAAATTTCGAAAATTTCGCGGAAGGTTTTAAAATTCTGAAATTTCTTCGGAAATTCTCAATTTCGGATTTTTAGAATTTTAAAAGTTTAAAAAAAGTTAAAATTGAGTTAATTTCGCAATTTTCGATTTTGAAATTTTAAAAGAGTAATTATTTCGAAATCACTATCATGGATAAAAAGCTTCTTCGATGATGAGGAAAATTCAAATAACATTGATACAGAAAATTAAAAAAAAATAATTATTTAATTTCCAAAAAAAGTTAATTCTGAAAATTTTTATTTTCGAAAAATAACTTTTTTATTTATAACTTTATTAACAAATATGTTCAACATTAAAGTTATTTAAAAAGTAAGTTTTGGAAATCAAAAAAATTATTTTTATTTTAAAAAACTTTGAAAATTAAAAAAATTATTTTTATTTTAAAAATTTTGGAAATTAAAAGAAGTAATTTTTTGGCGTTGTGTTCTTTTTCTTTTTTTCTGATCTTTGGCGTTGTGTTCTTTTTCTTCGTTTTTGTTCACTTTTTTTTGTCGTATTTTTCGATATAAAATTTTTTGTTTTTAAGTTTCCGATGTTTACTGATTTTTTCTATATTTCTTAATCGCTCGGAATTTTTAAATTTTCTGATATTTTTATTATGGGTAAATACAGGGGAAATCTGAAGCGCGTCGCTAATCCCCGGCTCAGTCCCAGCAAGATTCAAAAACGATCGCAGATGGATTCTGGATTCCACCATTTTGGAAAAGAAAAAAGAGGAAGATCCACGATGAGGAATTTCCGCGAATTAACGCCCGAAATCGGAAACGACGCCGTGTCTCCAGCGATCCTGGGCAAAAATCTCCCGTAAGTTTTTTGTTTTATTTTTTTTATTAAATGTTTTATTTCAGAAACGCTCAGAACCCCAAGAAACAGACGCAGAATCTAGAATTCCGGCTTGGAGAGAATCACAGTTCGCTTCCGGACAACGTTTTGGCTTTCGTCGGCAAGTCTAGTTCCCATATATCGATATACGGTGTTTTCCGCAAACTTCGTTCTTACCAGTTGCAATTTAGTTCACTACATACTAACGAGGTTATACTGTACATTATTAAGGCTTCTTCAACGAGATATGTAATTTAAATCATTGGGAAATTTCGTGCTTTTTTTATTTCAAAAATTTACGAAAATTACAAAATTTTTAGTAACTGATGAGATGGAAGATGTACAGAATTTTCCGATGATTTAAAATGTATATCCCGTTGAGGAATTCCTGGCAATGTACAGTATGTCCTCATTACTGTGCAATTGACGAAGTTACAACAGTTCTGAAACTCCACGTCATCTAAGTATTTCCAGCCAGCACTACTGCTGAATCTGACGGTGACTCTGTGATAGAAGAAGTACCTACAGTAACACTAGATGACGACGAAGACGAATCTATCCCTGGATCTTCGACTGTAAACTTACCATCGATTTCGGAAGATT
Organism: Halicephalobus mephisto; assembly: GCA_009193035.1. Classification (NCBI taxonomy): domain Eukaryota; kingdom Metazoa; phylum Nematoda; class Chromadorea; order Rhabditida; family Panagrolaimidae; genus Halicephalobus; species Halicephalobus mephisto. Next base: position 143,642 of record SWDT01000045.1, read on the forward strand.
CTGAGTTTAACGACGCCGGAAGCGACATCGTTGTCATCAAAGTCAAGTCTAAAAAATCAACCAAAACGGTCGGACGAAGACTCAGCGTTGAAGTCATCGAAGAACAAGAATTACTATCAGGTATGAGAATACGAAGTAATCGTCTTCAGAAAGTCAGGATTCTGAAATTGTTTTTTTTTAACCAGAGCAATTGTGACCAGCATTTGCTAACCTCGTTATTAACCTTTTTAGTTCCTGTTTCGTCGTTCATTACTGTAGCTTCAGGTTATCCTTTCAGTTGAAACCAATCCCGGTCTGGACTCCATAGAAACCGAGCGAAACTTTGGTATTTTTGCGTCCAATGCAAACAGGAACCAGCCGATTGTGAGTTTGGACACTCCTTATCATTTTTATTTGTCTTTATAAAATTATCAATTTTAGCATTGGAGTCTTGTTCGACAAAATATGGATACCCGACAAGATGCTGTTCATCGCCGTTGGAAATCTACCTTCTGCAACTACCCTAATTGCCTACTGCCTCGGGGGTCGTACCTGGATTCCCTGTCGCACTACATTTCGATGTTTAAAAAGAAACATTTTCGCGGTTTGTATGTTGTCGTGAGTTTTTTGTTTTTTTGCGTGTTATTTTCGGTATTTTTAGAACAACCCTGCTGGTGTGGTAAGCAAAAACATTTTTCGGTTTGTTAGTTACAATGTTCTTTGTCAACATTCTATGGAAAACAATCCGCATCTATATCCCTATGTGCCGTATTCTGAGGGAAAATTCCTGGGACTTGGCTCATGGGATAAACGATGGAAAGTGCTACAAAACGAAATACGACATCTACGAAGTGACGTATACTGTCTCCAAGAGGTGGAAGCCGATGCCTACAACGACTGCTTTTTGCCGATGTTTATATTGATGGGTTTTCGTGGATTCTACACCCAAAGAGATGGAAGAGCTGATGGCTGTGCAGTATTCTGGAGAAGTTCCAAATTTACAGCCATTAGTCAGTCAGGAATTGATTTGAATTACGGTGTCGATGGATTAGACAAGCCAAATGTTGCTCAGATAGTTATTTTAAGACACAAATTCAGCGGAAAAGAGCTGATAATAGTCAATACTCATATTCTGTTTTCTCCGAAAAGAGGAGATATCAAGCTTTATCAGCTTACTGTAATCTTTGCCAAATTAAAATCGGTTTGTTTTTATTTTTTTTAACTAACGAGAGAAATCGACTTTTTTGAGGTGGTGTTTTGGGATGAGTTATGTCATTTAGAGGTCTTAGAATACTGATTCAGAATCTGTTTCTGCTGAATGATCTTCTGAAATAAACTAATCCGGGAAATCCCAAAATTTAGGATTGTGTTTTCTCGTGTTTGTGGTCGATTTTTTGAAAAACCGATGAAAAAACTGTAATTAATAAGAAAAATACTTAATTACGAAAAATTATTAAATCGATCAAATTAAAAAAACGTCTCCAAAATGAAGTAATTAAATTTCGACGAAAAATAAAAAAGTACTTTTTTTTCCATTTTTTTATATATCAAATTTCACAAATGTTTAAAGTAGAATTTTAAAAGTCTTAATTGAAGTAATTTCAAAGATATTTTTCTTTATAATTACAATTTTAAAAATGTTTTTATTTTTATAATTTTAAAATGTTTTTATTTTTATAATTTTAAAGTACTTTTATTTTTATAATTACTTTTAAAAATATTTCTATTTTTATAATTATTTTAAAAATATTTTTATTTTTATAATTATTTTAAAAATATTTCTATTTTTATAATTATTTTAAAAATACTTTTATTTTTATAATTATTTTAAAAATATTTCTATTTTTATAATTACTTTTAAAATACTTTTATTTTTATAATTATGTAATTTTTTAGATTCGAAAAGAAAATCAACATATTATTTTTGCCGGTGATTTGAATATCGAACCTCATTCGCCATTGTACAATTTTATCAGGTTTAATTCGATTGAAATTGGACCTGAATTTCCTCCGGTTTTTTGTGGAACTTTATCTGGTCAAGAAAACGGACAAGGAAGTGGACGATTTTTAGAAACTTTTCTAATTCCACCAATGACAAATGTAAATTTTGATTGTTCGATGAATAAGGATGTCAGGACGGCAGAAACGACATACAAAATCACCCATCCTTTTCGTTTTGTGAATGTTTATGATCACGTGACGAACTCGGGACAGAAAGAAGTATCTACATATCATAAGGATATAGGTAATCCGGATCATATTTTCTACACTGTGGACAATGTTATCAACCATGATGTAAGTTATTTCGTAATTTTGAAAGTCAAAGAATTTAGGATTTTTTGTAGCTTTAAAAACTAAAAAAGTACTATTTAAAATATCTTATTTTAAAAATCAAAAAATTTAGAATATTTTGTAATTTTATAATTAAAGTATTTTTTAGATGTTTCGTAATTTCGAAAACTAAAAAAGTACTATTTAAAATGCCTTATTTTAAAAATTAAAAAATTCCAGAATATTTTGTAATTTTATAATTAAAGTATTTTTTAGATATTTCGTAATTTCAAAAACTAAAAAAGTACTATTTGAAATATCCTATTTTAAAAATTGAAAAATTCCAAAATATTTTGTAATTAAAGTATTTTCTTTAGATATTTCGTAATTTTAAAACTGAAAAGAAGTACTTTTGGGATATTTCATATTTTAAAATTCAGAAAATTCTGGAGATTTTATAATTTTGTAATTAAAAATTGTTTTTAGGATGATACTTTTGATGTTTATGAAAATGGCCTAAGTCTTATTCGACGATTAACATTGCCGGACTTGAAGGATTTTAGGAATTTCTCAGGACCTTTGCCGAATCGTTTTGCCGGATCTGACCATATCCCTCTCCTTGCTGATTTTGCTCTTTTGTGAAATTTCAAACGGGTTTTTTTATTACATAGGTTATGATTGATGCGTTGAGAAAATTAAAAAGGAACAATATCGTTTTTGTTATTCTGAATCCGGTTTCCAATAATGTTGCTTGCGGTGACGATAGTTCTCCAGATGAGTCTTCTACAGTATGCTGGAAGCTTGTTGGATTGGATAAGTTCGAAGGTTCTGGAAGATCCGGCTCCGTGGATGTGCTCGATTCCGAGTAACATTTGGGCTCCGGATAATTCGTTATAAATATTCTTGAATCCTGGAGTTTCGGAACATTCTTGAACTTGGTCGTTGATGCAACGGGATATGCAAGTTGAAATATTACAGTGGATTTCTGGATTTTTTTGGAATAATTTATCCATTCCTTGGTAATTTTTGGATATACAAACTTGACGACAATTGTTTAATTGAGTTGATTCCATTTCGGATAAACATTCGGAATTTTCTATTAAAAGAGATTTTTTAATGTTACATGAGATTTCTAAAAATGAAACAATTCCGAATTTGTACATTGAAGTTTTGGGTTCTGGACATTCTTGGAGGGATTTCCTCTGGATAGAATATTCTCTGAAATTAGAATAATTTTGTGAAAATTCCCTGTTTTCAGAATTAAAATGAAAATTACCAGATTTACCGTTTTTTTGAACTTAACTTTCTTTGCGAAATTCGAAAATTTAAAAATGAAAATATTACGGTAAGTAAAAATAAAAGATTTTCAGAATCATTAACGCGAATTTTCGAAAGTTTTTGGATTTTGGGATTGGATGGAAGAGAGAGTAGGTGAGAGAGAGTAGGGTTGATTTCGTTATCAATTCGCTGGTCCTCACTCTCGCCTTGTCTGCGCGGGAATTTAAAAGTTTAAAAATCAACTGAAAAATTAAACTAATTCTTTTAACACAAATCTACTGATTTTTTAGGAAATTTTGAGATTGGAAGAGAGAGGAGGTGAGAGAGAGAGAGTAGGGTCGATTTCGTCATCAATTCGTTAGTCCTCACTCTCGCCCTATCTGCGCGGGAATTCAAAAGTTTAAAAATCAACTGAAATATTTAAAAAACTTTCTGATACCCTTTTAACACAAATTTACTGATTTTTTTAGGAAATTTTAGGATTGGATGGAAGAAAGAGGACAGTGCGAGTTGATTTACTGGTGATTGCCAAATTTACCGCGTTCCTTACTCTCGCTCCGTCGGCGCGGGAATTCAAAACTTCCGGAAAATCACACCACTTTTTTTTAATTACAACTTTTTAAAAATAAAAAACTCACTTGCAGATTTTATTAAATATTTTTGGATCTTGAACAACATTAGAAATATTTTGTCTGAATAGAATTCCAAGATTATCCAAAAATTGCTCCAAATCCGCTGTTAACTTTTGTTCGCAAAAAGGATTTGCGGATTTTTTAGTTTCGAATTTCTCAGCTGCTAATATCCCAGTTTCAAAAGATGAAAATTTCGGAAGATTTACAGTATTTTTTGGAACAGCTTCAACGAGAAAAAAAACAAATCCGAAAAAAAGAATCTTAAAAATCATTTTGAAATGAAGTAAAAAACGAAAAAATTCAAGTTTTTATCGGTCTCGAAAAGAAAACTCCGCCTCGATCTCCGACCAGTTAAGTGCACTTTTGAATATCGTCGAATTCAGAAGATTCTGAATAAAGTTGTTCTTTGACGACCTTCTGTATCTTACATAAAAAAGCGTAACAATTACGAAATGTAACATAATCGTCACATTTTTAATATTCGACATTTGTAAAAAATTAAAAAGCAATAGTGATGATTTGCATTTATCACTGTGCCAAAAATTACACTTTTTGTGTGTAGAGACTTTGGATAGTGTTTATTTCCAACTCAAATCAAGGCTTTCTAGTCACTATCCAAGTTTATTGGAACTGTCAAAATCACTATCCAAAAACAGTTCCAACACAAAAAGCACAATTTTTAACCCAGTAACAATTGCGAAATGTGACAAAAACAACATAATTGTCATATTTTTCGTAAATATTTGACATTTGTAAAAGAATTAAAAATTAATAGTGACGATTTCTGTTTGGTACTGTATCGAAAATTATGTTTTTTGTGTGTAGTAGTCGACCTGTCGTGAAGGGCTCAGGATAAAGGTTCATCCGAGTTCTCGAGTCGATTCTAATTTTTTTGGAAAATTCTCCTTGACTAACAAAGCTTCAGATCTCCGACTGGGAATCCAATCCGGATTTAGTAACTTTACAGCCAAATGTACCAACTGTCTTACAACGAAAAATCATTCTTCGAAAATTTTGGAAATTAAATATTCGCTGTCTTCTGAAGTCAGATTTTCAAGTTTCATTATCTGTGAAAAACAGTTTTACAAAAGTTTTATTTTTTTACAAAAATGATTGATGGACTTTTTTCCAGGTCAAATTTTCGTTTTTCCGATTCGATAATTTGGGAAATTTGAGAAAATTGTTTTTATTGAAAAAACGAATCTAAAAAAATAAACCGAACAACGAAGAAGATTATCCTTGATCAAATCAATCCCCGAGGGATGACTAGATATGCTTAATTTAAAAAATTAAAAACATATTTTAAAAAATTTTAAAAATATTTTAAAAAATTAAAAACATATTTTAGAAAATTTTAAATATTTTAGAAAATTTTAAATATTTAAAAAAATTAAAAACATATTGTAGAAAATTTTAAATATTTTAGAAAATAAAAAAATATTTAAAAGATTAAAAAAATATTTTAAAAATTTAAAAAAATATTTTAGAATTTTCAGAAAGTTAGGAATTTTTTGTTTCAAATTTTCTACAATTAGATTGTCAAAGTTAAAAATCAGAAATTTTTGGAATCCTAAATTTAAATAATTTCAAAAATTTTCAATAAATTCTGAAAAATTACAAAAAAAAGCAAAAAATCGATTTTTGGCAAAATGAGAATACTGCCAAATTTGATGTTTTTGGCGAAAAGCGAATCAATGCCAATTAAAACTTCTATAAAAAAACAAAAAATAAAACTTCTATAAAAAAAAATTAAAAATTTATACAAAATTAAAGAATTAAAAATTTATAAAAATCAAAAAATTAAAAAATTGAAATTTTTATAAGAAATTAAAATTTTATAAAAAATTAAAGAATTAAAACTTCTATAAAAAAACAAAAATTAAAATGTAAATTTTTGAGATACTAGTGTCTCAACTGCTAGCCTTCTGACAACGTTTCCAGATCATTACTGACTTTTACTTCTTCATTTTTAGTTCCTACTCAAGTACCCATTTTCCAAGTCTTATAACCAACTTTCCAAATAAATAAAAAAAACCGTAATTTTTATTTTCCAAAAAAAAGTGAAAAATTTGAAAATTTCAAAGTTCTGAAAATTCGGAAATCTCAAAGTTCTGAAAATTCGGAAATTTCAAAGTTCTGAAAATTCACTCGCCGGTTCTGCTTTTGGAAAAGGATCATGACCAGAATCAAAAAGTCTTTTCGACGGAGTTCCCATGTGGTCATTTGCTTCATAAGTCCCACTGAGATAATTTTGGCCTGAGGCTTCAGTTCCTAACATCAAAGCAGGATGTCGTTTTCTCCTTTTTGCTTCGTTATAGGTCGTATTATTGACGGCATTTTTACAAGTTCTCCAGATCATGTCGTCAAATTCCCTTCTAAAATTTAAAATTAATAATTATTATAAAAATAAAAAATAAAAATTGTTTTAAAATTTTTAAATATTTTAAAATATTTTTGATTTTGAAAATTCTATTGGATTTAAGAATTTCTAACAAGATTGTAAATGATTTCAGAAGTCTTCATCAAGGATTTAAAAACTTCAGAAATTTAAATAAAACCTTGATGGAGATTTTTGGAAGTATCTGAAATAATTTTGAAAAATCTACAACCTTAAAAATTTCAGAAATTTGAATAAAATTGTAAAATTTTCAAAAACTTCAATAAAATTATAAAATTTCCAAGATTCTTCTAAAAACTTTAAAATTTTTAAGATTATTCCAGATATTTTCAACAATTTTACAACTTTTCAAAAACTTGAATAAAATTGTAAAATTTTCAAAAATTTCAGAAACTTCAAAAAAATTGTAAAATTTTCAAGATTCTTCTAAAAACTTTAAAATTTTCAGAAACTTGAATAAAATTATTAAAATTTTAAGATTATTCTAAAAACTTTAAAATGTTCAACTTTAGAAACTTCAATAAAATTGTAAAATTTTCAAGATTCTTCCAGATTTTTCCAAAAAATTTCAGTTTTAAGTTTTAGAAATTTCAACAAGGTTTTAAATGACTTCAGTTTTCATGAAAGATTTTAAAAACTTCAATAATATCATAAAATTTTAAAGATTTTTCTGAGAATTTTTATAAAATTTTCAAAAACTTCAATAATATCATAAAATTTTCAAAATTATTTCAGATTTTTCTGAGAATTTTTATAAAATTTTCAAACTTCAATAATATCATTGAATTTTAAAGATTATTTCAGATTTTTTTGAGAATTTTTATAAAATTTTCAAACTTCAATAATATTATAAAATTTTAAAGATTATTCCAGATTTTTCTGAGAATTTTTAAAAACTTTAGAAACTTCCCTATAATTCTAAAAAAATCAAAAAATCCTGATTTCAAAACTTTTCAAAAAATTCTAATTCAAAAAAAATTAAAAACTAACCTTTCACTGGGATATTTTAGTCGGATAATTTTTCTAAGTTCGCTGACTTTTTTCTTGTTTCTTTCGTTCATTTTCAAACGTTGTTCATGTTCATCAAAAATCGCATAACTAATTTTTCTTGCGAATATTTTATAATTTTCACAATCTTCATAAACTTCGTCTACTTTTTCTTTCGATACAAATTCCCAAGAAGGTCCAGAAGTCAAATCGTCGTCAACAATGTTTCCTCCAGAACCCGAAGTCGGAGGCCATCGAGCTCCGAGTGACGTTTGTGATCTCGATTGATTAGATTTCGATATTCCTTGATTCATTATTGTTGGTTTAGGTTTCGAAACTAATTCTTGTTCTCTTTCATTTTCTTCTTGACCTTCATCTGATTTTCTATTTGAAGATAATTTAGAATTAACTTCAGCCATTTGTTTTATACAAGCTTCAAGTCTTACTGATGATTCACTTTGCATTTCTTTCAAAACTTCAACAACCCGATTCATCACATCACAAAATAAATCTGACGTTACGTAGCTATGGTGGCCTGAAAGACAATCAATGAATCAATATCAATCGATAGTCAAAGAAATAAACAGGTATTGATCCTAAAATCAAACATTATAAAAACCAAAAAATTGAAAATTTTTTAGAATCTCAAATTCAAAAATCTTCGTTAAATTCTGAAAGGATTTTGAAAATTAAAATAAAATTCCAAGATTTCATAATATCTTTGAAAAATTAAAAATAGATTCTGGAAAAATTAGAAAATTAAATGAGATTTTGGAAGATTTCATAACCTGCTTAAAAAATTAAAAACGTATTTTGTAAGATTTTAGAAAATAAAATAAAATTCTAAGATTTCATAATATATTTAAAAAATTAAAAATAGATTTTAAAAAGTAAAATAAAATTCTAAAAGGCTTCATAATATATTTAAAAAATTAAAAATAAATTTTAAAAACTAAAATAAAATTCTAAGATTTCATAATCTATTTAATAAATTTGAAAATAAACTTTAAAAAATAAAATAAAATTCCAAGATTTCATAATCTATTCAATAAATTTGAAAAATGAATTTGGGAAGATTCTAGATATTTAAATAAAATTTTAAAAAGCTTCATAATCTATTTAAAAAATTAAATAAGAATTCTAGAAAATTCTGGAAAATTTTCTTCAAAAATTTCCACAAAATTCTGAATTTTTAAATTTTCAACGATGTTTCAGAAGTTCATATGAGATTTCCAAAATTTTCAGAATCTTCTACCGTATTTTGGAAGTTTCTAGAATCCTCTAAAATTCAATAAAAATTTTCTGATAATTTCAAAATAAATTTTAACTTTTTAAATTTTGAATTTAAAAAAATTTGATTAAATTTTTAAAATACCGTAATTTATAAAAAACTTACTTTTTCCATTTTCCGGACTATCCCCATTCTTGTGGGGTTCAGGGGACCAGCTACATGATCTTTCTTCTATTGCATTAGAATTCTAGAAATATATAAAAATTAATCAAAAATATGTAAAAAATTTTAAAATATAAAAAATTAATTTTAAAAAAATATAAAAATAAAATTAAAAAGTATATTTAAAAAATTACTGAAAAAATTTTAGAAAAATACATTTAAAAAATTTTTTGTCAATTTACAAATTTTTTTAAATTGAAATATGAAATTTTTTTAATACAAAAATTAATCAAAAATAAATAAAAATTACCAAAATATATATATATAAAATTTGCAAAATGACGGAAAAAATTTTTTTAAATTGAAATATGAAATTTTTTTAATACAAAAATTAATTTAAAAATATATATATAAAATTTGCAAAATGACGGAAAAAATTTTTTTAAATTGAAATATGAAATTTTTTTAATACAAAAATTAATTTAAAAACAAACTTCGGAAATGCTTCCTTCAATAAGGCCTTTGGCAATGGTTTCGGCTTCTTCCTTGGATTGACACAGATTTTTCACAACGGCTTCGAATGGATCTCGTCGGATAGGAAACGAAAGACTAAGGGTTTTTCCGATTGTTATTTTACCGGAAATTATTCCTTTATCAAGTATCCCATAGTGTCTTGTTTCTGGAAAAAATACGACACAATGATTAAATCTGCTCATCTTCAATGACAAAAACTGAAAACAGAGCGCGTTTAGCGTTCAATGGTCAATCAATATTCGTCGCACAAAACCCAGAGTGCGGTCGTCTGCGGCACATTACGGCAGACAGACAATCGTTTCTTATCGCGTCCTTTCCCGGCAATATAGGGCGTTAACTGGTCCCATATCTCCTCCTACTTGTTTTAAAATTTTAATTCGCTGAAATTTCTAACAAAATTTTTGAAAAAATATCAAACCGAAAAATTCAATTTTTAAAAATCAATATTTTAAAATTTTCCAAAATTTTAAATATTTTTAATTTTAAAAATCTTAAAAAAGCTTTCTGAAAATTTCATAATTTTCTAAAATCTAGGAAATTCTGAAGCCTTTTTGAATGTCTTAGAAATCACCGTAATTCCCCAAAATTCAATAAAGATCCGTATTGAAAAAAATTCGCAACAATATTCATGTTTATCTTTCTTAAAGTGATTTTATTCACTTTTCCATCCATCTTCAGTGCGTAAAAACTTTCGAAATACTGTAAACACCCGGATCTTCGATGGGTCTAATCCAAGATATGACTAGATCTAAAGTTAAATGATAAGATGCCCTTGGGGAGTCACTCTGATCGATGACGTAATCAAGAAAGCCATGAAAGGAAAAGCCGCAGAGCATATGAAAAGCCAATTGTAGCCTATTATCGACAGTAATGATTCCGTTCCCATCGCCAGTACCACTCCACTAAAAGTCTGAAAACATTCAAATTAATAAAATTATTAAAATTCATCCTTACTGTTGACAAGATCAAAAATCCATAATTTGTCGCTTTGTGTTCATTTCCAAAACATCTAACAGCAGCTGTAATGAACAAAGCGTGAGTTGCTGCGAGACAGATGAACATCAAAGTTAACTGAAATCACGATATTTAAAAGTAAATTTTCCACAAAATTATCAATTTTTAGAAAATTTTAAGATTTTTAATCCTATGTCAGTTCTAAAATCATATTTAAAAGTGAATTTTTCACAAAATTATCAAATTTTAGAAAATTTCAAGATTTTTAATCTTATATGTCAGTTCTAAAATCATATTTAAATTTTTTCTACGAAAGAAATTGAATACGAATTTTCTCAAGTTTTTAGAAAACTTTGGATTTTTAAATTTTATAAATTTCTTCGAAAATTACATTTAAAACCAGAATTATTACAAAGTTGTCTTAACACGGAGTCTTAAAACTTTCAATTTTAGATATTAGTCCTGAAAGTTCTACAATTTCATTTTTATATATCAATTTCGAAAACTTCACTAAATTTTGGTAAATTTTAAATTTTCAGAATTTTTCACTAGATTCTGGGAAATTCTATAAGATTTTAAGATGTAAATAAATAAATTTAAAAACACTAACCCAAAGAAGATATATGGCTTTCCCGAATAAAGCAGTCATGGGCATTGTTAAAAGTAGTACTGTAGCCATACAAGTAGCACTAGATAAAGCAACTTGAAAACTCGTCTTGTCGGTCAGTAATCCCCATCCGATCCTGGCTCCTGCATTCGCAATGGTCCCAATGCTGAAGGCAACGGCGAAGAACATATCGTCTTGGATGAATGTTTCTCCAAATGTCTGAAAATTGACTTTTTTAAATTATAATTTCAAATAGTTGTAGAATTTCCCAAAATTAACACGTTGACGACAAAGCGAATTTTTGCGTGTCCGCCGCCTGGGACCACGCGTGTTTTTTCTGCCTGGAAAATGTCTGACAGCGTTGTCGGACATTGTCCCAGAAAACAGTTTTTCTTACCTAATTTTAAAAATATAGTTTTAAAAGTTATTAATTAGTAATTTCGAAATACCAATGATCCAGAATATTCTAAAAAATTCTCGTTGGTATTCAAGTAAAGTATGGAAACTTCTGGAAGGTGATAGGCGCCTATAGGATTTTCGAGATCTTTCCAGGCCCCAGAGCTTGAAAACTATAAATACTCTGAGTTGATAATTTGTAATATATATTTACTAAAATGATACGGGGTAATATGTGTAATCAGATAATATATATGTATTAACTAATGGTATCGCCCCTCACGTATAAATCCAACAAATATATTTATTAAAACGGATACGGGGACATTACGTATAATTTCAGCAAATATATATATTTTTACTAGATGATACGGGCCTTCCAGTGTCCTCTAGAATCCACTGGAATAGACTCTAACGCAGTCAGGTATTTTATGCAATCTGGCCATTTTTCTTGATTATAAATGTTTATTATGAACAACAAAGTTGTCCAAGAGTTTCTTCGAAACTCTAAACCGTTAACAAATTACGATATTACAAAATTAGCTAAATAATTAAAAATAAAAAATTTCAGAAAAGTTTTTATGAGGGATACTCTACCGGATAAGGTTAATGATGTAGAATATGGAGTTGTAAATTTAGACGAAAGTAAAAATAGTGGGACACGTTGGGTTTGTTATTATAAAAATAAAGAGAAGTGTTATTATTTTGATTCTTTTGGACTAGATCCTCCAATTCAATTACAGAATTACTTAAATACTAATATAGAATTATCAACTTTTCAAATTCAAAAATTTAACACACATTATGTGATTATTATTGTTTACTTTTTCTAAAATTAATGGAGAAATATGATTTTAAAGAAATTGTCTTAGATTTTGTAATGACCGTGAGCTAATGTATCAATTTTATTTTCTAAAATGTCTTTTATGCTTTTCCCTACTATATGATCATCACTCAATGCAATTTTTGTTTTGTAGTATAAATTGTATGCTTTTAGCTTGAATCAAAAATTGTTCTTTTCTAATTACTTTATTTTCAAGTAAACATTTTTTGTAATCATTTGTTTAAAGCCTTGATTACACTTTTTAATGTCTTTCGATTTATTATTCTCTTTATCAGTCTAGAATCTTCTTCATTTTGAATTGGTCTTCTTCCAACTTTTTACTCAAAACATCTAAAGATGAAACCATAAATGAAAAACTGTCCAGAAATCTGATCTCATAATTTAATTTTAATTCCTCATTTCTCTTTTCCACATAGCTGAACCTAATGTACTTTTCGAAATTATTTAGTATCGCTTTTATGTCTGAATATTATTATTTCTTAATTTAATGAACTCAAAATTAACTGTGAGTCATAACTTTCTAGATTATGGAAGAACACTAGAATAAATCTATTTTTGCTTTTTTAGTGTGCAATTATCATAAAGGCTCTTGTATTCTCCACTGAGATGATCATGATCTCTTTAGGACTTTTAATTGAGTATACTTGATGGCATTCTGGACAGTTTTTACTTTCATCGAATAATTTCCATTCTTTCTGTTAAATTTCCCATCTTAGAATTGGATCTTCTCAAGGACTGACTCTGACATTCTGGTCTCATCTCTCAGATATTACCTGATTGGGCGGAGTATTGGACTTTCTTTCTAAGCTATGGCGGCAAAATTTATAATCCAACTAGTAGTTTATTGGAATTACTGTTAAGAGAGTACCAATTTCACCTTGATTTCAGATGATGACAAAAAATTTATAAACAAATTTTAGACAACACAAATACAATTTACCGAGGTTTTGATTCGGTAAAAAACGACTGAATTCTGATTCGAGTGACAAGTTGACATTTATTAAAAATGATCTTTTAAGCTTGGATTCAAGTTCAGTAAAAAATCAGTAGTTCAATTAGTCCAAATATGCAATATTGCCTTCAAATTCGAATTCACTGTTAAAAATGCTTCAATCATCAATAGCGTTTTATCAAGCCGGGAATAAAACAAATACAATAAATTCATTTATTAGTCAAAATATAATGATATAATTGAATTGATTAAAGTTCATAAACTAATGTAACAGCTGAAATTCAGAAAACTATGACTTGAGTAGTACAAATAAAAATGAAAATAAAGTCTCATCAAAACAGCCTAGAAAAAAGAAATTACAAAAGAAAAATAAAGAATTTGTCGATTATTTAGTAGGAGAAAATGTAACAGGTTCTGGATTTAAGTCAATTCCTCCACCTATGACATCTCTTCCAAATTCAACTCAATAAAAATGTTAATGTTCTTAAACCAATCAAATTATTGTTAATATCTACCAATTTTAAATTTATTTTTTCGATCTGTTAGTCACTTCATGATAAATAATATTTTTGGTTCTATTTCGATTTCATCAGTAAATCTAAATCTATAGATTGAATTGAACATCTTTTTGTTAACAACAATTTTCAACTAAATTACATATTATAAAAATATTGTCAATTTTATTGCTATTAATCGAGTAAGAATTTGAGGATTTATCACCATTATTATTCTGATCATTTTATTTATATTATTTTTATTTATTTACTTTTAATTTCTAAATAACCATCTAATTTTATAACCCTATTTATACTTCTTAGGTAAAAATTCTGTGTGAAAAGAATATTCAAAGATCGAATCATTGGAGTGTAGCTGTAAAATGAAAATTGTCATTTATTAATTAGGAAATTTTCTATAATTATTTTTCGCTAAAGTAAAATGTACGTATGGAGAAGGAATATAAGAAGAGAAAATATAAGGCTGATAAAATATAAAAGTGGAAAAAATATAAGACGGAGAAAATATAAGAAGAATATAGGAGAAAAAAATATAAGAGTGGAGAAAATATAAAAGTGGGACAAAATATAAAAGAGGATAAAATATAAGATCGAAAATATAGATGGGGATAGTAAGTTCCTGTTGCTTTTTTAGGCTGGATTTAGGCTTGGGCAAATCCAGGTATGGATACAGAAATGTCTTTAAAGAGTAAAGAAAGCATATTTTGATTTTATATTTTATCCATTCTTATATTTTGTCCTCTTATATTTCATCCTAATGCAATGCCTTATATTTTGTCCTATGTTTATATTTTTTCCTACCTTATATTTTTTCTTCTTATATTTCTTCTTCTTATACTTTTTCCGCTTATATTTTCTCCGGCTTATAGTTCCTCGCTTTTATATTTTTTCCTCTTATATTTCTTCCTAATACCAAAATGTATTAGATAATTTCTGGTGATGGTCAACGAATTTTTCCCTTGTTTCAATGAAATAATGTTCCTTTAGCAAAGACGGTATTATCAACGCAAATAAGGTATACAACAACAAAAGCGATAAAGTTCTGCACAATTAAAAATAAAAAAGGCTTATCAACCTATCACAACTTTCACTTTCAACTTCGTTGATGTAGTTACTCAGTATATTGACGAATAGATTTATTTCATTTCCTTACTATCAAAATGAATACTTTTATTCTACGTTTTATCTTCCTTATGTTCTTGAATTCAACCTTCGCAGCAGTTTTTCAATATGACATACACAAGAAAGAGGGCTTGGGTATGCAGCTCAGAAAACAAAGTATCTTTTAAAAACAATATAAATCAAATAGTATAAATACTTTCAGGTCGTTGGCAAGAGTATGCTGCATATAAAGAGAACCAACTTTTGAAAGTTCTCAAACTTCAAATCTACCTCTCAGAACATTGGAAACTTCGACAATGATTACAATTATTACAATTACTATATCAACATAACTATTGGAACTCCAGAACAGTTTTTTACAGCTTATTTAGATATTGAAGTGGAATCACGGTGTCATGAATACCAATTGCAGCTATTGCGAAACGTACAGAAGATTTAATTCTTCGAAAAGCTCAACTTATAAATCAACAAATTACACTGCTCTTGCTGGCCCTAGGTTTGGATTTCGGTCAGACGTTGTCAGATTCGGAAATCCTGAAACAGATCAGCTGATCATTCCCAATGCTATGTTTTTCAGGGGTACATAGGTGGCGGAAGCGGTACACTTGATGGTAGTGTGGATTAGGATTTGTAACAGACAATAACAATGGGGTTGACCTCCAATCATCACTGCGGTTAAATCAGGGATTAGATAGTCCTGTGGTTACTGTATTTCTGAAAAGTGTAAGGCCCATAGTTACGTTAGAAATTCTGGAGTCATCACTTACGGAGCTGTGGATACTGTAACTGTGATCGCAATGTCATCTATGAAACCCACAGATCCGACAATACCCAATATAGTACCAAGCTTCTATCCAGAAAGCATCTTGGGATGCGTGAATTCACAGGGAATTGAGCTGCTTATATCGGTATGTATGGTTACGTGCTCCGTAAATCATGTCGATTTTTGGTCAAAGAAGTTAATGGTTACGACTCTACAACTTACCTTTATATGTTGATTGCAATGTTAAATTCAATCTTAATCTGACTATTGGATCTATGGTATATACCATGACAGAAAAGGAATTTGTTAGAACTCTCATAGGCAGGTATTGTTATTTGAATATAGTTTCAAACGTGGACAATTACTGGAATTTGGGAATTTCATCGTTCAAAGTGTTGCCGTCGTTCTGGACTACGACAAGAAGAAACTTGAATTTGCAAAGGTCATCAATTCAAATCCACGCGCTTCAGCTGCAATCACTTCATGTTCACAGCTTGGAAGCATACTTCAGGTGGTAATCACAGTTCTTCGATTCATTCACTGAATCTCATCCTGCTTGGTATTTTGTTAATGTTCATTCAATAAAAGACTGATGCATATACTAAAAAAATCATATTAAGTAGAATAAATTCTGAGAAAATTGCAATAATTTTTTTCTGTTTCTTATTTTGAATGTGAAAGATTGTAATTATTATATATTTAAGTAATTCTGTAATTGAATTGGAGTCTAGTCAAGAATAAAAATAATAACACTTCTCTTTATTTTTAATAACAAAACCCAATGTGTCCCACTATTTACTTTCGTTAAATAACAACTCCATATTCTACATTATTAACCTTATCCGGTAGAGTATCCCTCATAAAAACTTTTCTAAAATTTTTTATTTTATTATTTAGCTAATTTTGTAATATGTAATTGTAACGGTTTGTTAATAAACATTTATAATCAAGAAAAATGACCATATTGCATAAATAAAAACAGAACTATTCGCTGTTGTCAAAGGACACTGGAGGGCTCGTATCATTTAGAATATATATATATTTGCTGGAATTATCGTAATGTCCCCGATTTTATATATAATAAATTTTGTTGGATTTATACGTGAGGGGGACGTATCCATTTAGTTAATACATATATATTATCTGAATTAACACTATTACCCGCGTATCATTTTAGTTAAATAATATCTAAATTACACATAATATATCCGTTCGTACCAGGTCAGCCGACCTATTTAATTAATGAAGTTCTATCGATGAATCCTGAAGAGTATAAGGTACTCCGACATTACGGTTATCAGTGTCGTGAGAATATCATCATGCATGAGCAGAGCGAAGAACGATACATGAATCACTCATGTGATCCTAACCTTTTGTGGTTAGATGATGATACCGTAATTGCGAGTCGTGACATTCTGCCAGGAGAGGAAGTGACTTACGATTACGCGATGACCGAAATAACATTCCCACTCACCATAGAGTGTCATTGTGGTAGTCCAAACTGCCGGAAAATCGTGACCAATCTTGATTATCGTGATCCAGTCTGGCAGGCCAAATACGGGAACATGCTGCCTCAACATACCCTCAAGGCAATTGCCCAATGGAATGCTTCTATAGTCATCGAGAACAGACCTGAACCCATTCAGCCGACCTGCATCGCTTAATCCGACACGCTTGATCAATGATTCAGTGAGGAGTCCGGATATTCTCAGACTCAATTGGCATGAATTAGCTTCTCATCCTCCCCCTTTTTCTAACTTCATTTAGAAAAAAGTAATAGTACAAATCCAATACAGCATAAATTTACAGGCTTCTCACTTGAAAACTTGTTCTAACAAATCTCCCTTCTGAAGGTAGACTATACTTTATTTACCATAGTAATAATGGGAAATATAACGCGAATTTAAAATTTCACAGAAGATATTTTTGAAATCATAGTATGAAACTTCTGTTTCTGTTGTGGATGCGTAGTCTCTAAGACCAGAGATATCCAGAACATCCGAAGCTAAACAATTCTTTTTTCTCTACTGAGGAGTATAAAAGGGAACACGTCACGTCAGTTAGTGTTCCTTGGGTGTTGCGCTATATATCATCAATATTGTTCTATTATATATTGTGTTTAGTTCCTAAGTAAAGACATATTAGTTCCAAAAATTTGTGTCCCAAATCTAAGGACCTTAATTCGACAACTACAAGAAAAGTAATTTTGATATTCTACTCATGAATGATAGACATTCAATTGCTTCATTAAATCTATCTTTTGCTCTTAAATATGACTCCACAAGCTTATTTTAAATTTCCATTGAGATTCTAGTTCTGTTGATATGATATGGCTAAGACATAAATACTTGGAACAGAAATGTGGAGAAATCACATGTGTGGACTGCAAGTATCTAGAGCACAAATATCTGGAATTCAAAGATCTGACTTTAAGGCAAGCGTTTGAGACAAAAGTGTCACATGACGTTTGAAATGACATCAATACCCATTGTTCGCAACAAACCGATAAGGGAAACAAGTAATTTTTCTCTTAATAATAATGAACACCAGAGTTGTCGATTTTCCGAAATTTTCGAATTTCGATCTTAACAATTCGGCTCGAAAGTTTGAAACCGACAGCTCTAGTGGACATATCAATATAATGGGAAACGAGCTGATGATTGTTTTTGACTTTTGATTTCCTTTCTTAACTTGACGGACTCATTTGCAATAATGCGATACGGAATCGGCGATTAGACTGGTGTCTCATTTTTTGATTCTTAAAAATGTTTTTATATAAGTTCGAGCTGTATAGAAAATTTAATAACTTTACTTGTTCTGCAGATACCTACGAGTTTCTAGTCTTTGTAAGTCCGAATTAACGTTATCAAGTTGAAATCATTGTAGTAATGCCCATCTCGGAAAAGTTGGATCCAGTCCATCTCGCTAAAAATTCAGATGATTTCGTCAAAGTAAAACCGATATCTTCTGCTGAAACGACAGTCAGCTTCTCGAAACTCTCTATCAAGCAATGGGGAGAAGTAGGAATGCTAGCATGTGTCAGTTTTCTCTCCACGGTCAATTACAGCTCCATTTCTCCTTTTTTTCCCGGAGAAGCTCAAAAAAAGAATTTAAGTACTACAGAAATTGGGATCATTTTCGGAATATTCGAGTTGGCTATGCTGATTGTATCCCCGTTATTTGGCAAATATGTGAGTTTTCTGCACACAAAAAGAGTATATTAAAACAGTTCTGATACATAGATGCATTATGTTTAATATACCGATAGAATATATTTAGTACATTGATATCAAACTTAATATATAGATACATTGAATATAGTATACTGATATTACACTTAATGTATCGATATATAAAATATATTGTATCTAATACATTGTATACAACGTATCTGATACATTGTATACAACTTATCTGATACATTGTATACAACATATCTGATACATTATATACAACGTATCTGATACATTGTATACAACTTATCTGATACATTGTATACAACATATCTGATACATTGTATACAACGTATCAGATATTAACTTCATACATCCATACATTGAATACAATGTATCTGACATATGAATGTCGTTTTAATGTATCTATACATTATATATCATATATCCTACTTTTGTATACGAAATATGAAAAATTCCACGATCGTTTCTTCCTTTTTTATTCAATCAGCTTTTAATCAAATCACCATTTTTAGCTCTACTTGTTTGGCGCTAAAAAGTTCTTCTCTTTCGGCTTATTGTTCACTGGGGTTACATCAATAGCATTTGGATTTCTAAATTTGCTTCCATCAGGACGAATATTCTTTTGGACAAGTCTCGGAATTCGATGTGCAGGAGCTGTCGGAGATGCTGCATTTGTGACTTCCTCTTTTGTGATCTCTGTCAGATCTTTCCCTGGGAGGATTGCCACAATTATCGGGATTATGGAGACCTTTTCAGGGTTGGGGTACACTGTGGGGCCCGTCATTGGGGGAGCTCTTTATGAGTATGGAGGATATCAATTGCCGTTCTTTGTTGTGGGAGCTTTGTTGATCCTAACAACAATGTTTTCTCTTTTCTTGATTGAGAGCTCTGATGGTTTGTTTCCGATTACTGGGAGGCTAATTTTTGTGTTTTTAGAAGATCCCAATGAATCAGATGATAAAAATGGAATGCTCGAGATATTGAAAATCCCGGCGATTTGGATAATGGTTTTTGGTGTTGTTATTTGTGCCACTTCGTTTCATTTTTTCGACCCAACTTTAGCGAATCATCTTGCCAGCTTCAACTTTTCAACAACCGTCGTCGGACTAATGTTCCTATTGTCTGAAGGTATTTACACGGCTTCAGCTCCAATCGTTGGAATAATGATTGATCGCTGGCAATGCTCTAATACCACAATGGTTTTCGGGTCTATAGGAACGATGATCTCAATGCTGTTGATTGGACCTTCCCCATTGCTACATTTCGAAAAGAACCTTGTTTTGATTATATTGTCATTGACACTTCTGGGTGTGGCTGTTGCAGCCTTCTTCATTCCCAGTTATAACAATTGTCTAGATGCTGTTAAGTAAGTTACTTCATTAGGCAATAATAATTGATTTCTACAGAGAATATAGTTATGAAAATTCATTAAAAACTAATGGATATATATCCGGGATCGTCCACTCAGCGTACGCGTTTGGATCCTTTGTTGGATTAACTCTTGGCAGTATTGGTGTCGAAATAATTGGGTTTGGATGGACGACGACAGCAATCGGAATCATCAATATCATCTTTATCCTCATTCTGAAGATATTCTTGACAACAAAGTCCAAAGTTTCACAAAGATCTTCGAAAGTGCATGATGTCAGCAAAGATAACAATATTTAATAAAGTAATCTCAATCTCAAGATGAAAGTGAAATTTATCTAACAATAAGAAAATTGATCTCCAAAAGACTATTGATGTTTTTGTTCTTAATTTTTAATTTACTATCTTCAAAAAAATAATTCCTTTTATTTAGTGGAGTTTCGCTTATTTTGTTTTCAGATTAATCAGTGTAACTTTCGTCCGGGGCTAGAGTAAGCTTGAAGTTTCTTCTGAGTCGTTGGCAGACTAAGTGGTGTAGGTCGGCTGAATGGGTTCAGGTCTGTTCTCGATGACTATGGAAGCATTCCATTGGGCAATTGCCTTGAGGGTATGTTGAGGCAGCATGTTCCCGTATTTGGCCTGCCAGACTGGATCACGGTAATCAAGATTGGTCACAACTTTCCGGCAGTTTGGACTACCACAATGACACTCTATGGTGAGTGGGAATGTTATTTCGGTCATCGCGTAATCGTAAGTCACTTCCTCTCCTGGCAGAATGTCACGACTCGCAATTACGGTATCATCATCTAACCACAAAAGGTTAGGATCACATGAGTAGTATATGAATGCTCATTCTGGCTCACGTTCACCTCCCTCCATTTTCCACATTCACCATAAAGCACTAATTTTACGAATTCTACCATCAATTTCTGGTTAAAATACCTCAATTTGGTTACAATATTCACATAAAAACATTTATCCCAATCTCGGAAACCCTGGCTCACCCAGACCACCCTCCTTTTCCATTGCTGAATTTTAATGTTTTCGAATATTGGATTTCATTTTGTAAACTTAAATGTTTTCAGCTTTTAATCAAAACACACGATTATTGCAGTGATTTCCTCACGAGAATGCTTTGACACTGAGTCAACTGTTCACACACAGTATATTGTTTTTTCTCATTCACTTTCACTTATTTGTGTCTATTTACGCACTTTCCCGCTTAATTTTTACCTATTGTAGTTGTATTCAAATTATTCAATTCTTATATCAGCTTTAAAAATGGATTCCAACATCAAAAAAGAATTAATCAACTGGACATCAAACAAGAAGAGTGGGTTTGATCAAAAATTTGCATCCTCTCGTTATTCTATTCAAATTATAAATTCATTTTAAGTTTATTTTCATTGAATCAGTCTTATTTCAGAATTCGTCCTCGTCTATCCACCATGTCTTCTCAAGCCAGCGGATTCAGCTCTACGATTGAGGTCGATGCGAGCGTCAAAATCAATGTTGATCAGTACGGCATTAAAATCACCGAAGACACCACCGTTCACAACTACTACCACGATCGTCGCGTCTACAAGGCTGAGAACATCTCCAAGGCGCGTAATAAGTTTGTTTTGAACGGTTTGCAGCAGCAGGTTAGTCTCTTTTCACCGATTTTTCATTCATTCATTCCATTGTTTTAGGGCAAGAACATCTACGGACAGCCGACTACTGTGAGCACAAATTTAACGTTGATTTTCGACGACTACGAAGAGTCCGCCGAGTTCCGCCAACAGATCCGCCAACAACAATACAATTCAGAAGTCTAACAAGGGAAGTCAGTTTAGTCCAAGTGGCCTTTTTAAGATGAGTTGTATATGATCTTGTAGCGCTTGAAATGTAGATTCTGAATATGTATTCGATTTCTGCTAAACAACCTTTTGAAGCAAGATATTCAACGAAAAAGAAAAAATAAAAGCAAAGGCAGAAAAAAAGGGTTTCTGGTTTGGCAGTGGTGCCGTCGATAGCAGAGCCGACCCTCATCCGAACAATTACGGCTTCGAATCCCGAGCTGGTCTTTTTTGCTTTTTATCATTAAATCAACTCTGGGGTCTTACTAGCTATGTTTTTCACTTTTGATTTAAAGTGTTATATATCAATTTTTTTCATTTTGTAAGTTAATTTTTTCTATTTTTCTTTATATAATAATTTTTAGATTTTATGATGCCGATAATCCCAGAAAACATAGTGGTGGCTTTATTAGCACTATATCCTGGTGGCGATTCCTCTCCATTGACTCGAGAAGAATCAAAGGGTGTGAATATCATAAAAAAGATTCTCGGAAGACAAAGATTTGAAAGTTGAAGATGATGATGAGCTCAATTTTAACTACTCTCTAAATAACAATTAGGACGATGAAATTATTTCGAAATCGCAGAATATAAAATTTGAAAGTTGGATAGTGATAAAGGGTCAAGTAAATGAAGCACTTTAATATTATCGTTCATCAATCAAGGGATCACGCTCATTATCCTCGATGAATCCAAGATTTCATTTCACCAGTACGGATTACCATTTATGGAAGCTTCTCCAATATGAAGAAAAAGGTTTGCTATCTCTTTTAATGTTAAATAATCTAAATTAATTATAGAAAAAATCCACGGTGATCGCAAAATTCTAATTCGTCAACTAGCAGAGGAGTTTAACCAACTAGTTGTGGAAAAGATGAATAATGGAACCATCTTATATGATGCTGACATTAAACGAATGATTTTGGTGGTCAATATCAGATTAAACATAAGTAACTTCAATGCTTCTCATATGTGATTATCGAAGTTCAAGAAGATGTACAGAATTGTTTCTCGCTATATAACGAAGTTGATCAGTCACAGAACTTCTCGTAATCAAACGAAGATCCGTGAAGCTTCTGAACAATTTGTAATGGATGTCCGATCGCTCATGAAAGGTGTTTCCCATTCAGCTGTTGTGAATGCAGATCAATTAGGTTTTCTGAAGGAGCTACACACGAGTAGATCATTGGCCTCTGTTGGTACATGAGTAGTTGAACACACTGTCCAATCGGTCAGTGCAACAACTCACTGGTGTGCCATCATGCCAATGATTTATGCTGATGGTCATCTTGATAGTAAACTTTTTATTATGCTCCAAGAGTTTAACAGCTGTTTTCCAAGTGCAGAGGTGTTTGAAGCGTCAAATTTAGTTATTCGCTGTCACTCATCTCATATTATGACGAAATCATTGATGTTTGATTGGTTTCAGTAATGCGTTTTTACTGAAGATATGCCAACAAAACTTGTTCTTTTGGTTGATTCTTGGGACGCTTTCAAAAATCATGAATCTATCTAATCTCTTGTACCGGACAACAAAGTGCTGGAATTTCGAAATATTCCTCCTGGGGCTACTTCGGTGATTCAACCTTGTGAGTGTATTTTTTTGAGCTTTTTAAGGGTTTTATTAAAAAAATTACACAAAATATAATGTTAGAGAACAAAAAAATTGTCTTATATCAAATAAATAATATTTTAAAGCTTACTTCACTGGTATATAATCAATTTTGTTGTTCTAAGTATCGTGGTTTTCTGAAATACAGCTGACATAAAGCAGGTTATGTTGAAGAACGTCCCCCGGTTTTCCAAACGTTTCTTAAATTTTGCTTATCTGAAATTATTAATTGTGAAATTGATAATTGCGCAAATATTACTTTTATTTTTTGTTCCTATTATGAGAAACATCTTTGTTTCATCCATTTTTTAATGATTGTTATTATCATTATTTAGTTTTTTTAATAAATTCCAATACATTTAACACCTTAACTTTTAATATTTTTAAAAATTTTAAATTAACTTTGTATCCTGCATTTTTTAACCTATAGAGAAATTTAGTAAGATCCCAGAGTTGATTTAATGATAAAAAGCAAAAAAGACCAGCTCGAGATTCGAAGCCGTAATTGTTCGGATGAGGGTCGGCTCTGCTACCGACGGCACCACTGCCAAACCAGAAATCCCTTTTTTCTGCCTTTGCTTTTATTAATTTTCTTGAAATTTTAGGATTTCCACACAGACAAGTGAACACCGCAAAAGTGATAAAAATGGTAAACTTGATAAATTATTTCAAAATCGCATGTTTTTCTCATTTTTTATCTAAATTTCGAAAATAATTTGATTTTTAATTTTTCCTATATTTTTTTGAACTTTTTAAATTTCTCTGTACATTGAATAAAAATAAATTTGACCATTTTCCATTTAAATCAATTTAATTTTCTCTAAATTTCTAGAATTTTCTGAAAATCAATAAATTTCGTAATAATTATTATTTTCTAAAATTTCTACGATAATAGTAATTATTATTTTTAGTTTTCATAGTAATAGTAATTTTAGGCCAATGTCCTTCTGATTTTGGTTCTAGTTTTGATGATGGAGACTCAAGGTCAATACTATGTTCCTACGCAGATGATAGAAATCAGTTGTAACTGATCACAGTTAAGCAAATTCGATTATATCCAGTTACAACTGATTGTGCAACATCTGTAAAATATAATATTTTTAGTTTTGCATTATACTTATTTCGCAATTTTGTATGATTTTTGATCATGTATTATAAAATTCATATATAAACTTTTTATAAAAAGGTCCCGACGCGACTTTTTTGAAGTTTTTAGGAATTACACAGATGATAGAAATCAGTTGTAATTGAACATAATCGAATCTGTTTGATTACGCTCAGTTGTGAGTGATGTGGAGCACTTGTGTACGTACAACGGCAGTTATTACTACCCACTCCGGCTCCGTACTACAGAGCCGTCTTCTTGGTTTACGACTACACTGCAGTTTTTTCTTTTTATTATCGGAAATTATTGGTCATAAATGAATTCCGGCTTTTTTGATTAACTTTTGAAGGAAATATCGTTTTGAATTTTAAATTTCGAAAAAATTGAAAAAGTACGCGGTCGTAAAAGTCAGTTTTACCTTTCTTCTTCGTTTTGATTTCTTTGACTGGTCTTAAAAGATCACCTTATTCCTTTTTAAATAGAGTCGAAAGACTAAATTGGCCTAAAGATCATTTTTTGCATTTTTAACAAGATGAAATGGTAAAACTGATCTAATAAAACCAGACTTTCCTTTTAAAGAAATTAAAATGACAAAACGAATTCAAAAAGGACAATTCTTTTGTTTGACTGGTAAAAACAAAATCAGTCTTTTTTTTTAACTTATAAAAAACACTTACCAAGTCCTAAAGAAATCAGTTTTTCCTTTCTTGCTTTTGCAAGTATATTTACCGGGTCTAAAAATAATCATTTATTTTCCTTGATGCGTTTAACGGACTTTACACAAATAGACGTTTCCGGTGCTCGATTTAATTTATTAAACCGGCCTAAAACGAGTCAGTTTTTCCATTCTTAGATCGTTTAATTTATTTGACGGACGACAAAATCGTTTTTTCCATTTTTAGACTAGGCGGAATGATCATTTTTGACGTTGATTCAAATAAAGTTGCAATTTTGTCTCATGAATTTTTCTCGATCGGAAATCATTCGAATGATTGATTTCATTTGAAGATGAAGCTTTGTCATATACGTTTGTCCTTTATCGGTCCTGTCTGCTTTATTTCCGACGACGCCGAGCCGATGAGCTTACAGCGGGAACTAATGACGTCTTATGTTAGACACTGTCGCGCTTTTGTACAAACAATTCCGTTTTAAATTCTTTTCTGTCGAAAAGTTTTACATAATAGAAACCTTGGGTAGTAGTCTTTGGTCTTTGGGTAATTTTAGAAGGGTTTTCATATATGAAAATCTCACCTACTTGTCAATATGGCTGGCCTAAAAATAGTTTTTCATTTTTATATAATTTTGTTTTATTTCAGTATTTTAGCGTGTGTTTTAGATAATCGAAGTCTATAGGTACTAGTATCAATATTTAGGTAATTTCAGAACGTTTTTCGTATATGGAAGTTTTACCTACTTGTCGATATCCTTGGCCTAAAAATTCTCACGCGTTTTTACATAACCTTGTTTTATTTCAATATTTTAGTGTGTACTTTAGATAATCGAAGTCTATAGATACTTGTTTTGAATATTTAAGTGATTTTATGAGGATTTTCATATATGAAAATTATACTAACTTGTCAATATAGTTGGCCTAAAAATAGTTTTTTAATTTCATATAATTTTGTTTTACTTCAGTATTTTAGCGTGTGTTTTAGATAATCGAAGTATATAGGTACTAGTATCAATATTTAGGTGATTTCAAAACGTTTTTCGTATAAGGAAAGTTTTATCTCTTTATCAATATGATGACGTAAAAGCACTCCTGTTTTTTATATAATTTTGTTTTTACTTTTTCCTGTTAAATAATTTTGGATAATGGAAGCCCATAGATACTGGTCTTTAGTCTTTAGGTGATTTTAGAAAATTTTTTATATGCAAACTTTGTCCATTATCTGCACGTTATCATCAAAGTAATGCCGCTTTTCTATATAATCCCATTTTAATTTTTTGTCGAATACTTATAGATAACAAGAACCTAGATACTGTTCTTTGATTTTAGGCACTTTGGAGGAATTTTCATGTGCAAAAATTATTTTTTATATATCGTTTTCAACGTAATATATTTTATGTAATATTTTTTAAAATTACTTTTTGTTAAATATTGTCAAAATGAAACCCTACATATGTTGACTTTTTTGTCATGATATAATTTGAAAAAATTTCCATATATGAAAACTATATTTAATATTTCTCTACTTTTGTGTTTTTTTCTCGGTTAATGTGCATAATTTTTATTTATATATGCTAATTTTCAATTATGACGTAATTTTAGAGAAAATTGATATATGAAAATTGGACTTAATATTTGTCTCTTTTTCCGTGGTTTTGTATTATTTTAATTTTCTGCATCTGGTAATTTTAGGTAATAGAAGTCTGTAGATGTATAATATAAATTATGACGTAATTTTAGAGAAAATTGATATATGAAAATTGGACTTAATATTTGTCTCTTTTCCCTAAATTTTTCCCTCGATTTTGTACTATTTCATTTCAAATTTCTTTTCATTGAATACTTTTTTGCCATGGCAACCAAGGAAACAATGATTTTATTGAATTTCTATAACTTTCCACAGATTATGTACATTTTTTAAATTTTAGCTTTTTTTGTAATTTTAAAACTAGTTTTTTCTTTTAAAAATATTTTAAATTACGTTTTTTTCGGATGGAAGGCATTCTGTGTTTTATGGCATTTTCTGCCGATAGAACTTGGCTGGCCTTTTGACGTCAAAGTCTTTTTGGTTTTGCAGAAGCTGTGTCTGTCTTCCGATAAGCTCGAAGCAAACAAGCAGACTGGCAAATGCGTGCGGCTGTGTTGCTAGGCAAGTCTAAGTGAATAGGAGTCCCTAGTTTTGCTTAGAAAATTTTATTGATTCTGTCTGTCTGTTGAATTACAAACAAATTTTTGTTAAAATATATGAAATATGTTTTTTTAAAATGTGTATATAAGTAAAAAATTAATATTTTTATGTTTTTTTTAGATTATTCAAGATGGGAAAGCCAAAAGCTAATGGCAAACAGGATCTCAATGACCTCAAAAAAGAGGTCACTATGGATGAACATCAAATTCCGCTTGAAGAACTTGTCAAACGTTTTGAAACCGATCTTGATAAGGTATGTATTTTTAACATAATTATTTTAAAATATGGTTATGAAAGTGGAATAGTTTGAAATTTCTTAAAATTTAATAACTTTAAAAGACATTTATTAAATTTTAGGATTTTATAGAAAATTATACCATTTTTAAGTGTTTAAAAGTTATTAGAACTTTCCAAAATACAGTAGGAAATTCTAGAATTTTCCAAAATTTAATAGGTTTTAAGAAATTTTTTAATTTGTGGAACATTTTTGAACTTTTCACGGTTCGAGAAAACTTCAGAATGTCTTTTTGAGTCCTTCTGAGCTTTTGAAGTCTTCCAGAATACAGTAGGAAATCTAAAATCCAATAAGGTTTCGAAATTAAAAGATTTTATGAGGATTTCTGGAATTTTACGAAAGTTTGTAATGTCTTTTTGAGTCATATGAGCTTTTGAAATCTTTCAAAATACAGCAGGAGATTCTAGAATCTTATGGAAATTTTTAACCTTTCAAAATTCAATATAAAGTTATAAAATTCTCCGAAATCTTGCGGTTTTTAGAACCTTGCAAAATTTAGTGAAAGCTTTTAAAATCTCGTGGGAACTTCTCGCATCTTTCGGAATTTTGTAAAACCTTGGGATCTTTTGAAATTCCACAAGAAATTCTAAAGTCCCGTGAAAATTTTTGGAATCTTCCAGAATCTGATAGAAGATTCTAAAGTTTTTGAAAATCTTTGAACAAATTCAGAATTGTTTTAAAACTTCTAAAATATAGAATATTTAAAAATTTCACAGAAGCTTCTAAAACTTCCTAGAATCCAATATGGATTTCTAGAATTGTCCAGAAGTTTACTGAAGATTATGGAATCATAAAAATCGCAAAAATATTATTATTATTAAATTGTAAAAGTATAAAGTTAAAGTTATTTGTGAAGAAAAGTTTCTAAGATTACTTTGTTGCTTTTTGTAATAGTGTAATTTTAGGGATTAACAACTGCCAAGGCCGACGAAATCTATGAGCGTGATGGACCGAACGCCTTGTCCCCTCCGCGTACTACCCCGGAATGGATCAAGTTCTGTAAGAATCTTTTTGGAGGTTTTGCAATGCTCTTGTGGGTTGGTGCAATTCTTTGTTACATTGCTTATTCTGTTGATTATTTTACAATGGAATATGCAAGCAAGGATAATCTCTATCTTGGTATTGTGCTTATGGCTGTTGTGATCATTACTGGATGTTTCCAATATTATCAAGAATCTAAATCTTCTAAAATTATGGAATCTTTCAAATCAATGGTCCCGACTTTTGCACTTGTTTACAGAAATGGTGAGAAAATTCAACTTGGAACAGAAAAACTTGTTGTTGGAGATATTGTTGAAGTTAAAGGTGGTGATCGTGTTCCAGCAGATCTTCGAGTTATTTCAGCATTTGGTTTTAAAGTTGATAATTCGTCATTGACAGGAGAATCAGAACCACAATCTCGTTCACCAGAATGCACAAATGAGAATCCATTAGAAACAAGAAATATTGCATTTTTTTCAACAAATGCAGTTGAAGGTACAGCTAAAGGTATTGTAATTAATACAGGTGATAGAACTGTTATGGGAAGAATTGCACATTTGGCAAGTGATTTGGATTCAGGTATGACACCAATTGCAAGAGAAATAGAACATTTTATTCATATTATTACTGGAGTTGCGGTATTTTTGGGTGTGACATTCTTTTTTATTGCATTTATTTTGGGTTATCATTGGCTTACAGCAGTCGTATTTTTGATTGGTATTATTGTTGCTAATGTTCCTGAAGGTTTAATTGCAACTGTTACTGTATGTTTGACACTTACAGCAAAAAGAATGGCATCGAAAAATTGTCTTGTTAAAAATTTGGAAGCAGTTGAAACACTTGGATCAACATCAACTATTTGTTCTGATAAAACTGGTACATTGACACAAAATAGAATGACAGTTGCACATACATGGTTTGATCATCATATTGAAACATGTGATACAACTGAAAATTATGGTGGATCTGAAAAAAGAAAAGATAGAGGTGAAACAGAAAAAGCATTACTTAGAATTGCTGGATTATGTAATAGAGCTGAATTTAAACCAGGACAAGATGAATTACCTATTCTTAGACGTGATTGTACAGGTGATGCATCAGAAATAGCATTATTGAAATTTACAGAATTATGTGTTGGTCATGTTACTGAATATAGAAAGAAAAATCCAAAAATAGCAGAAATTCCATTTAATTCAACAAATAAATTTCAAGTATCTGTTCATGAAACTGATGATGGTAATGAATCGTATTTGTTGGTTATGAAAGGTGCACCAGAAAGAATTTTAGATAGATGTACAACAATGCTTGTTAATGGAAAAGAAGTAAATATGGATGATAAATTAAAATCAGAATTTAATAATGCATATTTGGAATTAGGTGGAATGGGTGAACGTGTACTTGGATTTTGTGATTATAGACTTGATTTGGAAAAATATCCAAAAGGATTTGAATTTGATACAGAAAATGTTAATTTTCCTATTGAAGGATTAAGATTTGTTGGTTTAATGTCAATGATTGATCCACCACGTGCTGCTGTACCGGATGCAGTTGCGAAATGTAGATCTGCAGGTATTAAAGTTGTGATGGTTACAGGAGATCATCCGATTACAGCTAAAGCTATAGCTAAATCGGTAGGAATTATATCAGAAGGATCTGAAACAGTTGAAGATATTGCTATTCGTAGAGGTATTCCTATTGAAAATGTAAATCCACGTGAAGCAAATGCAGCTGTTATTCATGGTTCTGATTTACGTGATATGACACCAGATCAATTATATGATGTTATTAATCATCATAAAGAAATTGTATTTGCAAGAACTTCACCACAACAAAAATTAATGATTGTTGAAGGATTTCAAAGACAAGGACAAATTGTTGCTGTTACAGGTGATGGTGTTAATGATTCTCCAGCATTGAAAAAAGCTGATATTGGTGTTGCTATGGGAATTGCTGGATCAGATGTATCAAAACAAGCAGCTGATATGATATTATTAGATGATAATTTTGCATCAATTGTTGTTGGTGTTGAAGAAGGACGTTTGATTTTTGATAATTTGAAAAAATCAATTGCATATACATTAACATCAAATATTCCTGAAATTACTCCATTTTTGACATATATTTTGTTTGGTATTCCACTTCCATTAGGAACAGTTACTATTCTTTGTATTGATTTGGGGTAAGTTTATGATTTTTTTTATATTAAAAATAATGTTTTTTTTGGAATTTTTTAAAATTTTTATATGGAAAATAATGTTTTTTATGATAGGATTTTTTGTATGTGATTTTTAATAGATATGGTGGAGTATTTTGTACTTTAGGTTACTGTAATTTTGAGGTTTTTGGGTTTAGAATTTAATTTGAGAAGTTTATTGTGAAATTATATAAAATAGAGAAATAATGGTTATGTAAACTACTTTGGTTTTTGAAAGTTGTTTTTAAATTATATATGGTGTTTTTAGTACTGATATGGTCCCTGCTATTTCTCTCGCTTATGAACCTTCTGAATCTGACATTATGAAACGTCAACCTCGTGATCCTATCCATGATAAATTGGTTAATGAACGTTTGATTTCATTGGCTTATGGTCAAATTGGTGTTATTCAAGCTTCAGCTGCGTTCTTTACGTATTTCTGGATTATGGCTGATAATGGATTTTTGCCATGGAAGCTTTACCAACTTCGTTCTGAATGGGATTCTCGTGCTGTTAATTGTGTTATTGATAGTTACGGTCAAGAATGGGTGAGTTTATAAGATATTATTTTTAATTACTAATGGGAAAAATTTTAGACGTATGCTAATCGTAAAATTTTGGAATACACTTGTCAAACTGCTTACTTTGTAGCAATTGTTATTGTACAATGGGCGGATTTGATTATTTCTAAAACTCGTCGTAATTCACTTGTTCAACAAGGAATGGGAAATTGGACTCTCAACTTTGGTCTAGTTTTTGAAACAATTTTAGCATCATTTTTATGCTATTGTCCTGGTCTTGATAATGGTCTACGTATGTATGGACTTAGATTTGCTTGGTGGTTCCCAGCTCTTCCGTTCTCTATCCTCATTTTTGTCTATGATGAATGTCGTCGTTACTGTATTCGTCGTTGGCCTGGAGGATGGGTTGAACGTGAAACCTACTACTAAACAAATTTTACAAGAAGTAATCTTGATTGATAAATATTCCAAAAAAATTAGTAGCATTCTGTTTTTTAAATTTTTTTATGTTTTAGATTGTGTTTTTAATCAATAAAGCTTAGTAGGTGGATTTGAGAGGAATTGGGTACTGTAGGATGGGGATTTTGTGGTTATGGTTGGGAAAAGTTTTTTTTATTTTTAAATTCACGTGTGAAGAGAAAGAAGTTTGAAAAAGGAAAAAGTGGTAAATTTGGTGATTTTTTTAAATTTAAAATTTTTTTAATAATAATTTGATTTTTTGAATTCCCGCGTAAAGTGCGAGTCAATTCTAAGAAATTGCCAGATTTACCATTTTCATTACTTTTCGCGGGAATTCAAAAATTTTGAAAACTTTTTGTTTTATTTAAATTTCTTTTGGAATTTGAATTTTTTTAGAATTTCAATATTGATTCTGGGACTTCTGATGACGTGAATCCTCGTCAGCTGTAGTAAGAAAATCATCAATCATTTTTTTCAATTTTTTTAAAAATAAAGATTTTATTAGTTTCGTGTCCCAACACGGAAACTCCGAATTCTAACAATTTTAATAAATACAGTAATTTTTGGAAAATAAGAATTTTAATAATTTTGTGTCCCAACACGGAAACTCTAAATTCCAATAACTTCAATAAATACAGTAATTTTTAAAAAATAAGAATTTTATTAGTTTTGTGTCCCAACACGAAAATTCTGAATTCTAATAACTTCAATAAATACAGTAATTTTTGAAAAATAAAGATTTTATTAGTTTTGTGTCCCAGCGCGAAAACTCCGATTTACTTCTACAAGGTAAGACAAAAATCCACAATTTTAACCTTCGTTGATTTTTCGATTTTTATGTTTTATTCAGTTTTTATTTTTCATTTTTAATTGAGCAAGTAAAAAGAGGAATTTGAGACAGCAATTGTTTATTTAGCGTTTTTTAAGGGAAGCAATCTGGAAGGCTTAGACTTGTATGAAGAAAGGATTACTGCTGTTTCTTCATTTTTCAGAAAATTTCGAAATCGTCGACCGTTGTGTCAAAACTTAATTATCAAAGAATTTTTGGATGGCCGTTGGTCAAGCCCCGAGGGTTGGTTCCATAAATTTGCTTGCCCGATTTGGGACAGAGAGAAGATGAGTCTTGTGCCCGGAGGCAATGAATGAGCCGCTGTAAGTGAATGGAGCCGGCCTCAATTGGGACGTCTTCCATGTCCTTGGCTTTTTCGAGTTTTATTTTCTGCCATGTTGCTTCCCAAAAGCCGCTCTTCCTTCCGGAAATTAGTTTCTCCTATTTTCGGTTCTAGTATGACAAAAACCAAAAGCACATTAATCGCAAATTAAAATTTTTTCATATATCAAATTTCAACAGTCCGAATTTTCCCATTACCAACATTTCTTTTTAGAATATTTTTATATTTTGTCAAATATATTTCTAAAAATAATAGGAAAGTAGAAATAATTTTAATCGCGAATCATGGAACTTAAAGTTTGATTTTTTAGGCTAACTTCGCGCGTAATTTCATCAGCGATTGAAAACAAAAAAGTTCATGATGGTTGTCAGGCATTTTCGTGACGAGAGTTGATTTTTCTTCTTAGATTGTTTTTTCGCACGTCATTCCGCTTTTACCCGAAAGCAAAAAAGTCCATCATGATCTTCAGGCATTTTCGCGGTGGGAGTTGGTTTTCCCCTTTTCTTAAGTTGTTTATTCGCACGTCATTCCACTTTTACCTGGAAGCAAAAAAGTCCATCATGGTCTTCAGGAATTTTCGTGACAAGAGTTGGTTTTTCCTCTTAGATTGCTGTTTTGCACGTCATTCCGCTTTTACCCGAAAGCAAAAAAGTCCATCATGATCTTCAGGCATTTTCGCGGCAGGAATCGAATTAATTTTTTATTTGATTTTTAGCAAAATTCCACTTTTTAAATTATAAAATTTACAGTTAGGAAATTTCGTAACAAAAATTGATTATTTTTCGAAATTTATTTTTGTGTGTAATTTTACGCAAATTCAAAAATGAATAAAGATACCGTAGTCGTTACGGATTTTCACGTTGAGAATCGATTTCACTTTTTTTGGATTAATTTTTGCACGAAATTTTGTCCGTATCTAAGACCGAACGAGCTCGTCATGATCTTTGGGGACTTTTGCGACGGAATTCGATTTTGTTCTTATTTTGGATTAATGTCTACACTCGTCTTTACTTTTATCCAAAAACAAACAAGTTCATTATGATCTTCAGAAACTTTCGTGACAAAAATTGATTTCATTTTTATGATTTTTATAAAATTTCATCTCGGATTAATCAATGAACAACTCTACCGTAATCTTCAGGAACTTTCGTTGTGAAAGTTGATTTTTTAAAAATTCTATTTTTTTAACAAAATCCCAATTCTACCGTAATTGTTCAAAATTTTCGTTGTGAAAGTTAATTTTTTAAAAATTCTATTTTTTTAAATAAAATTCCAATTCTACCGTAATTGTTCAAAATTTTCGTTGTGAAAGTTAATTTTTTTAAATTTCATTTTTTAAACAAAATTTCAGCTCTACCGTAGTTTTCAGGAACTTTCGTTGTGAAAGTTGATTTTTTTTAATTCTACTTTTTTAACAAAATTTCAATTCTACCGTAATTTTTCAAAATTTTCGTTGTGAAAGTTGATTTTTTTTAATTCTACTTTTTTAACAAAATTTCAATTCTACCGTAATTTTTCAAAATTTTCGTTGTGAAAGTTGATTTTTTTTAATTCTACTTTTTTAAAAAAATTTCAATTCTACCGTAATTTTTTCAAAATTTTCGTTGCGAGAATTTGTTTCGTTTATATTTGAAATTTATTTTTTTCTTATTTTCACTTATTTTGATGAAAAAAATAATTCAATAATGGTAGTAGTTTCGTCGTGGGAGTTTGTTTTGTTTTTCGGGACATTTCTTACAAACCCAAGTTTCGTATTCCCTGCGGCACGTAAAAAACACTATTATATCAAAAAATCGAAGAAAAATGATTAATTTTAAGCTTATTTTTTTTAAAATTTAATTTTTTTAAATTTTAGGCCAAAATTGGATTTTTTTGTTGACTAAAAAAAGCGATAAGAGAGTACATTACTGAGATCGGCGTTTTAAAACAAGTCATATATCCTTTTGACGCATTTTTAACGAGTATTCAGAATTCGCAGTCCAATTTCGATGAGCGTTTTTTAGGATTTAGATAATTTACGAAATTTGAAAATTTAGATTTGTTTTTTTTTAGTTACTTTTTCGAAAAACCAATTAGACAGTCGTAATCAGTAGAAAAGTAAATTTAGTAAAAAAGATTAAAATTGGTCAAAATAAAGTAGAAAAAGAATTTTGAGAAAATAGTTTTTTCAAAGTTCGCTGAAAATTAAGCGAATTTTTTTTTCGCTTTTCTGATCACTTATTTAAAAATCGATTAAATAGTTAAAATCAGTAAAAAAATAGATTTAATTATAAAAAAGAATTGTTAAAATAAAATCGAAAAAAACATTTCAAAATTAATTTTTTCAAAGTTCGCTAAAAATTAAGCGAATTCGTTTTTTTTCGCTTTTCTGATCACTTATTTAAAAAACCGATTGAATAGTTAAAATCAGTAAAAAAGTAAATTTAATTATAAAAATGAATTGTTTAAATCGGTCAAAATAAAATCGAAAAAAATGTTTCAAAATTAATTTTTTCAAAGTTCGCTGAAAATTAAGCGAATTTTTTTTTCGCTTTTCTGATCACTTATTTGGAAAATTTATTTTAAAAAATTTTAATTTTTTATAAATGAAATTCCAAATTTTTTCGATTTTCTTACTTGAGAATAACGTGGATTAAAAATCAACGATATATAATTTTAAATCTTGATTTTGAAATTGAGGAAACATGCCAGAGGATATTTGGAGTCCTGAATTTTAGTAAATTTATTTTCGTTGTGAATAATGAAACACACAGAAACCAGAAACAAAGCATGTTTGGTTCGAAAATTGAAGCGGCTTCGACCTTTGACTTGACAGCTGACATTCGTCTTCTGGAACGCAGCTTTCAAACTTTGCCTGAGGGCGTGCGCGATTTCATGCAATCCGATGCCATTCTGCTTTTTTTCAATTTTATTTTAAAAAATACTTTGTAATCCAAAAATCAATTTTAATTATTAATTGTACAATATTTGATTTTTCTAAATTTTCTAAAATTATTTAATTTTTTTTTTAAATTTTCTAAAATTTTTTTAAATTGTTTAAAATTATTTAATTTTTTTTCTAAATTTTTAAAAATTATTTAAATTTTCTAAAATTGTTTAAAAATTTTCTTTTTGATTTTCTAAAATTGTTTAAAATTTTCTAAAATTATTTAATTTTTTTTAAATTTTTAAAAATTATTTTAATTTTTTTTGATTTTCAAAAATTATTTTTTTTTAAATTTTCTAAATTTTTTGAAATTTAACAGAATTTTTAAATATGTTTTTAAACTGATTTAAATATTAAAAAATTAGTTTAAAAAATGGAAAATAAGTTGTAGGATGTTTGATGCCCTGAGGCATTTATTTGATTTCTTAATTTTGGATTTATTTTTGTTTTAGATTAATCTTAGTCATAATTGCCGTTTTGGGCTAATCTAACTACGAAAAATTTGGTGTAAAAAAATAAAAAATAACTTTTACAATAGTCATGCCCTGAGGGTATATAATTCCATTTTAATAATTTTTTTATTTTTTAAAACATAATTTTTAATTTCTTGACTGCCATTTTTGACCTAGTCTAATTTTCAGAATCTAATCTGAAAAGAAAAAGTAACTTGTACAATAGTCATGCCCTGAGGGTATGTACTTCCATTTTAATAATTTTTTTATTTTTTAAATTTTTGACTATTTTTACTTTATTGTTATTTCTAAGCCAATACAATTTATAAAAATCTAATCTGAAAAGAAAAAATAACTTTTACAATAGTCATGCCCTGAGGGTATATAATTCCAATTTCTTAGTTTTTTAAAATTTTTTAGAATAAAATTTTTGATTTCTTGATTGTCATTTTTGACCTAGTCTAATTTTCAGAATCTAATCTGAAAAGATAAAAAATTACGAAATAGAGACTAAATGCCCTAAGGGAACAACTATGTTACAACTTAATTACGCAATATGAGATTTTTTATTTTAGAAATTTCCAGAAATGGTAATCTGTCAAGATTTATCTAGCTCAACCATCGGTTCAATTGCGCAACGAAGGCGAATTTTGTGAGTGCTTGTTTGTGTCACTTGCAGTTTTGGTCTTAAGAGTCAAAACTGGTCCGAACATGTTATTTATGCTTTTCCGGATTTTGAAATATGCGCGAAAAATTTCGGTATAACCCCTTTTTGCATAGGACGGCGTAATGGTCACTTCGGAGGCCTGCTTTCGAAATACCTCTCGAAGCGTCGTTTAGTTGCCGTAGAGTCCCCATCATTGACATTTATCTTTTGCCAGTACTGCCCATTGAAGCTTTTTGTTTGTCTTTTTAAGAATGAATGCCAACCAACTATTGTCAAAAACCATGTGCCTCCAATTTCCACTCAGGACCAAAAAACTGTAAAAAGTGCTTTTTCCAAGGTCCTGAGTGGAAATCATATGTAACATTGTATTTTTTATTTTCCACTCAGGACCAAAAAACTCTGTAAAAAGTGCTTTTTCCAAGGTCCTAAGTGGAAATCATGTGTAACATTATATTTTTTATTTTCCACTCAGGACCAAAAAAATCTATAAAAAATACTTTTTTCATATTTTTTGATGGAAATCATGTATGTTCATTTTCCACTCAGGACTAAGGCATGAGCATTTTTCCATGGTCCTGAGTGGAAGCCATATTTAGGCGATTTCGTATATCGGTTGGCATTCATCTCTTAACGACCACCTGTCCTTAAATTTCGGCGGGATCCGCCATGACCTCGTTTGACCCCATTTGGCCTTTAATGAGTCTTTGATTTACAAACGCGACAGTCTTTCATTTTGATCTTATCCGAAGAATCTTAAGAGATTCTTGATGGATTCATTCAGTCGGAAGTAATTGTTCGAATCTCGGATTTTGACTTTGAAACTTTCAGGAAAATGTAAAAAAGTTCGAGATGAGCTCGGAACCCTCTACTTCGGTGACGACTCCTAACAGCCCGGGCTCCCTCGCCGGGGGAGACGGGGTCAAGAGCCCGGACGACATTATTTCAGAAAAATCCGCAAAAATCAAGGAATGGGTCAAGCAGAGACTTGCTCATGTGAGTTTTTCGCATTTATCGATCTCCTAAAGTCTCGTCACAGTTTCTACAATTTCGTAAAATTAACTAGATTCGAACATTTCTAAAAACGTCATGGAAGTTCCTAATATCTTCAAAAATTTAATAGATAATTCTGATATTTTTGAAAATTTAGAATATTCTAGAATTTTCTTAGATTTCAAAGAAAATCCTAATATTTTCGAGAATTTAGAATATTCTAGAATTTCCTTAGATTTCAAAGACGATTTTGATATTTTTGAGAATTTAGAATATTCTAGAATTTTCTTGGATTTCATAGAAAATCCTAATATCTTTGAAAATTTAGCAAATGATTCTAGAATTTTCTTGGATTTGAAAAACTTCGATAAAATTTTAATTTTTTTAATAGGATGATTGTTTTTCAATCGTCAAAGTTGGATTAGTTGTAATTCCAAATTTGTCTGTTTGCAAAAGGACCAGTCCGGAGACGTGAAATCCCTTTTATAGAAGTGTCCAGTGTTTCTTGGATAGTTCTCAGATTTCGGCTTTTCCTTTTTGAAGAATTATTTCCCTTTCTTTTTATTTTTAGTCACAGAATTAGTTTCAAAAACACTCGATTTTTATACTTAATTTAACTTCTGAGTAATTTTTCCAGTGGTGCAGTGGTTAAAATTTGGGACTGTGGATCGCGAGACTCGAGTTCGATTCTAAAGCAATGAAGCGTATTCGAAAGTGGTTTTAGTTTTGATTTGGAGGATGAAGTTGGGTTTTTCCGGTAGCGCAGTGGTCAGCGTTAGTGACTCTCGCTTGTAAGATCTAGGTTCAATTCCTGGTCGGTGAAAATTGCATTCTAACATGATGGAAATTTTTTGTTTTACTTTGCAAGCCTGAGTTTCTTCGGTAGTGCAGTGGTCAGCATTTATGATTCCCACCCACAAGACCCGAGTTCGATCCTTGTCTGTCTCCTTGCTCTAACTTCCGAACTCCTGCAACGACTACTCGCCATTGCCATGTAACCCTACCTACTCCATTGCTTGACAACCACTAATTAGAAGAAACTGGTCCTTGAAAGTGTCAAAAATGTCGCACTCAAGTAGGTTCTGGATCTTGATTCCGTATTGCCAGCTGTCTCTTATTTTTGTCTCAGAAAACCGTTGCGCGAAAAATCCTACTCAATCAACCTCGGCTTGTTTTGGTTTGGCAGTCAAAATCCAATTTTCCCAGCTTCGATCATGACTGTCGTTTTCGCCGCAAAAACTCATAATTTGGCGCAATCGGAGGAAATGAGAGGAAAGACTGTCCGGCATCGTCCCGGTTTTTCTCAAAATTACAATTTTGTAGAATCTTCTTGAATTTCATTGAATATTATGAAATCTTTTAAAATTTTTTATTTTTTTTAAATTTCAAAATAATTTTTTTATATCAATTTTTTATAATGATAAACATCGAATTGGCATTTGTTCACATTTCGCCAAAGAGTCAAAATTGGCGACATTCCCGCTTTGCCAAAAGTTATTTTTCGGTTTTTTTTAAATAGGATCTTTTAGAATTTAATTCAAACTTCTGAAATTCAAAATTCAATAGAATTAAAAACTTTCGTGTCGGGACCATTTCGTAAAAAAATTATATTTTAATTTTTATAATTATATAATTTTATAAAAAATCACAAAAATGAATGATTTTTAGGAAATTAAAAATTTTCGTGTCGGGACCATTTTGTGAAAAAATTATATTTTAATTTTTATAATTATATAATTTTATAAAAAATCATAAAAATGAATGATTTTTAGGAAATTAAAAATTTTCGTGTTGGGACCATTTTGTGAAAAAATTATATTTTAATTTTTATAATTATATTGTTTCAAGATCGGACAGTCGGTTGTCGCCTCTGGCACTCCTGCTGTGGGACTTGATCCAATTTTTCTTTGTTCTTCCGAAGATTCTCAGTTGGAATTTTTCATTTTTTTTAACTTCCTCTGGAAAATAAAATTTTGGATCTATTTCCAAAATGGCGCCACCTGGTCAAAAAAGCCATTTGTCGCCTGGACCCTTTTACCCCTTTGATTTATGGCATTTTTGGCCGGACACTTTCCACGTTCAAAAAATTAGTTTCTTCGACCATCAGCGTTCTTTAGAAAAAACGGAATTTTTTAGTGAAATCCCAAAAA
Organism: Halicephalobus mephisto; assembly: GCA_009193035.1. Classification (NCBI taxonomy): domain Eukaryota; kingdom Metazoa; phylum Nematoda; class Chromadorea; order Rhabditida; family Panagrolaimidae; genus Halicephalobus; species Halicephalobus mephisto. Next base: position 184,052 of record SWDT01000045.1, read on the forward strand.
ATGGTCTTGATATGAATTTTTAGTTCTCCACTCGGGACCGAAAACTTCAAAATTTCTCATTTTTTTATTTTATTAATATCTAAAATCATAGTGCTTTAAAATTAAATGAATTTTCAAGAAAATTGAAAAAAGTGGTCCCGACGCGAATTTCTAGAATTTTCCACTCGGGACCAAAACTTAAAAATTTCTTATTTTTTTAGTTTATTAATATCTAAAATCATAGTGCTTTAAAATTAAATGAATTTTCAAGAAAATTGAAAAAAGTGGTCCCGACGCGAATTTATAAAGTTTTCCACTCGGGACCGAAAACTTCAAAATTTCTCATTTTTTTAGTTTATTAATTTCTAAAAATCATAGTGCTTTAAAATTAAATGAATTTTCAAGAAAATTGAAAAAAGTGGTCCCCACGCGAATTTATAAAGTTTTCCACTCGGGACCAAAACTTCGAAATTTCTCATTTTTTTATTTTATTAATTTCTAAAATCATAATGAAGGAAATATCCCAGGACAAAGTTCCTTTTTTTACGACTTGCTAGATATTTAGCCGCCAAAAATTAGCTAGTCCAGTTGATCAATCATGTTCCCTGAGGCAGTGTGGAACCTCTTCAAATTGAGACGGATCACTCGAAATGACCGTTTTTCTGTCTCGGGTTGTTTAATTCATCATTGATTTTCTCATGAGTTTTATTTGATTTTTGGCGCTCACTTGACTTCGATCCGGTCCACCGTGAAAAATTTGCATAAGTGTTTTGTCGCTGGTACCCGTTCAAGGTTACCGGGGTTCCTGTGCCAATCAACTGGAGACAAAAAATCGATTTGGATTTCTTCAAAAACTTAAATTTTATTGAAAATTCTTATATCCTACAATTATATAATTTGAAAATCGAAAAATACTGAATTTTCCATTTTTTGGTCTCGACTGGAAAATTCCGAAAAATTCGTGTCGGGACCATTTTTTTCAATTTCGTCATAAAACTTTCTATTCTCTACAATTATATGATTTTAGAACTTTCTAGAATCGAAAAATACTGAATTTTACATTTTTTGGTCCCGACTGGAAAATTCCGAAAAATTCGTGTCGGGATCACTTTTTTCAATTTCTTCATAAAACTTTCTATCTCTACAATTATATGATTTTAGAACTTTCTAGAATCGAAAAATACTAAATTTTACATTTTTTGGTCCCGACTGGAAAATCCCAAAAATTCGTGTCAGGATCATTTTTTTCAATTTCTTCATAAAACTTTCTATTCTCTACAATTATATGATTTTAGAACTTTCTAGAATCGAAAAATACTAAATTCTACAACTTTTGGTCCCGACTGGAAAATTCCGAAAAATTCGTGTCGGGATCATTTTTTTCAATTTCGTCATATTTTCTTTTTTTGTAGTAATATGATTATGAAATTCTCCTTTAATCACATAAACGTGGAAGTTGGAAGTTTTTGGTCCCGACTGGAAAATCTCAAAAATTCGCGTTAGAACAATTTTCCCGAAATTTCGTCATATTTTCGCTTTTTATAGTGTGATTTTCTCTCGTCATGGAAGCAAATGCCAATAATGCTTTTTCTCAAAGAGCCTCGAGGAAATGCAAATGACCGAGAAAGTGGCCACTGTCGATATATGCTCCAGAAGTCGTTGCAGATGTTTATCTTTTTCCCCGAACGAAAATCGGAATTTTAAATCTCCGGCCTCTGATCCACGGTGTCCCATTTTTCAATTTTTCGTGTTCATTTTGTCGAATTTTGAATTTATTACAAATTTTTATTGTTTTCGAACATTTGTTAACCCGAATGTTCACGCTTTCAATTTTATTCACTTTTATTCGTTTTCATATTTTTCGGAATTGATTTTCCGTCTAATCCCTGAAATAATTCCAATTTCGTAATTAAAAAATATAAATATTTTTATTTCAAAATTTTTAAAAGTTATTTTTTTTGAATTCCCGCGCAAAAAAGCGGAAAAATACAGTAATCTAGACAATTCGCTGTAGGAATCTGTTGTTTTTCATCTTAGAGAAATTCACTCTAAAATTGTTTTTAAATTTAATTTTTTGATTTTTTTTGAATTCCCGCGCAAGAGCGAGTAGAAGTTGAAAAAAGATAAAAGTGGCAAATCTGGCAAGTTTCTACAAAATTCGACTCGCGTTTTTTTCACTTAAATTTTCAAATTTCGTTTATATTCCATAAAAATTGTAATTTTTACAATAATTTAATTTTTTGATTTTTGAATTCCCGCGCAAGAGCGAGTGGAAGTGAAAAAAGATAAAAATGGCAAGTTTCTACAAAATTCGACTCGCGTTGTTGGCACGCGCTTTTCTTACTTTTTACCTAAATTTAATAATTTTCCAAAAATTTCGCGTCGAAAATGATTTTCAAAATTTTAATTTTTTACGATAATAATTTTATTTTTCTAAATTTTCGCGCTGTTAACAATTATTATTTTAATTTTTCACTTAAATTTTATATTTTTTAATCAAAATTCAAATTCAAAAATTTCGTAAAACTTTATTTTTATTTTTTACTTTTTTATTATTATGTTTTTTATGATTTTCGAATTTCCGCGTGAGAGAATGAAAATGGAAAAACCGGCAAATCTGGCAATTCATTGCCGAAATCGACTCGCACTTTTTTATTTTTTACTTAAGTCCCAAATATTCCACTGGAATTAATTTAAAAAAATACTTTTTAAGTTTTATTTTTGTATTTTTTTAAATTTTTAGTTTTGTATTTTTAAAAATTTTTATTTGTGTATTTTTTTAAATTTTCACGTTTTTCGGATTAACTTTGAAAATGGAAAAAACGGTAAATCTGACAAATCGCCAGTGCGATAAACTTGCTCTCATTCCTAAAACATCCCAAAAATCCCGGAAATTCGTGTCAAGGAAATTTCGAAGAATTTTTGTTTCAAATTTGAGAATAGTAGGATTACTGTAGAAGCTTTATTACCCGGTTTATGCTTGTTTACGGCCAGTTAATCGATGTAGATCCCAGAAAAGACTGGCTACCTGCCCTCGAGTCCATTTTCAGTTTCGCAATTTGGCGGCTTCCTTTGAAACCGGAACTGGCCTGCGCGAACGTCGTTCAATTCGCCCTGTTCGCTTGCCTCATTTGCCTGAAATTCCGAATACACCTGACTGAAGATGACCAAACTTATCTTGATTGTCAGACAGTTTTGCCAAAAAGTTGAAATTGTTCTCTAAAAAATTCTTCCAATTTAAAATTTCCTAATTAAAAATATTTTTAATATAAAATTTTTAAAAATATTTTTAATATAAAATTTTTAAAAATATTTTTAATATAAAAATTTAAAGAAAAATTTCTTAATTTTAAATTTTTAAAAATATTTTTAATTTTAAATTTAAAAAAATTTTCTTTCGAAAATCACAAAATGCGAAAAATTAAATTTCGAAATAACTTTTTTAACTTTGTACGGTAAAATTTCAATTTTTTTAATATTTTAAAATTAAAATTGATTTTCGAAAAAATTTTTATTATTAGTTTAGATTCCCTTGTTACTAAATATTACGAAATTTATTTTGCTGAAAATTACACAACGCCAAAGATGAAGCCGAACTCTGCAGATTAATTATTTGTCTTATTTCTTGGCCTAAATCCGTACTGGATTTAATTAAATATGATGAAATTTAATTTTTCAAAAATCCCAAAAACATTAAAATTTTAAATATTTTAAAAAATAATTTTAACTTTTTTCTAAATTCTAAAAAATTGATTTTTTCAAAAATATTAAACTTTCAAACATTTTTGAAACAATTTTGATTTCAATTTTTTTAAATTCAAAAAACTTTCATTTTTCAAAAATTTTGAATACGTTAAAAAAATAATTTCGACTTAAATTTGGTGAATTTTATTTTTAAAAAATGGGTTTTTTTATCGTGAAAATTTCGTTTTTAGAATAACTTTGATTTTTGTTTTTTGTCAAAAATCACAAAACGCCAAAATTGAAAGTAATTTAAATTTTTATAATTTTGCATCTTTATTTAAAAATGACAAAATTTATTCTGATTTTCTGAAATGTCCATGACCAGCCGGAAATGGCCATCTCGAATGTCAAAGCCAGTCTTCCAAATCCGCTCAATTTCAATTGCAGTGCCTGAGGGTGCGCAAGTTGTTATTGTTTCTTTCACCAGAAGAAATCTCAACTTGACGGATTTTTGGAACCTAAGTCTCAAGTCAGCAATCCATCAAGGAAGATGGACCAACCCAACTCTTGTAAATTGCCTCCGGGCATGTCATTCAAACCCCTCCGGGAACAAGACACTTCCTGAGGTCGAGAATCACTTTTTTATTTTTTTAAATATTCGAAAATGTTCGAAAAAATTGAACATCTGCGAAAAAAAAATTCTGAATTTTTATGGATTTAGATCCTGGTTTTTTGCGCGAAATGACCTTTTTGGATTTTTATTTTTTTTATTTTTTATTTTTAAATTTTTTTATTTTTTATTTTTTAAATTTTGTCAATTTTTTTATGATTGATATTTCAGCTCGAAGATCAGAACCAAAGACTAAGAGAACAAAACCGTCGATGTACGGATCAACTGAAAGCACTAACGTCCTTTGCTGAGAGGAACCAAAAATCCAGACAATCTCTACTTTTTTCTCAATCTGTTACTGTAAGTTGTCATATATTTTTAAATAATTTTTATATTTTTAAAAATAATTTTTATATATTTTTTAAAAGTAATTTTTATATATTTTTTAAGTAATTTTATATTTCTTAAATAATTTTTATATTTTTTAAATAATTTTATATTTCTTAAATAATTTTTATATATTTTTTTGAATTTTCTAAATAAGCAAAAATTAAAATTCGTTCCGAGAATATTTCGTAATTTTAAATTTTTGCAATTAGCATTAATTCGCCTTTTGCCAGAAATTCGAAAATATTTGTATTTTATTAAGCATTTTTTGAATTTAGGATTTAAAAATTCTGAAATCAAAAATTTCCAAAGTTTTCAGAATGGGCGGGAAATTTAAATTTAGATTTTTTATAATATTTTAATTTTTGTAATAGTGGTTTTTTGGACGAAAAACTTCCATTTTGTCCGTGAAAATAATTGTGATTATATTCATTGCTTATTCGACCAAGTGTGGATGGCCAGTTTTGGATTCTATTGTTTTGAAATTTTTAAAAACGACTTCAATTTGTCATCTCAATTATTCTTTTTGACCGTCTTCCGGTCATTGTTTCAGGAATTCAGGATGAAAGCCGTTTTTGGCTAGGGAAAAACGGTCTTACTCATTTGCAATTTATGGATGTTTTTCTCCGGACCTTATTGCCTAAATTTTGGAATATGTTGTTTTTATCGATTTAGTTTTTAGTTTAAAAAAAATCAAAAAACCACTTAAAAAAGTGAAAATTCTAGTTGAGAGATTTTTTAAAAGAAAATTGGCCAAGCTAAGAGTCACTTTTTTGGCTCAGTTTTCCGTTTTTAGAAGGAATATTGCCAGTTTTTTGTTTTATAAAATTTATGGTTTTAATTTTTGGACGATGTTTGAGATGGGAATTTTTATAGATTTGGAAATTGAAAATGAATTTTACAGGAGTAATGTAAAAGGGACCGGGTATACAGTAATAGATGGAATAGTAAGTCTTGTAGGTCAATTTTCAACTTTTTTGGCCTAAATGGAAAGTTGATTTTTGCGCGAACTTTACTCGAGGTTGTAAACAGAAAAATTTGGTGTAGTTTTTAGGGTCTTTCGTGGGGAATTTTTAATAGTTTTATTGTTAATAATTTGAAATATTTCATATCGGATTTGGGGTCCTTAAAAATTCCCTCAGAATCTAGAGTAAAATTTCAATTTTCTCTAAAAAAATCCGTAAATTTGGGTTTTTTGGTGGAATTAAACATAATTGGTCTGAAAGATACTTTGTAAAATTAATAAAGTTAAAAAACCAGTAACTTGAGTAATTTGTCGAAAGTTGATAAGTAAACCAGTTATATTTTTGTATTTTCAGTTACTTTTTGAAGTAATTGGTTGCAGTAAATCTAAAAACTACATCTATTCAAAAAAGGAATCACTAAATTTAATCAACTTGAAACGAGTATTTCGAAATTAGATGATTCATAGTGCGCCAATAAGTGGGAATTTTTTCTTTCGGATATATGAAATTTATTCTTTAGAAGAACGCTAAGTAAAAGTGGATAATGAGAAAGTAGTTGGTGAAATCCGAAAAGAGCTATAGACTAAAAAGATAAATTTAACTTTCGATATATCGAATTTCGACTTTTTCCAAAATAATATTTAACGGAAAAGAAGTTGTAAATATATGTCCGATACTTACAATACGCGCTGTAATTTTTATAAAAAACCGCCTTAAAGAAATCATGTTTTTGGGCAAATTTTTAGGTGAAATCCCACTCGCAACTGAAATTAAAAAATTTATTACGCTTGTCAGGAACTTTCGTGGCGAGAGTTTATTTCTCTCTCAGGTTCTTTTTAGCGCCGGTTTTCGCTCTTGCCTAAAAATAACCAACTTTGAAGTTTTCAAATATTTTCGCGGCGAGATTTTCCTTTTTTACTAACTGTTTTTCGCATTGGGGTTTTATGATTATTAAGCACATTTGTGGGGGGAATTGAATTTGCGTTCCATTCGAAACCAATTCTCGAAACGAAAAAAACCCGGATTCGTGACAGCTGCCAGATTTATTTGAGTTTTCTTTGTCTCGTATTGAGTCATTTTGTGGGAATAGACAGTTTTACCCGTTTTTCATTGAGAAATTTTCAGGGAGCTCTGCCAGCAATCCGGGACATGTTGGAAAATCGGACTTCTGATGACTCTGGATTGACTTCGGACGAAACTTCTGGTGAACATAGATTGCCTCCGACCAGTTTGTCTTTATTGACAGCATCTAGGAGAGAAAAAGAAGGTAACTGTAATTTGAATTTGTCTTCTGGAGGAGAGTCGAGACAGAATTTGATGCCCGTGGTGGATTTAATGACACAATCGACCTCGGCTCTCTTGAAGCGATCTCCAAGACAACAAAGAAGGATGAATGGGTTTCCGAAAACTAATGGGAATATGAATTTTAAGAATAGTAACTCTAATAAGGCGGAGAAAATTCAGAAGACGGAACCAGAGCGGGAAAACAGAAGTCCGTCGACCACGGATTCGTCTCCTTGGGAGGAGAAGCCGAAAGTCCCGATTCCGGCTCCCAGAAGACACAAGGATAACTCGACTGAACCTGTTGTTTTGAGGGATTTTCCTGAAAAAGACAGTCTGAATTCCTACAACGGAGAAGACGACTACGGTGAATACGAAGAAGATGATGAAATTTTTGATGAAGTTGATTCTCCTGTTCAAGGCCCGAAAACGGCAGCTGATTATGTTAATTTGAACGATTTTTGTAATACAAAAGATTCTGGAATGTCACATGTTTATTCTGATATTATTCGAGCGGCTCCTGAACTACCGAAACATCAACCATTGCTGCAATTTGAGCAGAAACTTGTTAGAACAGCGGAAAAATGCCTCAGTATTGTTGGGGAAGACGATCCAAGCACGTCTGGAGAACAAAACGGAAATTATTTAACCACTCCGAAGAAAATTGGAAGAGTGAGTTTGATTTTTTAAATTTTTATAAATGGTTTTTGAACTTTCATATATAATTTTTAAATTTTCATGGTTTTGAACTTCCATATATGACTTTTAAGTTTTCATATATGACTTTTTAAATTCAGTATGTATTGGTTTTTAGGCATCGGTAGATTCAAGAAGACAACCTTCGGCTTGTTCTTTGCCTTCGAGAGAATCGAATCCTGATTCTGGATTTGGACGGTCGTCGACGGAGCAACAGAACCGGATTTCGCCTTCTTGTAGGTTGGATAAACCGCCGGAAGGAATGGTCTTGACTCATCCGCCGATTTCGTCACCGATATCTAGGACGTCTTCTGTAAGTGATTACGCGATTCCTCCCGATGCTAGTAGAATGGGGACGATGAGAACGCCGTCGAAGAGGAGAGAGAATTCTGAATTCCCGCCTACAGTAAGGGCGTCGGTTATTCCGCAATCGGATCTGGAGATGACTGGATATTTGACATCTATGTCGGAAAATAGATTGAGGTCTTTGAAAAGAAGATATGTTGTTTTGAAGAACGCTCAATTGAGATTCTACCGGACTCAGAAGCATTTACTGAGAGATGAAGCCCCGTCCGTGACGATCAACCTTAGGGACGTCAAGGCCGTTTCAAGAGCGAGTACTAAATCTGGTGGACATGGATTTGAGGTGATTTTTTGTTTTTATGGGCCAAATAAGTTGGTTTTCGTTGGGGTATTTTTAACGTCGTGGTTTTTCGGATACTCATTGAATCTTAGTAAAAACTTTAGACTTGTAATTTCGATTCAAAAAAGTTGAGATTTAGTTAGATGGAATATTTTTAAAGATATTAATTCCAAAATCGTACAAGATTACGGAAATTATTTAAAATCGAATTTGTCACGTAGACTGGTTTGGTTTTTAGAATTTTTCGAAATTGTTATAATTCTGATTTTAATATATGAAAATTTGTTTAGATCGTTCTGGAACATGATAGTCTTCGATATCAGGCTGAATCAGACAAATCGACTGATGAATGGCTCACGACTCTGAACCAGTTATTGAAAAATATAACCATTGCTGATTTAGCTCAGCGATCTAGACCGATAGAAGGTGAACTTGCTGGATGGGTGACGAAAGTTAAACATGGACATCAAAAACGATATTATGCGCAATTAACAGGCGATAAGATTTTGTTTTTCAAGAAACCAGATGACAAGATCCCGAGTTCTCATCAGAATCTTCGTGGAGCTAGGATATGTGAAAAGGTGAAATCTTCGTCGGATGAATATTCTGCAAGTTCTGGAGATGAGAATAACGAAATAGGTACTTTGAGAGCTTCTGGAAATGGGTCAAGTACGGCTTCGGCGATCTACAATGGATCGGGAGATTCTGATTATTCTATTTGTATTGAAGCAGTGGATTCTGATCCTCAGTACTTGATTTTGAGGAATAGTGAAGATAAGGACAGATGGTTGTATTATTTGAGATTGGCAGCGAGAGATGCGACGCTTTGTGGGACGTCGTTTGAGGTCTTGGTTGAAAGGATGATGCTTGAAGCTGATCCGTTAAATTCGGATTTGTGGAATGATATTCTTTTTAAGTTTATTGAAGAAAATCCAACAGAAACTTTGACGACAATAGAAGATTTGGAATTGAAGAAGAAAGCGTTAGAGTTGGATTTGGCGAGTTATCTTTTTTGTTCTGTTCAAATGAGGCCGATTGCTATTCACTATCACGTGGATTTGAGCCAGAATTTATTATCATCGGCTATTGATCAGCCTTGTCTTCAGAATGAATTATATTGTCAATTGATTAGATTGACTTCTGGAAGTATGGAGTTTGGATATCAGGCATGGAAGTTGTTATCGATGGCAATTCCATTGTATTTGCCTAAACAGTATTCTCTTCTTTGGTTATTGAAAAATCATATAGAAAGAATTAGAAGAATAGGAACGATAGAAGAACGGAAAATAGCACAATATTGTTGTCAAGTACTTGAAAGAAGGCAGAAAATGGGTGATAGAAGAGAAGGACCAAGTAAATTGGAAGCTATAAGTATTTTAACGAGGGATCCCACGGATACGGCATTACCGTATTCGATTGCAGTTAGACTTCCAACAGGAGATCATCATGTTATTGAATTTGATGGATCTACAGAAATTGGACAATGTTTGTCGTCGTTATGCTTGAAATTGAATCTTAGACCAGCTTTATTGTCGGGGTATTCGTTATATGCTAATGATCCATCGGGAGATTGTGATGATTTGGTTTTGTTGAGAGGAAAACAGAAACTTTGTGATTGTTTGACGTTATGGGAAAAACAGATGAAAGATAGTAAATCAGGGAAAGTTACAACTGATGCTTGTTCGATTAAATTACAATTGAGGTTGAAAAATTATTGGTCATCGTTGTGGGAAGAAGAAACTCCAAATGAGAAATTATTTTTGTGTTATAGATTAGCGGAAGAAGTGGCTGAAGGACATTTACCGTTGTCGAATGACTTGGCAGAAGAATTGTGTGCATTATATGCTCAAATGTGTTATGGTGATCCACAAAGTCAACCAGATGATAAGTTGATGGATGAAATTTTGGAAAGATTTTATCCGAAAAAGTTGTTAGCAGTTGTTAATCTTAGATCGTTGAGACAATCGGTGGTTAGTCAATGGATGAATGATTTGAAAGGTGTTTCGATTGCGGAATGTGTGAGATTAATATTGATTGTTTTGAGGAAATGGAAATTTTTTGGATCGTATATTAAAGAAGGAAAAATGAAAATTAATGATAAGAAAATTTTTATTGCTTTGAATGAACTAGGAATTCATATATTATCAGATCAATTGGAATTGCAAAGAAGTTTTCAATTTTATAAATTAATTAATTTTGGTGAATATCATGGGGATTTTATGTTGACTGTATCAAGGACACTTTTGCCAGATAGTCATCCTGAAGAAACTCCACAAGAAAGAATGACTTTTGCAATGAAGAAAAAATCAATAGAACAAGTGAGATTTATAAGTTTTTTTTATAATTATAAAGGATTTTTAGTTGACGACTCATTTGGCAGAGTATATTCGATGTCAGAAATTACTATGGAAAATGTCTAGGAAATAATCTCAATTTTACACGGTTCTAATTCTTGTCCGACTTTCGCTTAATTTTTTAAATGTGCTACAAAAGTTATTTTTTCAAGTGCTTCATTTTACAGTGCTCAACAATAAAGATGTTTGATATAGTGGAGGGATTTTGGTGGAATTGGGGAGGTTATGGGAACTCGTGTTGAGACAATTTTAGAAATTTTTTAATTGATAAAAATGTGAATTTGGAGAGGTTATGGGAACTCGTGTTGAGAGGATTTTATATAAAATTAGTTTTTTTAATTTTATAAAAGTAGGATTTCGAAAGTTTTAGAAATTCATAAAGAAATTAGAAAATAAAATTCATTTTTAATTTTATAAAAGTAGGATTTTGGAAATTTTTGACAATTTTGTGTTTGCATGGAAAATCCTGAGTCCCACCGCGAAGTTTCCATTGAGATTACGATATGTTGATATTTGTTTGTTGTTGTTTTCTCGTTGTTGTAGTCTTAGTTTCCGTGCGATATGGCGCTGGATTGACTTATTAAAATGCTGGTATCGATTGTGAATCGTCAACGAAAGTCTGCTTTGTGTTTCGGTCGAAGAGTCAGAAGATATAGAAACAGTAAACGTGCTGAATCATGGCTTCTTAGTTTGAGAGAGTCCTATGGGTAATTTCTACTACTTTTTAATATTTTTATATATGAATGCAAACTTTCCAGGATGAAGAATGAAATATTATGTATCTACATAATGACTAAGAGGGAACTGATCAAAGACGCAACAGATGACGAACTAGAACACGGTGTGGGACTCCTGAACATTGGAAATACGTGCTTCATGAATACGACCTTACCAGCTTTATTGAACAGTCCTGGGCTGTGATATCTTCACAAAAGACAGATTCAGGTCTTTGTGAAAAAGAAAAAGAAAGTAGGGATTGCAGGTATCATGTCTGCTGTCTTCTCTGCTTTGATGGACGTTTATTGACCTGCTAAAGTTCCCATGATTCGACCGGATATCTTTCTCAAAGCTTTCAACCGAACTGTCAACAAAAAATTAACTGACAAAGAACAACAAGACGCTCAGAAATTCCAAATCTGCTTGATGGATGTTCTGCATGAAGATACAAACGAAATCTATATCCGATGATGCTTCCAACAACATTATCACAGTTGCAATTTGAAACATGCAAAAGATTACGAGGAAAACAACGGATTTTTTCCTTTCTTCGCGTAATTGACTTGCTCAATGTCAAGACTACCTCGATCATGAGGCGTCTTCCTTGTGAAGCCAATTCTGCCACTGTCGAAGAAATGAGTCAGAGTCTCCTAGAATTGGATAGCACTAATTCTTAAGAATTAACTACTTCAATTTGTAAACATTTCGAATTGGAGATACTCAATAACAATTCGAAATGGAACTGTCCACGATGCAAACGTCCCCAGATCGCCACAAGAGAGACCTGGATCTGGAAATCCCCGAGGAACTTCAGCATTTATTTCAAGAGATCCCCGTTAGCAATTGTTATAAAAAACGATGCTACTGTTATTTTCGAAATCGATGATTTTTTTTTGGAGAAATTTGTGCATCCAGAATCCACAGAAGACAATCCGAATTGCTACCTTTATGCGGTTACTGTAAGTTCTTCAATAATGGATGATATGTTAAATATAGTTACAGAACCATTCAGAGGCATTGAATTGCGGACATTACACGTCCTTGATCGAGCACAAACATTGGGATCAATATGACGACTATATTCATGAAGTTCCAAAAGAATCGACCATGAGCTGTAGAGCATTTGTGCTTTTCTGCACTTGTCGGAAAAAACAGATTTAAAGTGTTTATAATCTACTTACAGCACTTGATTGAGTCTTCGAATGAGTATTTGAAACTTCATAAAGAGCTTTGGCTTTTGTGGGAAATAAAGATTAGCGGGTAAGTGGAAGGACGGAACCTCAAGTGCTCTTATCACTGGTTAACGGCGGAATCACCTTATCAGTTCCCCAAAAAAAAACAAGAATATTCATTTTGGTCGAAAACAAAAATGGCCATCTGTTTGGCTTGTTTGTCTTTGTGGATTTTTGTTGCTATTTCATCGACAATTGCTATTTTGCATTTCCTGAGGAAATTAAAATTGCCAAACATCGAGAATCGACCAGTTTTCATCACTGGATGTGATTCCGGATTTGGGAAATCCTTAACTTTGAGGTTAATTGGAGAAAAAATCCCTGTTTTTGCTGGATGTTTGACCGAGACTAGCAGAAAAGATTTGGAAAAAGAAGCTGGAGAAAATCTGAAATATTTGAAAACATTGATCCTCGACGTGACGGACGATCAAAGCGTGAAGGAATCTGTCGAAATAGTCAAAAATGGTCTCGACGGGAAAAGTAAGTTTTAAATTTTTTAATTGTACAGTAATTCTTTCTGTTTGATTTTTCCTAATTTAGAATTTTCTACATTTTTAATTAAATTTTATTTAATTGATATATCAGGCTAATTTGACTATTAGAAAAATTAAAAATTTATATATAAAGTTAATTTGACTTTTAAAAATAATTGAAAATTTATATATAAAGTTAATTTGACTTAAAAATAATTAAAAATTTATATATAAAGTTAATTTGACTTTTAAAAATAATTGAAAGTTGATATATCAATTTTTAACTACTAGAAAAAATTAAAAATTGATATATAAAGTTAATTTGACTTTTAAAAATAATTTAAAGTTGATATATCAATTTTTAACTACTAGAAAAATAAAAAATTGATATATCAAGTTAATTTAAATATTAAGAAACTTTTAAAATGGAAAAATTTAAGAAATAAAGAATATTGTTAGTAGTCAATTGTTTATTTTTAGTTTGTAATTTTTATTTACAGAACTCTGGGCTGTTGTGAATAACGCAGGGATTTTGCTCTATGAAGGGGCTGCTGAATGGATTCCAATCGAAAGCTACAAGAAAACTATTGATGTCAATACTTATGGGATCATTAGAGTTTGCAATGCTTTTCTTCCACTTTTGAGGGAATCTAAAGGCAGAATAGTTACAGTAATCAGCTGTGCTGGGAGACTTGCTACTTCTCCATTGACTACTTATTCCGTTTCGAAATACGCAGCTGAAGCTTATATCGACTGCTTGAGGTAGATTTTTTATTTAAAAAATGATTTTAGTTTAAAAAATGAATGATTTTAATCTAAAAAAATGATTTTTGTTTAAAAAATGAATGATTTTAATCTAAAAAAATGATTTTTGTTTAAAAAATGAATGATTTTAATCTAAAAAAAATTATTTTTGTTTAAAAAATGAATGATTTTAATCTAAAAAAATGATTTTTGTTTAAAAAATGAATGATTTTAATCTAAAAAAAATGATTTTTATTTAAAAAATGAATGATTTTAATTTAAAAAAATGATTTTTGTTTAAAAAATCACCAATTTTTATCTTAAAAAATTAATTTAACTTTAAAAAATTGTTATTTTAATTTCAGAAGAGAAGTATGTCATTTTGGGATTTCTTGTCATATCTTGGAACCTGGTGTTTATAAAACATCGATTGTTTTGACGAAAACCCGTTTCCCTCATTCAAGAAATGCTTTTGACAATCTTCCGGAAGAAGTGAAACAAATTTATGGAGAAAATTATCTGAAACAAATGGATGAACGTTTTTATCAGATTCTTGAAGCTAAGGCGAATCCGAGAATTGAAGAAGTCGTAGAAGCATACTATCATGCTATAACGTCGAAATTTCCCAAGCTTCGTTATGCCGTAGGGCTTGATGCAAAGTTGGTATACGTTCCGGCGAGTTTTCTTCCGACTTGGATCCAAGATTTGATTATCAGTGTTATGAACTTGGATCCTGTTCCTGATTTTGTGAAGAAAAATAAAAATGAATAAAATTTATTAAATAAAATTGTTAATTTAAAAATAGCATAAAGGAGGTTCTTGGCGTAAAGTCCGGAGTGACTATTTTGGAAGCTGACCTTGACCGTTTTTCCTTCCACGCGTCAGTCATAAAGTTTTGAGTTTTTAGATTGAAGTAAATGTGGCCGAATTATCAACAAATTTGTTTTATTTTATATGGGTTATTGATTTTGTGTATATGTATTTGTCCATTATTAAGTGAAACTCATTGGATATTATCTGGAAAAGATGAAAATTCAGGGGGTAGAATCGTCAGTATTGTAAGTTTTAAGATTTTTCAAAAAGTTATGAGGATTTTTTAAAATTTATATATAAAATTAAAAAAAATTGATATATGAAAACCTTTGAAAATTGATATATGGAAATTTTTAAAAATTGATATATGGAAATTTTTCTAAGTTTATATATAAAATTAAAAAATTGATATATGAAAACTTAAAAATTGATATATGAAGATTTTAAAAATTGATATATGGAAGTTTTTCTAAGTATATATATATAAAACTTAAAAATTGATATATGAAAACTTTTAAAAATTGATATATGAAAACTTTTAAAAATTGATATATGAAAACTTGAAAATTGATATATGAAAACTTTTAAAAATTGATATATGGAAATTTTTCAGACGGG
Source organism: Halicephalobus mephisto (assembly GCA_009193035.1). Classification (NCBI taxonomy): domain Eukaryota; kingdom Metazoa; phylum Nematoda; class Chromadorea; order Rhabditida; family Panagrolaimidae; genus Halicephalobus; species Halicephalobus mephisto. Next base: position 199,248 of record SWDT01000045.1, read on the forward strand.
ATCTCCATTGTGCCTCAAACAACCACATAGTTTGATTGATTTGATCGAACAAGACAAAATTGTAGAAGAAATGAAACAACTTCAGAAAAATCTGAAGAAACACGGAGAAGTTTGTTTTTTTATTTTTCATATATAAAAAGTATTTTTTAGAATGCATTTTATGCAAAAAGAAAAGAAACAGAAGAAATTAAAAAATACAGATTTCGAAATGTGGATTGCGAAGAAACGAAAAATATGAAATTTTCGGAAGAAACATTTTCGAATTTCTTGAATTACGATTTAATGCCGTTTTTCACAGAACCAGAAGAATTTCAGAATCCGCCGTTGGCGAAGGACATTGTTAAAATCGGAAAATTAAGGAAGTTGTATTTCGGAAATTTGAAAGTCAAACAAAACGGAGAACCTGTGTGCGATAAAATCGTTGTTTCCGAAAGTGAAGATACTGTTCTTAAAATCGCGAATATTATTACTGCTGATTCTAGTCCGGAAGAATCGTTGTTGGAAATTTCAAAGGACGAATTGATGAAACTGGGAGAGCTACTAAGTGCTGGACTCGAGAGTGTAAGTTGGTTTTTCATGTATCAACTTTGAAGTTTAATTTTCATATATCAACTTTTTTTAATATATCAACTTTTTTATATATCAATTTGTTTTCCATATATTAACTTTTTCTTCATGTATCAAATTTGAAATTTAATTCTCATATATCAGCTTTTTTTATATATCAATTTTAAAAATTAATTTCCATATATTAACTTTGAAGTTTAATTCTCATATATTAATTTTTTTTAATATATTAACTTTGAAGTTTAATTTTCATATATCAACTTTCTTTTTTTCACATATCTTTGAAATTTAACTTCTTATATGCAAATTTTGAGTTCTTCATATATCATTTTTGAGATATAATTTTTTATATATGAATTTTTTGCATATATTAACTTTGAAGTTTAATTTTCACATATCAAATTTTAGTTTTTTATTGATTTTATGAATTATGTTTTTAGGATGACTTTAAGGACAAATTTTTCGCTTTGTATTATTCTGGATTCTACTGGAGGTACCTCGGGAACCACAGAGAAGCCGCGACTTGTCTCCAGAAACACCTCATCATGGGGGTTTCGACCGCGGGATTCTACCAGATAGGCTGCATCCACAGTAATGTCAAGGACTTTTATCATTCTATCGCTGCGTTTAGGACTTCGGAAGAAACTCTGTCTGATCCTGTTAATGCTCAATGGTATTCTGCCGCAGGGGATGTCCATGTTTTGGCCCAGTTGTATCGGTCTGGAATGGAATATTACAAAAAAGCTCTGGAATTGGCTTCGGAAAAAGAACACAATGTAATTGTTAAAAAATTAAAGTTACTAAATTGCGAAATCGGGATTCAAGACATGGTCGTCAATGAAGAAGATTTAGAAAATCTCAATGACTTGAAATTATCGATGCAAAATTGGGAAAAGAAACAATCAGTCATGTTCGAAAAAATGATTCCTGTGGACCAATGGACAAAGGCAAAACTGGCCTACCAGCACCTCGCGGACGGACCCGTGTCCGGACTGACCTGCAGAGGAAATATAAATTCGAAATTTAAACAAATCCTAAATTGCGAAATTGATTCACTAAGAATTTACAATGAATCTATTTATTTAAAAAAAATTAAAAAAAGAAAAAAAGCGGCAGAAAAAATTGATGATTTAATTTTCGAAATTAACAAAAATCAAAAACAACAATCGGATTTTTTAAATTTCATATTACAAGCTCATATTTCGTCACATAATTACATGAAAAATTTAGAACCATATATATCCGTCGATATCGATGAACCTCAAGAAAAAAAAATTTATCCTAAAAAATTTAAATCAAAATTGAATCCAGAAGCCAGTTTGTCACTTTTCCGCGAAAAAGAATGCCGAGGGTTGGAGTCGTTTAACGTCGATTATCTCTATGATTTGGATAAAAAAAATTCCGATTTTGTTTCGAATTTTCCGACTTTTCCTGAAATGTTCATTCCTCCGGATAACAAAGGATATCTGTAAGTTTTTTTATTTAATATAAAATTGTAAATTTAAAAATTTTCGATTTTCAACACAGGTGTTGGAAATTGCATTTTTAGTTTTATATTATACTTATTTCACAATTTTGTGTGATTTTCGATCATGTATTGTAAAATTCATATATGAACTTTTTATAAAAAGGTCCCGACACGACTTTTTTAAAGTTTAGGAATTATACAGATGATAGAAATCAGTTGTAACTGATCACAATCAAGCAAATTCGATTATGTTCAGTTACAACTGATTGTGCAACATCTATAAAAATATAATATTTTTAGTTTTGCATTATACTTATTTCGCAATTTTGTATGATTTTTGATCATGTATTATAAAATTCATATATGAACTTTTTATAAAACGATCCCGATACGACTTTTTTAAAGTTTAGGAATTACACAGATGATAGAAATCAGTTGTAATCGATCACAATCAAGCAAATTCGATTATGTTCAGTTACAAATGATTGTGCAACATCTGTAAAATATAATACTTTTAGTTTTGCATTATGCTTATTTCGTAATTTTGTGTGATTTTTGATCATATATTGTAAAATTCATATATGAACTTTTTATAAAACGATCCCGATACGACTTTTTAAAAGTTTAGGAATTACACAGATGATAGAAATCAGTTGTAATTGAACATAATCGAATCTGCTCGATTACGCTCAGTTGCGAGTGATGTGGAGCACCTGTGTACGACAGTAATTCTCTTCTTTGTCTCAATTTTTATATAAAAATGATTATAACCGAGTAGGCTCAATTATGTGATCTAGAGCACCTGTGTAGTTAGTAATTCATATATGAATTTCAGCACTTCGTATATCTTGACTACCATGGTGGCCCTATCGTCTTCGGAAATCTCCCCATTCCCTTGGTCGGAACCCTATTGTTCCTCCAACGGTCCTACAGTACTGCCAGATGATTTCGAAATTTATCCAGGATTGAATCTGGGAGATTTTTCGTCAAATCTCACGAAAGGTCTAAGATACAGCGAAAAATCCCTAAAAAATTATTTTTCGACAATTCTTGGAAAAGGTCCTCAGACAGTAATCGGGGACATCGGACAAAGAATAACGACTTTGATAAAGTACGGTATCGGCCCTGGATGGATCTCGCGGAACCTCGGGGCGCTCTACTGGAGACATGTCGGAAATATTAAAGAATCAGTTATCTGCCTGAAATCCGCCCTGGAGACGGACGTTAATCGGGATTTAGCTCTGATCCAACTGGCTCAATTAACGTTGAGATTAGGCAAATCATATATTCCAATTTCGAAAAAAATAATCAAAAAAGCAATTAAAATTGACGAAAATGAACCTATTTCGCATTTTTTACTTGGATTTTCACATTATATTTCTGGATCCTTCTATTCTGCAAAAATGGAATTCCTCAAAACTCTGGATCTCGAACCCGGATTCGACGAAGCCAAAACTGCTCTCAGAAGTCTCACTTGTGTAAAAAAATCCAGCGGATTCTGGACCGTAAAAACCAAAAATTTGCCCATGTGCTGTTGGCCTGGAGAACAGAACGTTTTTTGTTTCGAAGAAGACGCCAAAAGAGGAGATAAACATTGCTTCAAAATCCAAGTCAAAGATGAAATCAACAAAAAAATCGAATTTCAATATGTCAGATGTAACGGAAAATATCTGGTAAATTTTTTAATCAAAATTCTGAAACTTTCCAGAAGCTTCCAGAATCTAATAAGAGATTCTGAGGGCTTCTAAGGTCTTCCAGAATCCATTGACGGGTTCTGAGGATTTTTCAGAAATTTCTAGAATCTGTTAGAAGATTCTGAAACTTCAATTTTATCTAAACTTCCAGAATCCAATAAGATTCTAAAATTTTTTTAAACTTCCAGAATCCAATAAGATTCTGAAACTTGGATTTTATCTAGACTTTCAGAATCCAATAAGATTCTAAAAACTTCTTAAACTTCCAGAATCCAATAAGATTCTGAAAATTTCTTAAACTTCCAGAATCCAATAAAATTCTGAAACTTGGATTTTAAGTTCCTAAAATTTCGTCAAAAACATTCATTTTTGGTTTTAAAATTCTGGGAATTTCTAAAGTTATGAAAATCCATTTCATTAAAATATTTATTTTAAACTTTTTTTAATTTCAGAAGCAGTCGTTCAAAGCTTGGTCACTTTACGAATTTCTAAGTCCTTATTTCATCTCCAAAAACGAGATTGAAGATATGATTCTACAAAGACGGATTCTGAATATTTCCGCGACTTCAGAAGAGGACAAAGACCTTCCAGTTTTTGCCTTAGATTACGGTGGATTCGGAGAAGAAAGATTCAAAGTTTACGAACAAGAATCTGTAGAAATGGAAGAGTTCGAACAATCCATGACCGATTTCGGGCTTATCCGTGAAAAAAGACTCCGGAAGGAACAAGAATCCGTCGAGTTGCAGAAAGCAAAACTGACAGAATCAGAATTTCAGAAAAAAGTGGCTTCTTTGAAAAACTTCACAGAAAGGAAACAAGTAATGGTTCTGGACGTCGGCTTGCCTTCTTACCTCCCGGAGCCTTCAGAAGACCTCATTAAAAAAGGTTTAATTTACCTAAAACCTCCTAAGGAAAACACTTTGGCAGACTACTGTATCATGATTGAAAAAAACAAAAGAGTTCTGGACCATCCTTCTCCGACTTACATCTCAGTCACAGCCAAGGGAGTAAAGCTGGAGGAATATGTGGATTTGACGGCACCAGTGACGACAATTACGAAAGACGAACCCATCTGCCCTGAAGTCGAGCTGAATCAGGAATGGAAGCAACTCGACGATCTGCCAGCCTTCAGATTCAAGGAATATTTTAATTTCTACAAGCCAGAAACCGCCATGACTGACGTAAGAGCTTCGGATTTTTTAATGAAATTAGAATTTTGTGTGCATTTCTATAATCTTCCAGAGTCTAACTGAAATACCAGAACCATTCTGGAATCTTGTAGAAGATTACAATTTCCTAGAATCCCATGGAACTTGTAGAATTATCCGAAACCAAAGATTCTGGAAGGCTATAGATTTCGGGACTCCTCATTGAAGTGGTTTCCTGAGATATATTTCAAATTGTTATTACATTACCTCATTTTAGACTCTGATGAGCCTTGGACACAAACACGAGAGAGTTGAACATGTTTCTGCCAGACTGCATCTGGCGATGAAGATGTCCAAAGTGAACCCGAAGCACAGTCACCTCCAAGACGACGGTGTCAATGGAGTCATCACAGCTGTCTCCACACTGTACTGGAGAGTCAAGGGAGACGCCGTCAATGCCTTGAAATGTCTGCGGCATGCCTTGAAGAATCTGCCTCGGAATATGAAAGACACAGCCTTGATTTCGATGGCAAACATATATCATCAAGCGGGCTTTCTCCATAGTGCTTTGATTGTCGGTGGGAAAGCACATCAGATGACTCCGAATCTGGTCTCGATTCATTTCACATTGGCGAATATCTATGCCACAATGGTAAGTCCGCAACAGTTCACACTTCTTCCAGTACTCGATCCATTGGGTTCATTCGACTGAAATCCATCTCGTAATAACACAGTTCACAATGAGAGGATTATACAAAAAGGATTAAACTCGATATACTAAAGAACATTGAAGATTAAGAGAGAAAAATCCACATATCGCGGCTTAATTCGCAAAACTTGGCCTAAACGCTAGGTTGTTTTTTGAGTGCAATTCCATTTGCGACTAAAAACGGCAAAATTTATTATAGCTATCAGGCATTTTCGCGGCGAGAGTTTATTTTCCCTCTTAGGCTGTTTCTTTGCGCGTCATTCCACTTTTATTTGAAAACAAAAAAGTCCATTATAGTCTTCAGGTACTTTCGCGGCGAGAGTTTATTTTTCTTGTTAGATTTTCCTCAATCCTCATTTGTACCTAAAAATAATCACATTCATTTTATTTTTTTACTTTTTTCACTGTAAAAGTTGTTTTATTTTTTTACTTTTTGTATTGATTTCCACTTCTACCTGAAAACATAAAAATACACCGTGATTTTCAGGAATTTTAAAGTTAAAAATTAATTTTACATTCCTCAACATAATTATTTTTTTATTTTTATATCAATGTAGTTGTTTTTTATTTTTATATCAATGTAGTTATTTTTTAATTTTACATCAATGTAGTTATTTTTTATTTTTATATCAATGTAGTTATTTTTTATTTTTATATCAATGTAGTTATTTTGTATTTTTATATCAATGTAGTTATTTTTAATTTTTATATCAATGTAGTTATTTTTAATTTTTATATCAATGCTTTGTTTCAGGGTGATCACACTAGGGCACTGAAATTCTACTACTCTACTTTGGCTCTCCAGCCGAATTTCCAACCGGCGAAGGAAAGAATCCGGGCCATCTACTGCCTGACTCACGGCGAAATCAAGATTTGAAATCTTCAGTTTCACAAAAAAACAGAATTAACGGGTCGAATGACGGTTTTCCATTTTAAAACATGGAAATTGTGGTTGTAAAACAGGTCGTAATCAGTATTATAAAAAATTTGAAATGGATTTTTAAACAACTTATTTTTACAAAACTTTATTGAACTTTTTTGCAGTTTTTAAAACCCGGGATTTTGAATGATTGTAGTTTTTTAGGATTTAGAAAATTTTAAGTTTTGAAATATTTCAATGAATTCTGGGACTTCTGAAAATTTTTTACGAAATTCAAAAAAGTTTAAAATTTATGAAATTTTCGAAGCTCCCAGAAAGTTGCAAAAATTTCTAAAATCTTCGAAAATTTCCGAGATTTCAAAAGGTCCTAATGAATTCTCAACAATTCCAAAAAGTTCGAAACGCTCCAGAATTTCCTACAGTATCCTAAAATTTCTACGAAATTCTAATTTTTCAGAATTTTTTCCAGATTTTCGAAGATTCTAAAACTAAAGATTTCTACAGTATTTTAAAATTTCATAATTTCCAAAGAACTTTTAAGAATATCATAGAAGTTCCTACAGTATCCTAAAATTTTTTAAAATAAAGATTTATAAATTTTTTTTGTTTTTTAATAAAAATTTATAAATTTTTTTGTTTTTTTAATAAAAATTTATAAATTTTTTTGTTTTTTTTAATAAAAATTTATAATTTTTTTGTTTTTTTAATAAAAATTTATTAATTTTTTTGTTTTTTTAATAAAAATTTATTAATTTTTTTGTTTTTTTTAATAAAAATTATTTCGATTACTGATATCCTGAATTTTAATCGATTGACTTTTGTCTTTAAAAATTCAGTTTTTTTTCAATTCATTGTTAATGTGAATGTCAGTGGTCTCAAGTCGAAAATGAGACTCAAGTGTCGTGAATAATCGTTTCTCCGAAAACAAATTTTTTCATTTTTTTGCTTTTAAAATTTTAAATTATTCACATTTTATTAAAATTATTTTTTCTGTCGATTTTACGACAAAGATTTAAAAAAACTGAATTTTATGGGAAATTGGAAATTTTGAAAATGTTGGAAGAATTTTTATGGAATTCTGAAATTTTCTAGAAGCTTCTGGAGAAGTTCTTAGGAGATTCTGAAATCTTAAAAGAACTTTTAGAAGATTCTGAAACTTTGGAAATTTTAGGAAGAACTTTTAGAGGATTCTGAAATCTCGAAGGAGTTTTAGAAGATTCTGAAGTCTTCTGGAAGAACTTTAAAGATTCTGAAACTTTCTGGAAATTTTAGGAAGAACTTTTGGAGGATTCTAAAATCTCGAAGGAGTTTTAGAAGATTCTGAAGTCTTTTGGGGAAATTTTTAGAAGATTCTTGAATTTTGGAAAACTTTTTAGAAGATTCTGAAATCTTCTGGAAGAACTTTGAAGATTCTGAAATCTTCTGGAAGAACTTTTAGAGGATTCTGAAATCTTCTGGAAGAACTTTTAGAGGATTCTGAAATCTTCTGGAAGAACTTTGAAGCTTCTGAAATCTTCTGAAGTCTTCTGGAAGAACTTTGAAGCTTCTTGAATTTTGGAAAACTTTTTAGAAGATTCTGAAATCTGAAGATTAGTAAAAATTTTAAAAATTCTTAGGAATTTCGAAAATTCTAGAATCCAAAAATATATCTAAAATTAAAAATTTTTAATTTTCTATAATTTACAATTTTTTTGAAATTATTTTTTTTCATTAATTGTACGTCATGGATTCAGAATGCCGGGCCCTGTGGGACTTGTTCGAAATTTTTTCTTTTTTCAGCCTTGATTATTATTTTTAGAAAATTGACAAATCAAAATTTCCTGAGGGGATTTTAAAAAATTAAAAATTTTATTCGACCTTTTTTGTGAAATTTCATTTTTTAAATAAATTTTTTAATTTTAATAAAACTGAAAAATTAAAATTTTTAAAAATAAATTTTTAAATATTTTTTTTAAAATTTTAATAAATTTAGAAAAATTAGATTTTTTTAATTTTAATTTTTTAAAAATAAATTTTTAAATTATTTTTTTTTAAATTTTAATAAAATTAGACTTTTTTATTCAAAAATTGCCTTTGGCACTCAGTTTCCTCTTCCACACGTGGTTCCGTTGTTGTCAAAAAAACAAGTTTTCTTGGTTCAATTGTTGTCCGACGAAATAATTCATTCCGTGTTATTTTTGGCTATTTTAAAGTTGGATCTTTGGCCAAATAGAAAATTAAATATTTCTAAATTGTTCAATTTTCGGACTTTTTGAAATTATTCGTTCCAAGACTTTTCAAAAAAATAAAATAAAATTTTAGTATTTTTCCACTACAGTAATCTGGATTTTTTAGATTTTATTAATTTTATTTAATTTTTTTTAATTAAAAAATTTTTTTTTTAAACTTTTTTCGATTTTTTTTGAAATTATTCGTTATGGGATTTTTGAAAAAAAAAATGGTAAAATTTTTAGTATTTTTCCATTACAGTAATCTGGATTTTTTCGATTTTATTTATTTTATTAAATTTAAAAAAATAAAAATTTTTTATTTTTAAACTTTTTTCGATTTTTTTTGAAGTTATTTTTTCCAAGACCTTTAAAAAAATAAAATAAATTTTGGATGTTTTTTATTACGGTATTTTTAATTTTTTTCTATTAATTAAATTTTAAAAAAATTTATGTAATTTTTCAAAAATTATTTGTGATAAAATTTTTGAAAAATAAATTTTGTTTAAGGATTTTTGTTTTTTATTGTTTTTATGGTAATTTTGACTTTTTCGATTTTGGTTGTGAGCTGGATTTATGGAAAACAGGATATTTGACATGGTTTTTGACTAGTTGAAATTCGACTTTTATGACGTTATTTTTACTAGGATTTTGGATGTTTTCAATTACGGTATTTTTAAATTTTTTATGAATTAAATTTAAAAAAATTTTTTGGTATTATTTATTCCAGGACCTTTGAGAAATATTTAACTAAATTTCTGACGTCTTTGATTACGGTAATTCGGTTCTGTTTAATTTCATTCTCTCTAAATTTTAAAAATCAAAATTGAGTTAAGTGCTGAGGTCAGTAAAAATGTTGACGTTGAAATTAAATTAAATTTTCGAACAACAATTACACAGGCGAAGTTTTCAGAATGTTGCGCGCAACGTGCGAGTTTTATTTTGGATTTGAAATTTTTATAGAATTAAATGTAAAAATTTTACTGATCTATTTGAATATTGCACGCAAAGTGCGGATTTTGATTCCAATGTCAAGTAACTTGTCGGCATATTGCAAGCACATTGCAAAATTTTACTTTTATTTTCAAATTTTCATAAATATAAAAATAAAAATTTGAATATTGCATGCAAAGTGCGAATTTTGAGTTTAATCAGCCCACCGGCATGTTGCAAGCACATTGCAAATTTTACTTTTATTTCGAAATTTTCATAAATATAAAAATAAAAATTTGAATGTTGCACGCAAAGTGCGAATTTTGAGTTTAACCAGCCCACCGGCATGTTGCAAGCACAATGCAAATTTTACTTTTATTTCAATTTTGATTTCGACCTCTGTAAACCTTGGCACAAGATTCCCCACATATTTATTTAGTAATTTAAGCTTTTTTATTTTTCAATGAATTGGATTAATGAAAAAATGGAAAATTTAACATGTTCAATTAAGTCAATTTTCACTTTTATCGCTTTTTATGGAATAAAATTATTTAAAAAAATAAAATTAAACGTAAATTTTAAATTCTTGAATTTTGGTTTTTCTGACGTCATCCGCAGTCAGATATGTGAAAAATGTAAATTTTTATTTTTAAAATTCTCGAACTTTATTTTTTAAAAACTTAAAAAAAATAAAAATTAACTAATTTTTTAAATTTTTGAATTACAGTATTTTTGAATTTTATTCTTTCTAGGATTTTAAAAAAAGTGAAATTTAATCTTTTTTTAAGTTAAAAAATTTTGATTTTTATAATTTTAATCTAAATTGAAAATTATTAAAAAAATAAAAATTTACATATTTCAAATTCGCGAATTACGGTAATTTTAGTTTTTTATGATTCTTATTGAAATTGAAAATTGTTAAAAAAAAATAAAAATTTGTATATTTTTAATCCGCGAATTACGGTAATTTTAGTTTTTATAATTTTTATCTAAATTAAAAATTATTAAAAAAATAAAAATTTGCATATTTTTAATCCGCGAATTACAGTAATTTTAATTTAAATTGAAAATTATTAAAAAAGTAAAAATTTGTATATTTTTAATCCGCGAATTACGGTAATTTTAGTTTTTATAATTTTTATCTAAATTGAAAATTATTTAAAAAGTAAAAATTTGCATATTTCAAATTCGCGAATTACGGTAATTTTGATTTTTATCATTCTCATTGAAATTGAAAATTATTAAAAAAATAAAAATTTGCATATTTTTAATTCGCAAATTACGGTAATTTTAATTTAAATTAAAAATTATTAAAAAAGTAAAAATTTGTATATTTTTAATCCGCGAATTACGGTAATTTTGATTTTTATAATCTTAATCTAAATTGAAAATTGTTAAAAAAATAAAAATTTGCATATTTCAAATTCGCGAATTACGGTAATTTTGATTTTTTAAATGAATTTTTTTTTCAGATTGAATGCTGAACGTCTTCTACTCTTGTTATTCCGCTGCCTGCTGGCCCATTTCAGCGGTTTTTAGTTCTGGATCTAGGAATCCAAAAATCCTGTCTCCTACTGTAGAAGACGACGAAGACGAACTTTACAATGACGGATTCATCAAGTGGCAACCTCGGGGTTCATCTGGACGAAAATCTTCCGGATTTTTCGGAGACGATTTTCTTCCTCGTTTTGTGCCTGAAATATGCGTCGAAACGGGTTCCGACGACGAAAATACCGTAATCACGGGAGATTTAATTCTTTCAAGCCAATACAGTATTCAAAAAAAATTAATTATTTTAATAATTTCTGAAGTCAACGATGTCGAAGAAACCACTTCTCCTCTACAGGTTTAATTTGTTTTTTTTAAAATTATTTTTATTTAAAAAAATATATTTTTAAAAATACTTTTTTTTAAAAAACTTAATTTTTTTAAATTATTTTTATTTAAAAACTATATTTTTAAAAATACCTTTTATTTAAAACATATATTTTTAAAAAATTATTTTTTAATCGAAATTACTTTTTTTTTAAATTGTTTTTATTTAAAAACTATTAAATAAAAAAAATCTTATTAAAATTTATGTTTTTTATAATGTTTATTAAAATTAACTTTTTAAGGTCAGATTAGCTCTTTCTGGAAGTTCTCCGAGTAAAAAACACAGGACAAAGATGGTCCCGGGCCCTGTGGCAAAGTTCGGCCAAACTTTTACTTTCCCACTTGAACCAGGTTTGATTTTCATTTTAATTAAATTTCGCAACTTTTAAAATCGAGAACTCTAAAGATTTTCAAAAATCGTGTCGGGACCAATTCGTAAATAAATTTTATTTTTAGTTCTATTAAAAGTTCGTAGAGGTTTCTAAAACCTTCTAGGGTACTGTATAAGTTTTCAAAAACACCTGAAGTTAAGAATTCCGAAGTTTTCTGAGAAATTAAGGAAATTCGTGTCGGGACCAATTCGTAAAGAAATTTTATTTTTAGTTATATTAAAAGTCCGTAGAAGCTTCTAAGACCTTCTAGGGTACTGTAGGAGCTTTCAAAAACACCTGAAGTTAAGAATTTTGGAGATTTACAAAAAATTGAGTAAATTCGTGTCGGGACCAATTCGTAAAGAAACTTCATTTTTAGTGCTATTAAAAGTTCATAAAAGTTTCTAGGATACTGTAGAAGCTTTCAAAAACATCTGAAATCAAAAATTTCAAAGTTTTCTGAGAAATTAAATAAATTCGTGTCGGGACCAATTTGTGAAAAATTTCATTTTTAGTGCTATTAAAAGTTTCTAGGGTACTGTAGAAGCTTTCAAAAACATCTGAAATCAAAAATTTTAAAGTTTTCTGAGAAATTAAATAAATTCGTGTCGGGACCAGTTTGTGAAAAATTTCATTTTTAAATCTTTAATGAGTTTAAAGTTGTTTCCCTGCAGATGAACTACTTTCTGGAAGGATCAGATTCCGTCTTTATCGCTGCAAGTCCTCAATGAGACGTGGCCAATTCCGGGGCGAATGTCATTTTGAGACATCTGAGATCGACAGCCGCCAAGGCAGTTCCCCTACCACCCATTTTTTAAAATTCAAAAAATATCCAAAAATTCAAAAAGAAAATTTTGCAAAAAAAGAATCCACTTCAGAAATAATCCCGGTGAGTTTAAAAAATAAAAAAAAATAATTTATTTTTGAAGGAGATTTTCAAAAATTAAAATTTTTTCGGATTTTGTGGAAGATTTGAAATTTTTTAGAATTTCATTAAAAAAGTCTCAAATATTCTAAAATCCGGTAGAAGATTCTGAATTTTTTCGAAAATTTAATCGAAGATTATGAAACTTTCTAGAATCTTTCAGAATTATATTAGAAGACTCTAAAATCTTGTCAGAAAATTCTAGAATCTTTCAGAATCTTGCTAGAAGGCTCTGGAATTTTCTAGAATCTTCCAAAATCTTGCTAGAAGGCTCTAGAATCTTGTTATAAGGTTCTGAAACCTTCTAGAATCTTGTTAGAAAGTTTTGGAATCTTGTCAGAAAATTCTGGAATCTTCTAGAATCTTCCATAATCTTGCTACAAGGCTCTGGAATCTTCTAGAATCTTGTTAGAGGGCTCTGAAATCCTGTCAGAAGACTCTGAAATCTTTCAGAATCTTGTCAGAAAGCTCTGGAATCTTCTGAAATCTTGTTAGAAAATTTTGGAATCTTGTCAGAAAACTCTGAAATCTTCCAGAATTTTGTTAGAAAACTCTGAAATCTTCCAGACTCTCATTAACATTTTTTAAAACCTTTAAAAATTCAGTATAAGATTTCGAAATCTTCTAAAATTTTATAAAATCCTACAGAAGCCTTCTGAAATCTTCCAAAATCTCGTTGGAAGTTTCAAAATTTTGTCCCTGAACTATTTCGTGAGAATTTTTATTTTTTTATTTTTATGTAACTGAAATTTCTTATGATTTATTAAAAATTTATCAAATTACCTGAAATTAAAAATTTCTAATTTTTCGAGAAAGTTTTAAATATTCATGTCCAGACCATTTTGTAAAATAATTATTTTTTTTAACTTTTCAAAATTTTTAATTTTTCAAAAAAATTTGGAAATTTCGTGTCGGGACCATTTAATAAAGATTTTTATTTTAAAAAAAAATTAAAATTAAAATTTTTTATTTTTATTTTTTTTAAAAAATTAAAATTAAAATTTTTTATTTTTAAAAATAAAAATAAAATTCGAAGTTTTTAATTTTTCAAAAAAGTTCGAAAATTTCGTGTCGGGACCATTTAATAAAAATTTTTATTTTTTTAAATTAAAATTAAAATTTTCTACTTTTTTGAATTAAAATTAAAATTTTTTATTTTTCAACACCTTTTAAAAATTCCCGAAATTACCTAAAATATGAAGTTCTAAAAAGTTCCAAACATTCGTACCGGGACAATTAAATAAAAAAATTTATTTTTAAATAATATAATTTAATTTTTTTCGAAGTTTTATAAAAAAATTTATTTCAATTTATAAATTTTATTGAATTTTTTTATTTTTTAAATTTCTGAAATTTTAAATTTTATATAATTTTATATAATTTTTTTTATTTTTTAAATTTCTGAAAAATTTTAGAAAATTGCCAGGTGGGAGAAATTCACGGATTTATGTCTATTTGGATTTTCGAGATTTGCTTCATGAAAAATTTGTTTTTTCAACTTTCAAAAGCGTCATCCAAATTTTTACTGGCTTGCAAAATCCAAATCTGCTTGTCCGCCTCGAATTGTGGCAAAACTGGCTGGTTGTTAGATTAGCGTGACTTGGCTTTCCTTGTCGTTGTTCTAATATCAAAAAAAGCAGATATCATTCGATGCAAAATTAATTTTTTCCTAGTTTTGCTGCTCCTTTGACAAGGATGTAACTTTCGTGTTTCTAGAAGTAAAATTTCTGAAATCTTCTAAAATCCTAAAATATTTCCAAATTTCTTAAAATATTTCAAAATTTTTTGAAATTTTCGAAATTTTCTGAAATCTTCTAAAATCCTAAAATATTTCAAAATTTCTTTAAATATTTCGAAATTTTTTGAAATTTTCGAAATTTTCTAAAATCCTAAAGTATTTAAAAATTCCCTAAAATATTTCAAAATTTTCTACAATTTTTGAAATTTCCTAAAATTCTAAATTATTTATTTGAAGTTTATGGAGTCTGAAGATATTTTAGAATTTTTTAAAACACTTTTAACTTAAAATTCTAATTTTTTTTAATTTAACAAATTCATGTCAGGACCATTTCGTAGCAATTCTTATTCCCGATACTATTAAAAGTTTCTAAGACCTTCTAGGGTACTGTAGAAGCTTTCAAAAACACCTGAAATTAATAATTCCAAAGTTTTCTGAGAAATTCAGTAAATTCGTGTCAGGACCAATTTGTTAAAAGGTTTTATTTTTAGCAATACTGTAATTTCATAGAAGCTTCTAAGACCTTCTAGGGTACTGTAGAAGCTTTCAAAAATACCTGAAATCAAAAATTTCAAAATTTTCTAAGAAATTAAGGAAATTCGTGTCGGGACCAATTTGTGAAGAAACTTTATTTAATTTTTTTCTAGCCTGTTTTGACGGCAGAGGACCTGAATCCAGAGATGCTCAATCGTCAAAGTTCCGTGTCAATTACGGGTGTCCCGATCGGCTCCGCCACTCCCTCCAGAAGAAACTCTACAGTAGACTCCACAGGCCGTTTCTGTTCTCTTCCGACTCCCAACGGTCAACCAGAAGCCCTGATTTCCCTCTGTTATCTGGATCAAGCTCAAAAAATCGTCGTCACCGTCGAAAAAGCCAGTAATCTGGAAATCGACGGAGAAAAGTCCTGTGGTAAGTTTCGATTTTGCAAATCCGAAAATCCATAATTCTGCAACTTCCGAAACTAAAGACCGTGAAATTGGAGCTTCCGGTGCATATTTTGACAAGTTTCCAAAATGCCAAATCCAGAAAATTAAAGATATTTCAAAATTTAATTTTTTTTTTAAATTATAAAATTTCAAAATTTAATTTTTTTAAAATTAAAGATATTTCAAAATTTAATTTTTTTTAAAATTATAAAATTTCGAAATTTAATTTTTTTAAAATTAAAGACATTTCAAAATTTAATTTTTTTTAAAATTATAAAATTTAAGTTTTTTAAATCACACAAATTTGATTTTTTTAAATTAAAAAATTTTAATTTTTCTCAAATTATAAAATTTAAAAATTTTAATTTATTTTTTTTAAATTATAAAATTTGAATATTTTAAAAAACTACTAAAAATTGAGTTTAAAAATTTTAATTTATTTTTTTTTAAATTATAATTTTTTTAAAATAAAAATTTTTCCAAAATTTAGGATTAATCTGAGTTTAAATTTGGATATATGAAATCATCTTCGGAAATCAAATTAGGATAAGGATGTTTGTCCTGGAAGATTTGCAATTGATCTCCAGGATTTGGATCTAAGCGTTTTATGTTTAAAAATAATTTTTAAGATTTTATATCTTCTGGATTGTCTTTATCCGAAGCTTTCAGAGGGTGGATAAAGGATTAATTTTTTCGGATTTTTTACTGAGTATTTATCTACTATGTATCACAAAATATCCATAAATAATTTAATTTAATATATAAAAAATATGAAAATTATAATCTTTAGGATCTTATATTTTCTAAATTCCTCATTTCTGAAGTCATTGTAAATTTGATTCAGGATCAGAATCCTGAGGACTTCTGATTTAATACTTATTTTTGAATTTAGAAGTATATCTATAAGAGAAATATTTCGATATATCGACTTTTTTATATATAAAAATTACGATGTTTGGGGTCTTGTATTTTCTGATTCTACTTTATTTAAAAAAGACATAAGGTTGATTTAGGATCAGAATCCTGAGGACTTCTGATTTAATACTTATTTTTGAATCTAGAAGTATATCCATAAGAGAAATACTTCGATATATCGAATTTTTTATAAATGAAAATTTCCATCTTTAACATCTCATATTTCCTATATTTATCACTTCTGAAGCAATTACAAATTTGATTTAGGATCAGAATCCTGAGGACTTCTGATTTAATACTTATTTTTGAATCTAGAAGTATATCCATAAGAGAGATATTTCGATATATCGAATTTTTTATATATAAAAATTTCCATCTTTAATATCTCATATTTCCTATATTTATCACTTCTGAAGCAATTATAAAAGAAATTTAGCATGATTGTTTGCATTCGATATGTAGAAGTTTCCATATATGAATATTATAATTTTTTATTTTTTATTTTTTAAATTTTACTTTGTTCGAAGTATTTACGAAATTCATAATTTTTTCATTTTAATTATTTATTTAATAAATTTAAAAGTGAAGGTTTAAATAGACAAAGTTAACAAAAATAATAAATCTGATTTCAGACACCTTCATCAAAATCAGTGCTATTTCGCAATACGGAGAAGAAATTGCAAAACACAGATCGAATATAATCAAAGCCTCAGCGAACCCGAATTATGAATGCACCGCCGTTTTTCAGGTTTGTTTTATTTTTAAAAAAAGTTATTTTTAAAAAAGTTATTTTTAAAATACATTATTTAAAAAAAGCTGTTTTTAAAAAAACATTATTTTAAAAAAGTTATTTTTAAAAAACATTATTTAAAAAAAAGTTATTTTTTAAAAAACATTATTTAAAAAAAGTTATTTTTAAAAATATATCATTTTTTTTAAAAAGTTATTTTTTAAAAAACATTATTTTAAAAAAGTTATTTTTAAAAATATATCATTTTTTTAAAATGTATAATTTTAAAGAAAATATTGTAATTTTAAGAAAATATAATTTTAAAGAAAATATTAATTTAAAAAAGGATTTTTGAATTCCCGCGCAAAGAAGCGAGCGGCAGAGAAAGAAAAGGAAAAATTGGCAAAATCGACTCGCACTTTTTTATACAATTCTAAAAATTCGTGTTGAGACTATTTTATAGAAATATTTTATTCCTAATTTTAAAAAAATTCGTGTTGAGACTATTTCATTTTTAATTTTAAAAAAATTCGTGTTGAGACTATTTTATAAAAACATTTTATTTTTAATTTTAAAAAAATTCGTGTTGAAATTATTTCATTTTTAATTTTTTAAAATCGTTTAGATTATTTCTTAGAAATATTTTATTTTTAATTTTAAAAAATCGTGTTGAAATTTTTCAAAATTTAATTTTTAATAATGTAATTTTATGCAAAAAATAATTAACTCAGTAAATTTAATTTTGACAGAGCTAAATAAGGGTCGTTTATTACTTCCTTTTGACTGAGTTTTATTTTATTGCTTTTTTTAAAACATAATTGAAAAAAACGAATTTAAACTTTTCAAAATAGTAACAAATCCGATATTTCGAATGTTTTATGATTTGTGACTCCAGAAGTACTCCGCAGGGATCTATGAATTTGTTTTTTTCGAGGTTTTCTGAGAATTTCAAACATATCTGACTAGGCTCCCCCGAAATTTAATGAAATTTATTGCATTTTTTAAATTTTATCATGTTTGAAAATTGTTGGGTCGTGGTTAGGGGTTTCTGATCCACGTGTAGATGAGAGAAACTTAAAAAATATTGATTTAAAGCCAGAGGCATGAGATGTAAAAAAAATTCTAACAATATACAGTGGAACCTCCTGCAACCCATGAAAGAACGGAAAAAGTGTTTTTTATAAAAGGTGTAGTTAGGGAAGTTCCATTGTACTGAAAAGTATATATGTTGGATCGTGAATCTACAGTGAAACCTCGCTAAAAACACCTTGGATAAGAGCAAATCCTCTTTAAAGACAATTCGGTTCCGACCCCTACTGTGGATTTTCCCCTAGTAAACCCCTCGATAAAGGCAACTCTTCTGTAAAAACAACTTTTCTGCCGTC
Organism: Halicephalobus mephisto; assembly: GCA_009193035.1. Classification (NCBI taxonomy): domain Eukaryota; kingdom Metazoa; phylum Nematoda; class Chromadorea; order Rhabditida; family Panagrolaimidae; genus Halicephalobus; species Halicephalobus mephisto. The sequence continues at coordinate 217,719 of SWDT01000045.1, forward strand.
CCTTCGGGTTACTTATATCGAGGTTCCACTGTATCTATTTGAACACAGGTCTGTACAGTGTTGGTCCCGAAGAGAAATCCCTGAGAAATAACTGAGGAAATACGATAGTACATTGACGGGAAGATTAAGTTGATTTAATAATAGATTGGGACCTCCTGCAATCCCTGAAAGAACGGAAAAAGTGTTTTTTATAAAGGGTGTAGTTAGGGAGGTTCTACTGTATTGTGCAATTTAAATTCCCGCCAACACACAACCGTAAGCCTTTCGTTAATCCTCAGGGTATTTCCCTTCGGGACCAACGCTGTACGGACTTACATTCAAACAGATAAATGCGCAATCCAATATTATCTAATATGAATTTTAAAATTCCGTATAAAAATACAAAGTTATTTAGAATTATTTTTAATTTTTGAATTAAAGCTGTAAAAATTAAAATATAAATGTCCGCAGAATTTCCATATTCGGACACGAAAACAGAAACTAAAGATCAAACTAAAAATTGAATAAATTTCTAAAATAAAATTGCCGAAAAAGGAAATGTCACCCTGATCTTATTTACCGACAGTTTCCACTCGGGACCTTCTGAATAATTTTCACTTTTTAAAAGCTTTTAAAAAGATTTTCATTTTTTTTTAAATTTTCAATATTTTAAATTTTTATTAAAAATCCCATTTATTTGGTCTTAAATGGAAAATAATTTTTTTGAAATTTATTTTTTTAAATTTTTATTTAAAAATTTATTTTTAGATTCCCCGGAATGAACTCGAAACTTCGTCAGTTTTGATTCAGATCTTTCGAAATTCCGGAATGCTTCGACGTCGGACTCAAATCGGATTTGTTTGTGTCGGAGAAAATGCAAGTTCTCCAGATGCTCAAACTCACTGGGAACAGATGATCCAAGGCCTCGGGACTTCCGTCGAGAAATGGCACTATCTTCAACGACCAGAAATCAGCAAATGATTCATGTTTCGAGGTCCGTAAAACAGTCGATATCAAAACCTGCACTTTGCGCGCAACATGCCGGCAGATCATTCAAATTTTTATTTTTCACATTTATAAAACTCCCGAAATAAAAGTAAAACTCGCATATTGCATGCAATATTTGGACAGTTCAGTTGACATATTTTTTGTTATACAGATTTCGAAATCGAACTAAAACTGGCACGTTGCGCGCACCATACCGATAAGTTGGTTAAAATCAAAACTTGCACTTTGCATGCAACATTCAAATAGATCATTCAAATTTCTGCATTTAACTCTATAAAAATTTCGAAATTAAAGTAAAATTTTGCAATGTGCGCGCAACATTCTGAAAACTTCGCCTGTGTAATTGTTCGAAAATTTAATTTAATTTCAACGTCCACATTTTTACTGACCTCAGCACTCAACTGAATTAAAATTTTCAAGATTTCCTCGATGAACTTCATATTCTCGAATATCCACGAAACATTTCGATTGGAGATAGTTGTATTGTGTAAAAAAATAAAACAATGATATATTGAAAAATCGGAAATTGTCTCGACACGAATTTTTTAGATTCTTTGTTTAGATAATTTTGGAAGATTTTAGAAGCTTCGATTCCATTTTAGGAAATTTCAGATTCGTGTACAGAATTCTAGAAGCTTCTGAAAATTGCTATGGAGATTTTAGAAGATTTCAGAAACCACTATGAGATTCTTAAAAGTTACAATATCTGCTGAATTTCAGAAGGTTATACGGAATTCTAGAGGAATTCAGAAGCTTATATGAGATTCTGAAAGATTTTAAAAATGTCCAGAATCTTAATAAATTTCAGAAAATTCTACGAAGCTCCAGATGTCAATGACAAGAACATCCAGACGGTCCGTAGAAATTCCCTCAATGCCTTATGGCACTTCAGACGGACAATATTGCGTCGATTACATTTTTTTATCTTAGTATTTTCCCCATATTCTGCAGGATCCGCTTTTAGTACAATACAAAAAAAAGCGTACAAATTGCGAAATGTAACAAAATCGTGATATTTTTCGTAAATATTTGACATTTGTGACGAAAATTAAAACTTAATAGTGACGATTTCCATTTATTATTTTACCTAAAATTACGCTTTTTTGCATAATACCATACGATACAAAGACGAGGCATTTGATGAACTAAACACTTAAATTTGCAATTTTTGATTGCAGATATGTTTTGATACGGCTTTCCCTGTGTCATTACGCCCATGTTTTCAAAAATGTTTAGATTGTTGCTTGGAAGGCCCCTGAATCATCTTTGCCATGCTGAGGTCGATTGCTGGGAATTTTTTTTCCAGCATTGGCGTTGGAATGAGTCAAGGCGATTGCTCACGGAACTCTCTAAAGGTTGAGAATCGACTTCTATATTTTAGAGGAGCGGTTGATTGCTATTTGTATCGTATCGTATCGTGTCTTTTATTTTCCTTTTATTGTATTTTGGAACATTTAATTATCCGAGTTTAAGGTGTATCCAGTAAACTCTCCGTCTCCAGCCATCTATTACCCCCGTTGTCCGCACATGTGGTGAAGCGACCGACCAGAACTTGGTATGTCGGGTTCTGTCCGTAGGGGACTAGAGACCAAATGCAAGAGACTGTCGCGTCTCCTCGAGGAAACATCGAGAATCAACTTCGAGGTTCTGGAAAACGACATCGAAGTCATCAGCGACACAATTGAAGATGCATCCTATCGTCTTCTAGAATTAGATACTGTACTGACTCAGATTCGGAGAAAAATCAAACAATGGGAAGACCTGATTGAAACGCTCCCTGTGGACGAAAGAGAAGAGGAGCAACGTTTGCTTCAACAATGGCTTTCTACTGGAGCCACGGCGGATTCCGATGATGGATTTAGTGAAATTTCTGAAGTAGCGGAGAAAAACATCAATATTCTGAAACTGAACATACAAGAGATGCAGGTTCGCTTATGTAGTTTAAACAACAACATCCAGAAGTCCACATTCACCGTGTCACCGGCAAACCTAATATTTGAGACTCCCAGAAACGGGACAAACTCGAACCAGGGATCCGCATCTGAATCCTTCGAGATGTTGAAGCTGGAAAAGGAAATAGAACGTCTCCAGAAGGAAATTCAGTCTTTAAAAAGTCCCGTGATGACAAGCAAAGCCCCATTTAGTCCATGGAATGGAGAACAAGCAATAGGAACAGTCCTAACACCTCAAACGACCTCGAATATTGCAAAGGCAATACTACCCAGATTAGCTCCTTCTTCCTTCGACGGCAATCCTCGGAAATGGATCGAATTCAAGGAAGAATTCTGCGAAACTGTTGACTCTCAACAAATCAGTGACCGAGCGAAATTCTTTTACCTAAAAAATGCTCTACAAGGTCCAGCTCTCAGAGCCATAGAGAATATACCGATGACCAATGAATGCTACAGAGTCGCGGTGCAGACGTTGGAAAAACAATTCGGTAACCCAGAAATCATTATAGAAGCACTTTATTGGGATATCTGTGCTCTTCCACGATGCACTGAGCACGCATCGATTGACCAAATCAGACAATTGATGAACTGCTTGGAGAACATGTTTAAACACCTCGAAATCATTGGTGCAGACGTCGAGAATCCAATGATCAAAATTGTAGTAGAGCAGCTATTTCCAGGATGGATTATGGATTTAGTTTTCGCTGAAAAAGAGAAGCAGCCGACATGGACAGTTAGAGATACACGGAAAATGATTAAGCTGATAATCAGTAGGAAGGAATCGATAGCTAATTTACAAAGCAATCAAACATCAATCATGTCCGCAATAATGTCTCAAATCTGCAAAGAAGATTTTTCAGCAAAGAAAGAGAAGACATCGAAGAAGTCAAACTCAAAAAAACCCTCATTGTGCCGACTTTGTAAAGGATTGCACTATTCAAGTTTGTGTTCAACGTATCCAACACTCGAAAAACGGAAACACCGTATTACTGAATTAGGACTTTGCCAAAGATGTCTGGGATCACATAAAACTGATAGTTGTAAAAGAAAAGTACGTTGTTTTTTCTGCAAAGCAGAGCATAACGCAGTGTTCTGCCAAAACAGAAGTCAATGTGGTGACTGTAACAGAAATAACAGCGACGATTACAACGAAGTCGGATACAGAAGTTCTATTTTTAATCAAAGAAGTCATCGTAACTAGGGATTCCGATGACGATCCAAAAATAAGGACCAACATTTTTGTTAAATTGGAACATCCCCATCCGTAGTGGGAAACGTAACCGACAAAGATCATTTGGTCCTGAATGGATTTCCTTAACATCGACAAAAGAACATATAGTTCCTCTCGGCGGGGATTAATACATTTGTTGTTTGTCGAGTTTGATATAAATTTTTTGTATTATGCCTTAGGTGTCTGTTAAATAAACTTTTTATACGATATCTATTTCATCATCAGTACGCGAGCCACTCGAAGTGACAAATACAACAATTTTCTTTGATGAACGAACTCAAATATCTTTCATAACGAAGGAATTTGCGAAATGTCTTGATATAATTCCTGTAGATAAGGAGAATCCTTCAATTAATACAGTAAATAAAGACGAAAAATCGATGTCAGCTCCTCAATATTCTCTACGATTTCGTCATCTCGACAATTGTTGACGTGTTAGCCTTGGAATGTCTGAAAAAACAGCTACATGTAGTCAAAGATGCAATTCAAGCTCAATCAGTCGTAACTCAATGGAGACAAGTGAATATGGTCATCGGTGCGGACTACTATTATCACTTGCTGAAATGAGAAGCTTCGGTAGAATTCTTAAAAGTTTCAGAATCTTCTACTAGATTCTGGAAAACTCTTGAAATCTATCAACTTCTCAAAATAAAAAAAATAAACATTTTTAAAATTTCCAAAAATTAAAATTAATTTTTTCAGTTTTCAAAATTAAAGAAAATTAAAATTTATTCACATTGCAAAAATACAATTATTCTCTAGGATCCAGTTTGAGAGTGACGCTGGCGGGATAGAAGACGTTGTAGCCTCTGACGAAAAGTTCCTTCTCGCTCTGATCGCATTTTCTAAGATTGAATTTTTGGATCAATTTAATTAACATAATTTTTTCCTCGAATAAAGCTAATCTTTTTCCTAAACAAATCCTAGGTCCTGCCCCGAAAGTCAAAAAAGCGGATTGATGTCTGGTTTCAGATTCCAGCCATCTTTCAGGTCGAAATTTTTCTGGTTCAGATCCCCAAAGAGATTCCGAAAAATTCAAAGTCAGAACATCAATTTCGACATCGGTTCCTTTTTCAACAAAGACTTCGCCAATGGTCGTGGAATTCATACAGCGTCTGTTGACCACGCTGGCCGCGATCGGATGCAATCTTAGAGATTCTTTAATACAAGCGTCCAGATACCGTAATTTTGAAATACTTTCGTAAGTGAAAGAATCTGAAATTGTGAAATCGTCTATTTCTTCTTGAAGTTGCCTCAGGGCATCCGGATTATTAATCAGCTCGTAGCATAGGAAACTAAGACTGTTGGCAGTTGTATCGTAACCCGCCAGAAGAAAAATAAAACATTGTCCGACGATTTCGGCCACGTTTAATTCCTTCGAAACTTTCAGATTCATTTTATCCAAAACATTGTCTTCTGATTCGCAAAATTGACTATCAACTTCTGCTTCTAAAAATAAATCAATAAAATCGATGTTTTCTTTTTTTTCATGTTTTCTTTTTTTTCGTTCCATTATTTCAGAATGTAACTGAACATGGAGATCTTCTGAAACTTTGAAAGTTTCCCCGAAATATTTAGCTTTGAATTTGAACAATTTCTTCAAAATCGGGAATCTGACGATCCAAGTGTTCGTCAACTGCAGAACCGGGGCTGTGAAGATATGTCTAGCACTGTCGATGTAGGGATTTTTGAAAATTTTACAACCTTGTTGTCCGAAAGCGACTCTACAGATCACATCCATTGTCAGTTCCTGGAAGACTTTATGGATATCAAGAGGCTTGTCGCAGATTGTCTCCATGTAATCTAGGACGTGATCTACAGTATCCACCATCGTCGGCATTATCTGGAATTAGATTTTGTTAAAATTTCTTAATTTTCAAAGTTTCGTTGAAGTTTTAAAAATATTCCAAAATCCGGTGAGATTCTGGAGATTTGTAAAACTTTTAAAATCTCATTAAAGTTCTTAGAACACCCCAAACTTGATGTCAAGATTACTTCATGACAAAACCTATTTTAAGTTTTAAAAATAAATTGACTTTTTAATTCGAATAAATTCAAGTTTTACCTTTTTCAGATTAGACACACTGAAAATGGGATTCGAAATCGTCCTGAGTCGTTTCCAGTGAAGTCCTCTGGCAAAGATGATGTTAACTCTGTCGGGGTTCTCCTCAGGGGTGTCCTGCATCGGGTGCATTTCCCTTCCATGGAAGTACTCGAATTTTTTAACCAGCACCTCATGGACCATGTCGGGGTCACTAATCACCAGAACATTGCTGTGTCCCTTCAGAATCCCAAAATACTTTGGACACTTCTTCGACCATTCCATCAACTGTCTGACGTTGAGGTAGTCGTCCTTAATGAGGTACTTGAAGTGACCCCAGAAGAACTCCCAGCCGTCCGGAACCGGGACCCCTTTCCTGGACCAATATGAATGGCGATATGAAAAGTATATGTAAATCCCTGCATAAATAGCTAAAATAAATCCGATAAAAGCCCCAAATATCTCAAGCATTCTTGGAAGTCGCTTTATATGCAGTCAAAGAAGATGGCTTGATTTTTCGGCAACAATAGCACCAACAACAGAATATAATAAAATCCACGAGTCTAAAAATTACACAGATAATTAATGCACAGGATTTTTCGTCTCGGGACCCTGTGAAAAACAAGGAGATGTTAAAACTGTTGGATATATCAATGACACCTGAAAATAAAGGAAAAAAGAACAACACAATTGACATACAGGACTCTTGGTTGTGGGATTACGTAAAAGATAAAAGAATGTTAAGAATATTTGATGCACAAATGAGATGTAAAAATTAAAATAAAATATAGCATTTAACACAACTAACAAGCAGCTGATTTCAACTACAGTAATCTAATTAGTTAATACGAAGGATTTTTCGCTTCGAAATCACATAAAAAATATATTAAAAATTACTGATATATGAATAATATTTAAAATTGAAAATAATAAAAAAATCAACACAACACGCAGCTGATTTTAACTACAGTAACCTAGTTAATTAACACGCAAGATTTTTCGCTTCGGGATCATATGAAAAATATATTAAAAATTACTGATATATGAATAATATTTAAAATTGAAAATAATAAAAAGTCAACACAACACGCAGCTGATTTCAACTACAGTAACCTAGTTAATTAACACGCAAGATTTTTCGCTTCGGGATCACACTTTCAAAGTTGTGATTTTTTAGGGTTAACCCTTTCACACAAAAAGTATTTATAATTTTCAATTTTGAATCCGCCTTTAATTTGAGAGACAACTTTCGAGCGAAAAAATGCACAAAATTAGTTTCTTTTTGATTCAATTTTGTGCAATTTTGTGTTGAACAAATCCGAAACGACAATTTTTTGATCGATCATTGGGACTCATCGAAAAAACAAAGAAATTCAATTATATGAACCAATGATCAGGTAAAAAATTTAAACACTTAAATTCGACTAAAATAAAAGCAATTTTAAAAAATATAAATTTAATAATGAAAATTTTAAAAAGTTCATATATCGAATTTTTTATATAAAAAAATTCAAAAAAAATTTTTTTTAAATTATTAATTATTTTAAAAAATAATTTTTATAAATAAATTTTAATTTTAATTATGTTAAAAATAATTTTATAAAAATATGAATTTATTATTAAAAAAAATCAATGACATACTAATTTTACTTTGTTTATAAATATTTTGAAAAATAAAAAATTCAATTTTCTTCGATAAATTTTTATTTTTAATTAATTATACAAAAAATTCTATTTTTTGAGTTTTTATTTTTATTTAATTATATAAAAAATTCTATTTTTTTAACTTTTTATTTTTTATTTAATTATATATAAAAAATTCTATTTTTTTAAGTTTTTATTTTTACTTAATTATATATAAAATTTACAAAACTCTAGATTCAATGCTGAAAAATCTTTATTAATGAACAAATTTGTAAATTTTATTTCGTTTATAAATATTTTGAAAAATAAAAAATTCAATTTTCTTCGATAAATTTTTATTTTTAATTAATTATACAAAAAATTCTATTTTTTTTGAGGTTTTATTTTTTATTTAATTATATATAAAATTTACAAAACTCTAGATTCAATGCTGAAAAATCTTTATTAATGAACAAATTTGTAAATTTTATTTCACCTGTGGACGTTCTGATGAGTGGAGGACTGAGGAGTCTCGTTTTCCTGGAGAGTGACTGTTTGGTGGAATTTGTCTTTTTGAAGTTTTCTGAATTCCTCTTCTATCTCGTCCAACTCCGACGGGATGTGGAACCCGATCAGGAGCTGGTAAGTCCAGGCCCCCAGGACTCCCCCCACGAGGGGGGCCAGTACCGGCACCAAGAACCACTTGTATCCTCGGTAGGAAAAAACCTTAGATCCGTATCCCGCCACGAAAGTGAAGATTCTAGGACCCAGGTCACGAGCCGGATTCACTGCGTATCCCGACTGGAAAATTAACTTTTAAATTACAACGTGATTTAAGAAATATTTTTACAAAATAGTTCCGATACGAAATTTTAGAACTTTTTCGAAAAATTAGGGTCTTTAATATGAGATTTTTTGAAAGTTTCTACAGTATCCCACGAACTTATGAAATCACAGCATTATTAAAAATAAAAATTTTCAAGAAATGGTCCCGAAACGAATTTGTTAAATTTCTCAGAATACTTCAAAATTTTTGATTTCGGATGTTTTCGAAAGGTTCCACAGTATCCTAAAAGGCTCTAGAAGCTCCTACGAACTTTTAATAGTGTTGGAAATTAAATTTTGCACGAAATGGTTCCGAAACGAAATTTTAGGATTCTGATTTTCAAATAGTTCTAGAAAATTCCGGAATTTTAGGATAAATTCTGGGAGATTATAGGAAATTTTAATTTTGATAAAATTTAAAAAATCACATTCATGCCCCAGGCCATTCCGACGAGCATCAACATGAGTCCCAGGAGAGTCGGCTGAGCCCAAGTGGGGATTTTGTTCCTCCTGTCCGTGATCATCGCGACGAAGAAGCAGAGCATGGCTGTTCCTAGGATCTGGTCCAGAACCCCTCCTCCAATGCTCAGGTAGTCCTGAGGGTAAGTGGAGAAAATCCCTGCGGTCTTTCTGACTCCAGTCACGAGCCTGGTTCCTCCGTCGAAGTCACTGATGGCGTCTAAAATCGATACTTTTAAATAAAATTAAAATTAAAAATCCTTATTCCGTTTCATTCTAATGTTTAAAATGTATAAATCGCTTTTTTTAAGTTTTTTGAAAATGTTTGTTCCGGGAAATTTTCGAACAATCTTTAAAAGTCTTATCTAAAGAGTTTATACATGGAAATTACAATGTTTGGGGTCGTATATTTTCTGATTCTACTTCATTTAAAAAAGACATAAGGTTGATTCCGGATCAGAATCCTGAGGACTTCTGATTTAATACTTATTTTTGAATTTAGAAGTATATCTATAAGAGAAATACTTCGATATATCGAATTTTTTACACGTGAAAATTTCCATCTTTAACATCTCATATCTCCTATATTTATCACTTCTGAAGCAATTGCAAATTTGATTTATGATCGGAATTCTGAGGTTCTTAATCTAGAAGTAGATTCATAGATAAAGTGCTTCGATATATAAAACTTTCATATATGGAAATTTCCATCTGTAAAATCTTGAATTTTCTAATTTTGCTCGCTTTTAAATGTTTTCAGAGTGGACTTTGCGATACTTTTTTGAATTCGATGTGTAGGAAAAACAAAGCAACAATCTCCGAAGACAGATCCAACTTCGAGATCCATATCTGTTACAACTGTTTTTTCGTAAAAATATTTTCGGATCAAAAATCACATCCTGGAAATTTAAAAACGACTTTTGGATTCATATATAAAAGTAGTAATTTCGGGATTACTTCATCTCAGTTATCTACGAAGTGGATGTAACATGATCGTTCTGAACCTAATCGGGTACTTAGTTACTGTTGAGATAGAAAACACAAAATACAATATTCTTTACTAGAGCAAGAAGACAAGGATACCGTTTGCATATGAATCTTAACAATAGGAGGTATTACTCACGTCCTACAGTATTCCACGCTCCCTGATATTCAAGCTATCACTTTAGGTGCTTTCTATCTAGTCTAGTTTCTGTCCCAATAGTTGCCATATCCCGAACTAAGTTTACAAATCAATTCGATACATGGATTAAATGAAAGTTACTATCTTTAGAATTTTATATCTTCTGGCATTGCTGTATTTAAGTATATATAATAAATTCAATATCAGGGTTACACGTAGGTACCTAGGGTTGCATCTAGGGTTCTTAGTTACTGTATCTAAGAAAACCTTTACAACGGAATAAATTCGACTTAGATCAATAATAGAAATTCCAAATCCTACCGTAGTACATGAAGAAAACTAAAGCAGCTCCGGTGAACCCTCCGAGGACCTGTGCGATCCAGTAGACCAACATGTGTGGAAAACTCAGTTGGCCGAAAGTAAAAACAAAAAGTGAAACTGCTGGATTCATGTGGGCTCCTAAAGGGATTACTGTAAGTAATATTCGACTTTTAAAATTTACCCGAGGTTCTGAAGCCAAGTTGAGCAGCAACCATCAGGGCCAATCCCCAGCCTACAGTAATCCCGATCCATTCGTTGAAGCCTTGCTTAAGAATCGCACAAGCCACGACGGAATCGCCTCCGAACTAATTTTAAAATTAAAAATTAAAAATTGAAATTACAGTAATCGTCTTACAATGAGTACTGTAGTGCAGACAAATTCGCAAAGGGCGTTTCTGACGAGTTCGTTCCGGATCTTCAGTCGGTGCCTCAGGCGGTCCGGAAAAGAGTCAAAAGTCGTCATTTTATTCAACTAAAAATTACGGTATAAATAAAAAATTAATTAAACTTTAAAAAATAAAAAATTTAATTTTTAAAATTATTTTATAAATTTAAATTTCGAAATTATTTAAATTTTTGAATTATTTTTAAATTTTAATTTTAGAAAAATTTTAACTTTGATTTTTTTTAGTTTTTAAAAATGAAGAAAATTTAAGTTTTATTTCGATTAAAACAGAAAAAAATTATTTTTTAAAGAAAAAAGTTTTTAAACAACTTACAGAAACATAAAAATGAATAAAAAAACAAAAACTGATTGAAAATAGCCAGATAAATGTTATATGTAAAAATTTGTCCTTTTTCCGCAATAAAAAAAATCAATCAAATTTGTTCCGGCAAATGTCCGAGATATTTGAGACTTGTTTTAAATTCCGATCGACACCTGTCGTTCAAAAATATCAATTTCAACTTTGTTCTTGTCTTCCTTAAAGGACGGCTAACAAACCTCATGATGAAAGATTATCTGAGGATTATTCCTCGTAGGACCATTCTTTTGACTTCTTAAAAGATAAAATTTAAAAAATATTTAAAAAGAGAAAAATTGAAATTTTTTAAAAATAAAGAAATGTTAAAAAAAAATTATTCCCAGCACGAAAGACGTTTAAAAATAAGTGTCTAGTTTTATCTTAAAAGATTATTTAGAAATCATTCGTTGTGGGACCAGAATTGAGCTTCTTAAAAAATAAAATTTAAAAAATATTTAAAAAGAGAAAAATGGTCCCAACACGAAAGATGTTTAAGAACAAATATTTATGTTAAAAGATTATTTAGAAACTATTCGTTGTGGGACTAAAATCGAAATTTTTTAAAAATAAAGAAATTTTAAAAAAAATCATTCCCAGCACGAAAGACGTTTAAAAATAAGTGTCTAGTTATATGTTAAAAGATTATTTAGAAACTATTTGTTGTGGGACCAGAATTGAAATTTTTTAAAGAAAAAAGTTGATTTCACGAGAAAAGTTGATTTCACGAGGAATGTTATTTGAAAGATAAGTAACCTCATGATGAAAGATTATCTGGAGATTATTCCACGTGGAATCAAGGTATAAAACTTTTTAAGAAAAAAATTATTGAATAAAAAACCACTGATCTTAAAACGAACAATATTAAAAAGGTTGATTATATTAAAAATATTTAATTAAAAATCATTCGTGTCGGGACCATTTTTCGAAATATACTCTGAAGAAACTGAAAAAAAACCGTTTTCGAAATCATTGGTCCTAGAACGAATAATATTGAAAATATTTAATTAAAAATCATTCGTGTCGGGACCGCTTCGTTCGGTATATTTTTAAGAAATAAAAAAATTTTTTTTTAAATCATTGATCTTAGAACGAATAATATTCCATTTATTTATGAATATAAAAATATTTTGAAAAATAATTGTCGAAAAAACCTAAATTACTTGAATAAATCTTCTTCAAGCCGTGGTTTCGACGGACAATCCGATAAAAAATCTACAGTATGTTTCTGGATGGTCCAAGTGGGGGGTGAGGGGGTCTGGGACACGGGTTTGAACTCGATATGTTCGTCGTTATTTGCAGCAAAAATCAGATGATAGAACCAGCCTCCGGCAGTGCCCCCGATCAAAGGACAAAAAATCGGAATCAAAAACCATCGATAATTCCAGTAACTAAAAACTTCGATACCGTATCCTGCACACAAAGTAAACAATCTCGGTCCCAGGTCCCTGGCAGGATTCATGGCATTTCCGGCGTTCAATCCGAAGCCGAGACACAAAAGAAGAACCATCAACCCGAACATTGGGGGCCGGGCCACCCTCGGGATTCTGTTCTTCGGGTCGTTGATGATCCCGATGATGAAACACAACATAAAAGTGCACATTGTCTGAAAATTAATTTTCTTCAAATTTTTAAAACTTTTCAGAAATTTCTAAAATCATGTTAAAATTTTTTTTAATTTCAGAAATTTTCAAAATTCTGTGGAGATTTTAAAAATACTGTAAACCTTTTCAGAATTTAATAGAAATTTCTAAAATTTTAAAAATTTTCTATCGGATTTGAGGAACTTCAAAAATTTGATGACAATTAAAAAATAAAATATTACTTGATCGTAAACTGCTCCCAAAAAAGTTAGATTTTCATGGGGATAAGTGGCGAAAAAAAAGGCAGTCGCTCCGGGACCCTGGACAGCCCTGTTTCCTCCATCCAGTGAATTTATCAAATCTGAAAAAATTAATTTTAATTTTAAAAAACTTAATTCTAAAAAAATTAATTTAAAAAAATAAAATATTTAAAAAATTTAACTTTTAAAAAAAGTTTAAATTAAAAATTTAATTTAAAAAAATTAATTTCAATTTTTAAATAAAATTTTAATTTTTAAATATAATCAAACCGTAATATTGAAAGTAAGTCAGAGCTGATCCCAGAAAGGCTCCAGAAGTCTGAGCGAGGAAGTAATACAAAAAATTGGAAAAACTCAAGTGGCCGAAGGTGAACATCAAAAACGAAACCGCCGGATTCATGTGAGATCCTGTAAAATTTTATTTTATTGAGGAAATGCATCTTGATAGAATACTGTACAATTTTATTTGCAAAACTCTTAGTAGAATACTGTAGATTTCGATTTTATCCAAAAAGAACTCTATTTATTCTAATAGGATACTGTAGAAACCTTTAACAATGTTAGAAATCATTGTTTTTCAGGATTTCTAAGAAATGTAAAAATTTCGTGTCGGGACCATTTCGTATAAAATTTCAATTTTGATACTATTAGAACTTCATAAAACCTTCTAAAGTACTGTAGAAGCCTTCAAAAACATCTAAAATTGAAAATTTCAAAATTTTCTAAATTCAAAAATTTCGTGTCGGGACCATTTTGTAAAAAAATTTATTTTTAGCAATACTGTAATTTCATAAGTTTCTGAAATCTAGAATTTCCTAAAAATAAAAATTTCGAAAGTTATATAACCCTTGGAAATTCCAGTCGGGACCAATTCGTAACTACTTTGTAATTACCGTAATGACGTCATTTGTCCAACTTTTTTCGGTCATCATATTTTATTTAAATTTTCCGATTTCGAAAAAGAAAAAAATCATCGAAGGCCGAAGTTGTTCATTGAAAAATGCGCAAAATCAAAAAGTAGTTGTTTTTCCAAACTCGAAAAACTATGAAGTCTTTATTCAAAGAATAAATTAGACATCTTTCGTCACAAGACCAAAGAATAATCATGAACCCATTTTTTTACTTTTTTCGAAAAAAATTATTTCATGATCCTGAAACGAATGATTTTCAAATGTAACTTATGTAATTGATCCTTAAATATCATTCGTGGTGAGACCGAAAAGTTTTTATTCGATGATTTTTTAATTTTTTAAAGCACAATTTCGAGAGTGATCTTGACACGAATGATGTTTAGTTTTTGATCAAGAGTTCAAGTACTTGGTCCTTAAGCACCTTTCTTGGTGAGACTAAGAATTTTTAAGAGAACTTTCAAGTAATGATTCTGACACGAATGATGATTGATGTAATCTTCGATCACAAGTTTAGACGTTTAATCTGTAAATATTATTCGTGTCAGAATCAAAAAATTTTAACTTCTTAGAATTTCCTGCTTCTGGGTCCCGCCACGAATTTTATTCAATTTTTTGCTCAGCAACTTATTTCTTTAATATTTTTAAAATAGTTAATAATTTTCAAATTGTAATGGTAATCAAGGACTTACCTGAGATGTTGTACCCCAGTTGGACGGCGAACATGATTGCCAATCCCCATCCGATCGAGAGTCCGGTGTAGTTGGTGGATTTTCCTTCTCCAAGATGAGTCTGAGCATTCACGTTAAATCCAGCATACTGTAATATAAATTACTACTTAATAACGCCGCAATTCTAAATAAAAAAAACTTCTGCAAAAACTTTAAAAATTGGTTTCGACAAGAATTTCAAAAATTTTCCAGTCGAGACCAAAGAGTACAAAATGTTGTGTTTATATAGTTTTGTAAAGTTTTGAAAAATTAAATTGATTCTGGAAACTGTAATCGAAAAAATTCATCAAATAAAAATTAATTTTTTTAAATAAATACTAACCATCAAGAAAGCAGTACAAAAAAATTCTGCCAAAAGACATCTGGCCAGTTTTGAATTCAATCTCGTTTTGGTCGCGGAATTTTCGAAAATTTCAAATCTGGACATTTTTCTCATTTCTGACAAAAATCAGAAAATTGACTGTTTTTGGAATTTTGATAAATCGAAGTTTTCAGTGCATTCTGTCCCGATGGGGGCTTATGCAAATTCCCCAAGTTCGATCGTCTCCAAATTGTACTTTTTTATATATTTATTATTTTTGAACTAGGATCCTTAGAATTTCGAACTCAGGTTTGGAGTTGATTTTTTCGATTTTTGAACTTAAACTAGTTCAAAATCGACTCAAAGTTTGATTTGAAAGTTCGAAAATCGACAGTTTTGATCGATTTCAACAGTGACTTTATTCAGACAGCTCAGACAGGAAAATATTTAGTGTAGAACAACAGAATTGAACACTGAGAAACCAACTTAGGGTTCCTTCTACTGAATTTAAATGTCCCAGATTAACTGTATTTAATCATGAGACTCGAGTATGATCAACTAACAACCTCATCAAAAAAGCCAAGTATAGTAATTCCTGAGGATACAGTAGCTGGAAAGTCTTTGTGCATTCGGATTTAAAATTATATTTTGGAAATTATTGGGGATACGATGGTGAATTCTTCTGCTATTTCAATATATGCTGCCACTACATAGTTTAAGAATTATTTTACGAAAAATTATGAATCATCCAAAAATTTAGTGCAAAAGTCTTTGCGAATGTAAGTTTTTTTGTTATTTTTTGTTTTTGCTTTTTAGAAAAATTTTTCTAATTAATATTTTAATTTTTTTCAGATGCCGAACAAATACCATAGCGAGGAGATCAGAAAGCTGATTGTAGAGACCATAAAATCGGGTCACTCATATGCCAATGTTTGGAAGAATTTCTCAGTTCCCGAAGCTACTATTTGGATGATCTGCAAACACTATCTGTCCTGGAAGACTCGAAACAAAACAGAAATCCGGCCGTCCACGAAAGACCAATCAGAGAGCAAGTAGGAAGATAAAACGTCTTGCAATCGCCAATCTTCGGTGAGGTGCCACAAGTATTCAAGCAGAGCTAGAATCGGAGGTACGCAATTCCATCTCCATTCGTACCGTGTAACATCGACTGATTGCTGCTGAACCTCCTGGACGCTATCCAGCCAACAACCCTTTAATCTCCACTAAAAACAAAAAGGTTCGATTGATATTTGTCGAAAAATACCGGGAGTAGTCAATAACGGACTGGTCGAAAGTTCTCCGGAGTAACGAAAGTAAGTTTAATCTGTTTCGATCAGACAGTATTTCGTATGTGCATCACCCTGTAGACCAAAGATTCAATCCCAAATACCAGAAATCGACTATCAAACATGGTGATGAGTCGGTTATGGTTTGGAGTTGTTTCAGCGCATATGGTGTGGGTCCATTATTTCGAATTAAAAAGAAAATGAACAAATACATTTATACCGACATTTTAGGGGATCAAATATTGCCTTACCCGCTGCCAATTCATGCCATCCGGATGGTTGTTTCAGCAAGATAATGATCCAAAACACAAATCCGCAGTAGCTACGTCATTCCTTTCTAGCAAGAAAGTGGAGGTTCTGTATTGGTCCTCTCAATCTCCTGACCTGAATCCCATATAACATCTATGAAATGAGCTTAAGAGATAGCTTGCGAAATAGTTTGCGAAAAATGCAGATGAAAAATTCGTTATTTTGCAATGTGAATGAGAGTTCATTGGCTATGACGTTATCGACCATTTGATTGCATCGATGCCCGATCGAATCGAAGCTGTTAAAGGCAGTAAAAGCTATGAAACCCGGTATTAATAATATTGTTATATTTTGTTTGCTTTAATAAATTTGATTTTGTTAAAACGAAAAATAGCAGACTTGTCGGGCGACACAAAGCATTATGCTCTGAGGCATCTTTATTTTGAAGCCAATTTTTTAGTTTGTTATTAAGTTAGATCTTTTAGGATCTGATGTATAAACGTTTTAAATATTGGGGGATTTGGATAACTAGGCTTTGAGAAAAACTGAATCCGTAGACTTTTTTCGACTACTGTATATATCTTTTTATAACCCTTTTTAACAAATAAATAACATCAATTTAAATGATATACATGATTATTTGTGAATATCAATCCCGGTGCTCCGTTTTACCAAAGTTGATGATCAGCGTTCAAGGTCGAAATTTACACTTTTCGTCCTGAAGCAATATTTATGAATTTTAAAAAAGTCTGTTTTAGTTAAATTAATAAAACTTTGGTGTTTGGAATCTTCGAATATAAATATAACCTGTAAGTCGTGTTTTAACACGGAAAGTCTCAACTTCGAAAATCGTATTTTACAACAAAGAGTCTAAAATTTGACTTTAAACTTTGATCATCAATTTTGACAAAATGGAACACAGAATTTCTGTGAATAAATAACTAACACATATATACATGAAATCCCAACTTCTAATCTTCTATACAAATGAACCTCCAATTCCCTGTGAATGACCACTCCGGATAATTATTGAATTTTTTTGATATCTTTTTTTCGTGATTTTTGGATTTTTTAAATATAGTTAAAATTATAGATATTTATTATAAAAGCACCGGGATTTATAAAACAGAATTAAATCGACAATGGCACTCAGTACATTACGACCATTCAAAGTACAGTAACCAATTTTATGAGCAAAAAACTGAACATTATTCATGATAGGACCAGAATTAAGGATATTTCTTCAGAAAAAAGTTTGAACATAAAAAATTTTAATTAAAGTGTTGGTCCCGCCACGAATTAGTTTTAATCACTTTTACCACGAATTTCAGTTGTTAATCTTCGATGTACCATAACTAATCTTGTGAAAAAAAAATGTTTTTCGTGTCAAGACCACAAAGTTGGATTTTCCCTTCAAGACCAAAAAACTGAAAACCATCGGTCCTGACACGAATGACTTTCTTTTTCACAAATTTGACTAATAAATTTTTAAATAAAAATTATTCTTCCCCGTAACGACTCATGAAGTACATGAACGTGGTTCCGAAGCCGATTCCGGAAAATTGAAGAAAAGTAGTTAAGAAGGCTTCTGGAAGGTCGGTTTTGAGAGTATCTGTGATGGAGTCCCGAATTTCCGGCAACAAAGTCCCAAGAAAAATATACAAGTACATTCCGGAAGAAACGGAATAAATGTAGTCATCGTAGCCCTCGTTGACGTTGTCGAGGACGACCCCTATGGCGAACCCCAGATAAGTCAGAATCATAGGAATCAAGTTGAAGAGCAATGTCTTTCTGAGACCCAAACCAGAATTGACCAAAATGGCCAAAGTTCCGAGTTCCTGAGGGAATTGTTGAGAAATTACTGCTAATCCTATCGAGATTCCTCTTGTTAAAGAATCACTGAAAGCCGCTCCTGTGGACATTCCGTCGACGAAGTTGTTCGCCGAAGTCCCGAAGATGATCATATAGGCCACGTTGCTGATTTCCGGATTCGAGATAACTTGTTTTTCGACAATTTGGACCGATAACCCTATTTCTGGGTCTTTCGGAGAAGAAACAGATTCTGGTTCCATGGTCACACAGACTCTGGGGTTATCCAACTGGTGTTCCATTGATGGCGTGCTTACTGGTGTTGACAACGTCGTTGACTGGAAGTATTTTTACAATTTTAAAGTCCGCAAGTCGAAAACCAACCCCTTCGTCAGTTTCACTGTCCACAGTATTCCTCAAAGCTTCTAAATCAATATAGGACCCCGTGGCGGACTTGTATTTGATTTCGTCGATGGTATCTGACTTGACCAAGGCTACTCTTTTCCTCTTTGACAGCTGAAAGAAATCAATCATCCAAATGCAAAACGTGACGTCAAGTTTTCTGAGGATCTAGGAGAAATCTAACTTTGAAACTCACATCAGGTGTGACAATCTATTTGGAAAATCTTTTTTATGTAAGAACCCTCATGCTGGGGAATTCGCGTACGAATTCTAGAAAACTTATCGAAGAAATTTATATATGAACTTTATGATATTTAGGGTCTTATATCTTCTAGTAATACTTCATCTGAAGGATGTATAATGTAAATGTGACACCAAGGTTCTAAGATATACAGAGAGAGTATCTATTGAATAAATATAAAAGTAGATTCATCAATAAACTTATTCGATATGCAAGATGCATAAAAATTACTATCTTTAAACCCCTGTATCTTTTAGTATCTTTGCTTTTGAAATATATTCAAAGTAAATTTGAAATCAGTCTTCCAAGGCCTACAATTTGAGTGCTTATTTGCTATATTGAGAAGCATACTTGTATGTATACAGAACTTATTCAATATATAAAGTGTATATGAAATTACTATCTTTAAACCCCTGTATCTTTTAGTATCTTTGCGTTTGAAATAAATTCAAAGTAAGTTTGAAATCAGTCTTCCAAGGCCTACAGTTTGAGTGCTTATTTGCTATATTGAGAAGCATACCTGTATGTATACAGAACTTATTCATATATATATAGCGACAAGAAAGAAAGTTATCCTTCGAAGATCCCCCATATCAATAAATCTTAACTGTGCACCAATTTCCGACATTTTTTCAAAAAAATACTCTTAAATCAAAATCTACATCTTTGAAGATTGGCGAAAAATCTTTAAAAATCGCATTGAGGCAATATAATCGTGCAAGATGTTATCTTTGAGATCCTATATCTTTTAATCCTGTTTCAATCGAAATATTTAGAAAGCATGATATCATTGTTCTTAGCATTTTTGATCAAGTACTCGATTGTCAGGTCTAGGAACAGGTCCACAGCAAACAAAGCCACTTCGATGCACAGAAATGACAAGATAAAAGTTCCACTTTGAGGACCTTTAAGATCAATCGAATTCTGAGATAACATTGATTGCAATTACTTTAAGAAACACTTTGTATCAGAAGCTATATTCTGGAAGATTAGCTGATGATTTCTAGAGGATATATCTAAGGAATTTATATATGAAAGTTGTAATATTTAAGAGATATATCTATGAAGTTTATATGTGGAAGTAATGATGTTTAAGACCTTATATCTTCCAAGATTACTTTATTTCAAGCATGCAGAAATTGTAATTAGCATCAGCGCTCCTGAATCTTCTAATTAAATGCTTATTTACTGGTTATAGAAGTATATAGATCGAGAAATCGTTATTATGCATAAAATACATACAACAATACAATTTTTAGGTCTTGTATCTTTCCGGGTTGCCTCTTTTAAAGCATCTATGTAGTAAATTCAAAATGCTTCTTCTTAGATCTACAATTTGAGTACTTACTTCTGAAATTAGGAGATTTATGAACAAATTGGTTCTATATATAGGATATATAAGAATTACAAATTTGAGGATCTTTTAACTCCTAACATCGCTTCATTTGAAGCATCTATGGAATAGTTTTAGAATCCTTGTTCTTGGGTCTTTTGATTTACTACTTACTTTTGAATCTAAGAGTAAATTTAACAAGTGACTTGTGTATAATGTACATAAGAATTACAAACTTGAGGATCTTTTAACTCCTAACATCGCTTTATTTAAAGCATCTATGGAATAGTTTTAGAATCCTTGTTCCTAGATCTACACATCAAGTACTTACTTTTGGATCTAAGAACAAGGTTAACGAACAAAAATAACAACTTTAATAAACTCACGGTCCTGACTAGATTATTCGTGATCATCTGAACTTCCAACTCTTGTTTGAGATCTTCCTTCTCCTTCTCCACATCTACAGTATTATTGTTGTTTTCCATCATCTTTAACTTTTTTTTCTTCAGTCTCTTCTTTTTCTTTTTTTTACTTTCTTCGATGACTGAAGTCAACGTTGAAGCGTGAATCTTCCTTTTCGCATTTCTTCGTTTTTTTATTTCAAGAAATATCTGCAAAAACCTATCTACAGCGAAGAATGCATAAATCGCTGAGACGATTATTGTGGATTTTGCAGTGTAGGAAAAAGACTCCAATTCAGTCATGGTGAATGCCTGAGGGAGCAGGATGAAGAGCACCGATCCTGACATGGCCCCTATACCTAAGGCCACTAGAAACGTCATGAATCTGTCGTAGAGGCTTTTACTGAGAAGGGGAACTAGAAGCATCCCCAGAGGAGCCGAAATAGCGGAAATCGTCACAAATGCAAGACCAACAACCCAGGCTAAAATATTCGAAATTAAAAAATGAAAAGTTTTACGGAATTTTCTCAGTTTTTAATAAAATTCAAAAGTCGTTAGAAGCTTTTGTTAGAATTTAGAAATCTTTAAAATTTTTCATTAAAATTAAGAAATCTTTAAGTTTTTAAAAGTTAGAAGTCTTCAAAAATTTTTATTAAAATTCAGAAGTCTTCAAAAATTTCTATTAGAATTCAGAAGTCTTCAAAAATTTTTATTAGAATTCAGAAGTTTCCAAAAATTTTTATTAGAATTCAGAAGTCTTCAAAAATTTTTATTAGAATTCAGAAGTTTCCAAAAATTTTTATTAAAATTCAGAAGTCTTCAAAAATTTTTATTAAAATTCAGAAGTCTGCAAAAATTTTTATTAGAATTCAGAAATCTCCAGAAGTTTCTAAAATAATTTCGAAATTTTCTACCGTATTCTGATTTTTTGTGAAACGTCAGTTCTTTGTTGTTACAGTAATACCAGTAATAACTTACTTTGCCATGCTTGGGGCTTTTCATCGTCGTTGACGATTCTACCGTAGTCGCCGAATTCTCCATTGAGAAAAGCGTCCTTCAAAATACCGTGAAGATAACTCGAGATATTCTGAAAACATGTTCTCAGTTACAGTATACAACCCACAAAATAAACAACCTCAGTCATTTTTTAAGTAATTTATTCAAAATAAAATATTTAAAAAAAATAAGTGTGACAGATCTCGTTTTCAAAGATGATCAAAAAATTTTCAAAAACAGAAGCAGCGAAGTTTGTTTTAGATTGCTATCTTCAGACAACCCTCACGGAACTCTTGACAACCTCAGAAAAGCAACTATTGAACTAGGTAATCAATCAACGTTTTCAATTTTTTGAGTTACGAACCTTCACTTTAAAAATATTAATGGGGATCATTAAAAAAACAAACTTATTTTTCGAAATGTTTAAAGTCCTGCAAGGTACTGTAATTTTTTTGAAATTTTCAAAGCCCTGCAGACTACTGTAATTTTTTGAATAAAAAAACACATTTTTTTGAAATTTTCTGAATTCTCAAAATTACCGCAATTTAAGTAAAAATTATTTAAATTCATTTTTTTAATTACTGTAATTACGATAAGAATTATTTTCATTTTCAAAACAGAAATTTTTCGAAATTTTTAATAATTGTAATTTAAGTAAAAATTATTTAAATTCATTTTTTTAATTACTGTAATTACGATAAGAATTATTTTCATTTTCAAAACAGAAATTTTTCGAAATTTTTAATAATTGTAATTTAAGTAAAAATTATTTAAATTCATCTTTTGATTACTGTAATTACGGTAAGAATTATTTTGATTTTCAAAACAAAAATTTTTCAGAATTTTTTGACTACAGTAGTCTTTTTAATGTTGTAATAAAACTCACCGGAATGGATCTGGAGTCAACAGAGTAATCTGGATAATCGTTTGGAGCCACATCCATCTAAAGTCCGATCAAAGATTAAACAAAAATTTTGACAAATATAGTAACAATTATTATTTTTAAAAAAATAAAAATTTCCTGTACAAATCCCGGAAAGACTCTAAAATGAAAAAATGTCGAGGATTGAGTCGACGAAATTCAAACAATGAGGAAGTCCCACGCGAGAAAACTGTCCAAGGACCAATTTGAAAAAATTTAACTGGTCAAAAACGATTACCCCCTAAGTAACCACTCGACTAAATTTTCCGAAAAAATCCATAAAAGTCAACTTAAAAGATCCATTTCGGGTACAAGTGGATTTTCGACAAGTTTATTGATGATTTTCTGAAACAACTCCCGACTGGGAAACTTGCTCCCTCCGGACCCTTGTCCCTCAGCGATTCGTGATCAGTTCCAAAATTATTATTTTTAATTTTTTAAATAATTCAAAAATATTTGTTTTTATTATTTTAGTAATTTCAAAATTTTCGTTTTAATTTTTTTAAATAATTCAAAAATATTCGTTTTTAATTTTTTAAATAATTCCAAAATATTCGTTTTTAATTATTTTAGTAATTCAAAAATTTTGTTTTTATTTTTTTAAATAATTTCAAAATTTTAAACTGATCAAAAAAAATAAAATTTGACTATTACGAAATCAGGGAATCAATTACCGTATATCTAAATTTTTAAAATAATTTTAAACTGATCTAAAAAAAGAAAATTAAAAAATTTTGACTATTACGAAATCGGGGACCAAGTGCCTCAGGGGATCAACTGGAATACAGTAATTTTTCATTTTTTGAATCATTTTTTGGATTATTTTGTTATTTTTCTTTATTTTAAAAATTGAAAAAATTAATCTAAAAATGAATAATTAATTCTACAGTAATTGTGCCTTAGGGCATTTGTTTCAAATTTTTTCGGATTAGTTTTTTGACCATGATAGTCATTTTAGGTTAATCCAGAAATCGAAAAACCAATCTACAAACGAAAAAAATATTAATTTTACAAAATCGAAAATAAATGTCTTGAAAAATCCAAAATCATCAAAGAACAAATATCTCCAAAAATCAAAAATTACAGAAATTTCGTAAAAAATCAATAACAATTAAAGGTAAATATCACGAAAAAATAAACATTGCCAAAAAGTAAATTTTGAAAATATTTTAAAATCTCCTAAAGTGGCTACATGCCCTCAAGGGATGGGAAATTTTAGAAGTAAAAATCCCCAAAAATCAAACATTATCAAGAAATAATTATTTCCAGAAAATAAATTTCATCAAAAAGTAAATTTCAAAAATGTGTAAAAATCTCTTAAAATGGCTACATGCCCTTAGGGGATGGGAAATTTTAGAAGTAAAAATCCGCAAAAACTAAACATTATCAAAAAATAATTATTTCCAGAAAATAAATTTCATCAAAAAGTAAATTTCAAAAATGTTTAAAAATCTCCTAAAGTGACTACGTGCCCTCAGGAAACTAAAAATATTTAAAAATTGATTTTTCTGAGAAATTAATAACTTCGAAAAATTAATTTTCTAAGGCATGGAGAATCTTTGAAAATCAAAAGCCTCAGGAAATGAATAATTTTGAAATGTCGAAAATTATTTGTGGACAATAGTCGTACAACTAAAAAAACAAATTATCTTCCACCCTCACTAATCCCTTTGATTTCGGCCATTTTATGGAGATTAACCGATTTTTCTATAAATCAAAAAAATCATATTTTTCAAAAAACATTTCAAATTATATTTTTTAACTTAATCAAAAAACTTTTAAAAACCGTATTTTTCGAAATTAAAAAAAAATTTTCTAATTTAAAAAAAAAATTAAATTTTTCTCTAAATTAAAAAAATTATTTTTTAACTTTTTTATAACTTTAAAAAAAATCATTTTTATAAATTTAAAAAACAACTTTTTTTTATAAATTTTTTTATAAATTCAAAAATAAATAAAAATTTTTATTTTTCTCTAAATTTAAAAAAAAGTCATTTTTCAACTTTTTATAAATTTAAAAAACAACTTTTTTTTATAAATTCAAAAATAAATAAAAATTTTCATTTTTCTCTAAATTTAAAAAAAAGTCATTTTTCAACTTTTTTCTATAAACTTTGGTTTTTGGAAAACCTTATAAATAACTCGGTCTTGGTTGCCTTTTTGAATGTTATGTGGAAAAGTAAATATTAACCAGAAGTGATCAACAATTATAAACAAACAAAAATTTACACTACAGTTTTTTAAAAAAGTTGTTTTCAAATAAAATTTTGAATTTCTCAATCAAGACTAGACTAAAAACATTGAAAAGTAGTTTTATAAACTTTCAAAATCATATTGTTCAAAAAAAATGTTTACTTAACAATTCAAAAAATGTCTTAATAGAAATTTTGAAAACTTTCCAATTGAGACCAAAAACTAAAATTCTAAAAATATTTTTATAAAAGTTTTAAAAAAATATATTGAAAAGAATTTTGAAGTTTTCCAGTTAAGACTAAAAATTAAGAATTTCAAAGAATGTCTCGACAAGAATTTCGGAACTTTCCAATTGAGACCAAAAACTAAAATTCTAAAAATATTTTTACGAAATTTCAAAAAAAATGTCTCGACAAGAATTTCGGAACTTTCCAGTCGAAACCAAAAACTAAAATTCTAAAAATATTTTTATAAAAGTTTTAAAAAAATATATTGAAAAGAATTTTGAAGTTTTCCAGTTAAGACTAAAAATTAAGAATTTCAAAGAATGTCTCGACAAGAATTTCGGAACTTTCCAGTCAAGACTAAAAACTAAAATTTTAAACATATTTTTACAAAATTTCAAAAAAAATATCTCAATAAAATTTTGAAATTTTCCAGTTAAGACTAAAAATTAAGAATTTCAAAAAAATGTTTTAAAAAATTTTGCAATTTTCTAGTCGAGACCAAAAACTAAAAATTTCATAAAAAAATATTTCGATAAAAATTTTAAAATCATCCAATCGGAACTAAAATCGCTTTTAAGTAACTTTAAGAACTTTTAAAACTATACTGTAACAAAAAATAAAAGAAATATTTGCCTAACAATTCAAAAAAAATGTTTTAGAATTCTGAGAAATTTCACTTCGAGACCAAGAGTGTTTTTCAAAGTAACTTTAAGCCGCATTTTATGCAACTTTGAGAATTTTCACGGGGGTGTAACATGGAAATTTAGAAGTCTTTAAACTTGAGCAAACAGTACTTAGGAATGACATAATCTGATTCGAAATTTTGAATATGACGTCAGAATCGGAAATTTGCTTTCAGAATCCTGGGTTTTGAAGTTTGAGAACTTACAAGTCCACTAGATAAATGCCGCGGACAGCCGGAAAGTTCTCAACATTGGAAGCCCTGAGGCACAAGGACCCGACTTGCACGGCCGATTCAGAAATCAGAAACCGAACAACAAAGTAGAATCATCAAAAGTTATATTTCATTAACTTTTTATTGTTGAATTACTCGAGTAAATCCAAAAAGTCCTCACATGTGTAAGATCAGCCAATTAAGACATGTCAAATTTACAAAAAAAATTTTTAATTTTTTAACAACTGTCATATTTTTCGTAAATATTTAAAATTTGCGATGAAAATTAAAACTTAATAATCAAAATTTTCATTTGGTACTGTATTTAAAATTTCGTTTTTTTGTGTACTGATATGGGTGAATTTTATATCACACATGGATACGTTAAAAAAGCTATGATGTATCAGATATTTTAAATCCAATATATAGTTGCATTAATTACACCAAAAAATTTTTGATTTTTTAACAACTGTCATATTTTTCATAAATATTTAAAATTTGCGATGAAAATTAAAACTTAATAATCAAAATTTACATTTAATACTGTACCTAAAATTTCGTTTTTTTAAAAACATCTACATTCTGAAATTTCCAATTTTTTTGTGTTTGTAAAAAGTTTCTAATCCGCATCCAGATGAGGAATTTATAAAAATTTAATTTTCTATGCCAAAGTGCACAAGATAGAAGTCACAAATTAATAAATATTGCAATAAACTAAACTTTCCATCGATGCACTTACCGTAAGCCATCGGTTATTGCTCAGGATATTTCCGTTCGAGATCGACGTTACGCATTGCTTAATGATGATCAGAGCTGTCGAATTTTCGAATTAAAATTATAATTAATCAAGTTCGAATTTTAATTTCTTAATTTTCGAATTAGAATTAATTAAGTTCGAATTTGAATTTCTTAATTTTCGATTTTCGAATTAAAATTATAATTATAATTAATTAAGTTCGAATTTTCAATTTCTAAATTTTCGATTTTCGAATTAGAATTAGAATTAATTAAGTTCGAATTTGAATTAATTTGGTTCGAATTCAAATCCTTCAATTTTCGAATTCGAATCCTCCGATTTTAAAATTCAAATTAGTTAAAAAATCAGTTCGAAAATGGAAAGTTCTAGTGCTGATCCAACACTTCTGAAATTATGCTCTAAGGTGGAATTTTAAAGGCAAATTTCCGATTCTGACGTCATATTCAAAATTTCGAATCAGATTATGTCATTCCTAAGTACTGTTTGCTCAAGTTTAAAGACTTCTAAATTTCCATGTTACACCCCCGTGAAAATTCTCAAAGTTATGTAAAATTCACTTTGCAATTTTCCGATTAAAGTCCAAAAATTAAAAATTTACAAATAGTTTTAAACTTTCAAAAAATGTTTTAAAAATAATTTCGAATTTTTCCAATTAAGACCAAAAATTTTAATTTTCTTAATTTTTAAAATTTCGAAAATTTCCAATTGAAACCAAAAATTAAAAATCTCAAAAAACGTCTCGGCAAGAACTTTGGAATTTTCCAATCGAGACCAGAAATATTTTTAAGTGGTTTTAAAAACTTTCGAAGTTATACTGTAATAAAAAAATGTTTACTTAACAATTCAAAATAATGTTTCAAAATTTGAGGAATTTCAACTAGAGACCAAAAATTAAAATTTTTTTAATATTTTTATTAGTTAAGAAAATTATTTTAGTTAAAATTCTGAAATTTTCCAGTTAGAACTAAAATTTTTAAAAAATTTAAAAAACAAATTAATTCGTATCCTTGGCGTTCTGTTCTTTTTTGTGAAATTGCTTCACATTCAACTATTTGGAATAATAAAATTCATCGAATATTTGACATTTTATTTGTTTATTAAATAAATTTAAATTTAAATTTAAAAAAATAAAATTTAAATTCAAAAAACAAATCAATTAGTATCCTTGGCGTTCTGTTCTTTTTTGTGAAATTGCTTCACATTCAACTATTTTGAATAATAAAATCCATCGAATATTTAACATTTTATTTGTTTATTAAATAAATTTAAATTTAAAAAAATAAAATTAAAATTCAAAAAACAAATCAGTTCGGATCCTTGGCGTTCTGTTCTTTTTTGTCAATTTGCTTCACATTCAACTATTTTGAGTAATAAAATCTATCAAATATTTAACATTTTGTTTATCTATAAAATTTCGAAAAGTTTAAAAAATTAAAAATAATACTTAAAATTGAAGTAAACAATATTTGGCGTCCTTGGCGTTGTGTTCTTTCTTGTTAATTTTATTTCGAAAGTTTCAAAATTCAGTCAACAAAGCTGCAGCTGACTTTAATTATCCAAAAATTTCTACTTTTTTTTCTACTTTTAATTTTATTTTCTACATTCTTCGAAATTCCGTTTTTAAATTGTTTCAATTTTTTATCAAGTTCGAGAAATCAGATGGCTTGGAGAAGTCACGGGACTTCGAATTTTGAACTTGTTCAAAATTTATTTAGTAAGTTTTTTGTTTTTTTTTTAAAATCATTGAAATTTTAGAAAATCGGATGTTCAAAAGTGATGCTGTCCGGAAGGCAATGGTGGCCGTGGACAGAGCCGACTTCGTGGACACGGATCCATATATGGACTGTCCCCAGCCCATAGGGTACGGCGCGACCATAAGTGGTTTGTTTTTCAATCGTTTCTATCTTCATTACAGTATTTTAATCCTGTAAAACTTTCTAAAATCTTCCAGAATCTGAACGATTATAAGATATTTGAGAATTTCGATGAAGCGTTTTGGATTTTTCGAGATTTTCGAAAACTTTGATTCAGATGGTTACGAAATTTTCGAAAATCTTATTAGATCTTCTTCTACTTTTCAGAATCTCGTTGAAGTTTCTAGAATGCAAAGAGTTATGAGATATTTGAAGATTTCAATGAAGTGCTGCAAGTTTTCCGAAATTTCTAAAATCTTTTTAAATTCAGTTGTGAAATTTTCAAAAATTCAAGAACCTTTGTAAATTTCATAGATTTTCAGAATCACACAGAAACATCAGATTCTGGGATCTCATAAAGTCTTCCGGCTCTTGTTAAAAGTTTAGAAATGTTTAAAAATTCAAGAATTTTCGGAAATTTCATAAATTTTCAAAATTCAATAAACGTTTCTTTTTAATTCTGGTGTTTTTTATATTTTTCAGGATCTTGAGATTTCCTAAATCCATATAAAAATTAAAATCCTAAAAACAGGAAATTTCGGAGTTTTGTAAAAATTTAATTTTGATTTTTAATTTTTCGTAATATCCGATTTAGCTCCTCACATGCATGCTGCTGCGTTGGAGGCCCTGGTGGACAAAATTGATCCGGAAAAGAACCCCAAAATCCTGGACATCGGCTCAGGTTCGGGTTACTTAACTGCGTGTTTTGCTGTTTTGGTTTGTTTTTTGTTTTTTAAATATTTTTATTTTTGTTTTCAGGCAGGTCCTAATGGAAAAACCATCGGAATAGAACATATGGAACAACTTGCTAAAAAATCTATTTTAAATTTAAAAAAACATCATTCAGATAAACTAGATCAAGGCCAAATTGAAATAATTGCTGCTGATGGTAGACAAGGATATCCTCAAGGCGGACCGTATGACGCTATCCATGTCGGGGCTGCTGCTCCTGAAATGCCCGAGACTCTGATTCAACAATTAAAAAACGGCGGAAGAATGGTGATTCCTGTCGGACACAGATTCCAGGAATTCGTCCAAGTCGACAAAACCCCCGATGGCAAAGTAGAAAAAAGAAAATTGATGGATGTCATATATGTTCCTCTAACAAGTCAAGAACACCAACTTAACAGATAGCTCTGAAATTTGCATATTTGTACTGTATATAATGTATAGTTTTATTATGAACGGAATGTCTGAGATTCACAGTAAGGCAGGTCATGAATGAGATCAGAACTCATCTGGAAAAGGATCTTTTTCCTCTTCGAAGACACTGGCTGGTCGGACAAAGGCACCATGATTAGGTTCACAAGTGAAATAACGTTCTCCATCGACGGATCCATCGTTTTTTCCTACACATTGATCGTATCGAATTCCTACCCAAGTTACTCCTGGCTTGAAAAGGGTTTCTCCGACAAATTCTATTTTACCTTTTTTGTCTGATTGGCCTTGGATTTTGACGATAACCCGATTTCCGACCTTGACATAAGGACCGATGACTTCTTTCGGCTTGTATCCAGAAGATAAGATAGATTCTCTCCATTTTCTTGCAGAATCTAAAAATAACAAATTTTTAAAATAAACATTTTCATAAAAAATTTTAACAGGAATTTAAATTTCTCAGAAAATTTCAAAAGTTATGTGATTCCGAAAGTTTTCAAAGAGATTCTGGAAGATTTCAGAAGCTTCAAAGAGCTTCTAGAAAGTTTGAAGATCCTTGAAGCTTTTTAACATCTTTTTAAAGACTTCAACGAGATTTTGGAAAGTTTCAAAAATCTTTAAAAAGATGTTAAAAAATTTCAAAAAGATGTTTAAAAGTTTCAAAAATCTTCAAAAAAATGTTAAAAAATTTCAAAAATCTTCAACAAAATTCTAAAACATTTTTAAAACCTTCATGATGTCCTCTAGACTTTCAAAGTGAAATTATAAAGGATTCTAAAAATTTCTATTAGGATTCTAAAAGATTTTTAGATTTTAAAAGTATTCATAAAATCCTAGAAGCTTTAACTAGATTTTGGAAGCTGCTAAATTCTTCTATTATGTTTCTAGAACCTCTCGAGACCTTTGTGATATCCTATAACTTTTTGAAACAGGATTCTGGAAAATTTAAAAAGTTTTTATATTTTCAAAAATTTCAGAAATTTCCACAAGATTCTAAAACCTCCCACGAGATTCCGAAAGGTTCCAGAAGCTTCCACAGTACTCTCTAAGGTTTTAAAATCAGATTTTCAAGAATTCTGTTTTTACTAGGTTTTTAAGAATTCCAAAAATATATATGAAATTTCAGTTTTTATGTAATCCTATTTTGACAAATCTGAAAATTAAAATAAATCTGTCAAAAATCAGCCTACCTTCTCTCTGGTTGTATTTTTCGTCAGAGATAACAAAATGAGGAACATCCCCTTCGGTTTCCAGCGGATCTTTGCCGGAAATATCGCGGACTTCGATGACGGAATCCTTGACGACGTCCAGTTGTTTCAGAGTGAATTCATCCACCTTCAATTCCTTAATAAACTTGTTTTCTGCATCGTACAAGCTTAGCTTCATCTGAGAAGACAAGATCCCAGTTATAAGTTCCAATTTTTGCTGAAATTTAAAAATTTTCATATATGAAAAATTTCGAAATTTTTACCTTGAACTCGACCAGAGTCGTGTTTTCGTTAAAGTGCTTTTGATAAGTGAAATCGTTGGGTCCCTTGATCGTCAACGAAACAGCCATGGTTGGAAACTAAAATTAAAACTTTAAAAATGAAAAAAAACGAAAAACAATCAACTTTTCGGATCTTTGAAAAATTTATCAAGAACTCCTTATCGCCCTTGAAAGTTCTAAAAATGGAAAAACGGCTTGTTTGGCAGTCAGTTTCAATTAACCAAAACTGGGAAAAATTGCTTCATACGCGGACAAGACATCCGGAAAAAGTCCAAACAAATGGGGGAAGTAGTGCCGACAACTTTGAAGGACCGACTTGTCTTGTTTTCCTCAATCTTTACCCAAAGCAAACACGTGTGTCTGGTCCGAATCCTAAATCAAACCTTGAAAAAATGTTTGCTTTTGTCAAAGCTGGCACTTTATTGTTTCAAAAAACACGATTTAGCTGGTAAACTTTCTCATGTGATGAGGAAAGACGCGTTCGCGCTTCATTGGGTCGGGTCTCACGAGAAGGACAAAGCTGGCTGTGCTCGTTGAGTGACAGTGTTGCATATTTTTCCAGCCACTGTGCATAAATTGATTCAACCTAATTCCAGACAAGGTTACCCAGCGACGATTTCATCATCTTGTCTGTGGCAAAATATAATGCCGAAACCATGGCAACCCGTCCTCGACCGCCCATGATGACAAGGCAATTTCGATCACATTCCACCGTCCAAGTAAGTTTACTTTTTTTATTTTTAAAATTCTATAAATATTAAAAAATTAATTTTTAATTTTCTCTTAATTTCACAAATACTCAAAAATTAATATATCAACTTTCTTTAGTTTCATCAATATTTAAAATAAAATAAATGTTCTTTAATTTCGTAATTTCCTAAAAATTGATATAAAAATTCAATAGACTAATTTTCTTTTATCTCATATAAAATTTAAATTTGATATATCAATTTCTTTTTTTTCTTTATAAAATTTAAATTTTATACATAAATTTCTTTTTTTCTTATAAAATTCAAATTTTACATATTAATTTCCTTTTATTTTTTATAAAATTAGAAATTGATATATTAATTTTCCTTTATTTCGTTTATAATTTAAATTTAATATGTTAATTCTCTTTTATTTTTTTATAAAATTAGAAATCGATAGGTTAATTTTCCTTTATTTCGTTTATAATTTAAATTTTACATATTAATTCTCTTTTATTCTTTATAAAATTAGAAATTGATATATTAATTTCCTTTTTTCCTTCATAAAATCCAAATTTGATATATTAATTTTCCGTTTTAGCTACCTGTGAGCCTGGATTCTAATCAGAAAACTTCAACTCCGTTTTTTCAATATAAAACTTCTGATTTTGTTTTCAATCTTCGAGATTGCTCTCCAGAACGGGAATATGGGGAAAAAGGAGTAAGTTTTTTGTTTTTGTTTGTATTTTAGATAATAAAAAATAGTTTAAACAACAAATGCTCAATGCTTGGAGTGCGGCCAAGGAGAAAGGAGTCGTCAATTACGAACTCAATTGTATGTATAAGCTTCTCGAGGGGGATTATGACTTAAGTGTCCAATTAAATACCGAAAGAGGAACTTTGAGAAGGAAACCGATGAGATTCAGAAGCATAAAGGAACCATTCAATCATTTAAGATGGAATTTTACAAAATTACTTCCGAATGAAATTTTATATCAAATGAGATGCCTTGATAGACCTTACTCGAACGACGTCCTGGACAACCATATCATGGCCGTCAACGCCAGTCCTTTAGAACGTGGCCATGTTCTGCTTATTCCGGCGGTCAATCAATGCCAGCCTCAGGTCCTGAACGACATGGCCGTAAGAATTGCGACTGATTTAATGTTACTTATTGAAGATGAAAATTTTCATGTTTTATTCAATAGTCTCCTAGGTCAAGCAAGCGTAAATCATCTACATTTACACGGTCTTTTTTGGCCTTATGACAGTGATCTTATCAATAGGGTAAGTTTTATTTTTTTTTGTTTTATAAGATAATTGCTTCTTTATGACTTTTGCTCCCCCTTTTGATTTGTTGTTTTGGAAGTTTTTTAGATCAATTTCTTTGATTATTTGATAAGAATTTTACGCTAATTAAAGGAAAAAATAATTCAAAAAATATAAAATTAAAATATTGAAAAATAAAAAACTAAATATTCCAAAAAAATTGAAATATTTTTTTTAAATTTTAAAATTAGTTTTTTTTATTATTTTGGAAATTTATAAAAATTAATTTTAAAAAAGTTAAAGAGAAAAATCGAAATAAAATTTATTTTTTAAAATCACTTTTTTGGTATTTTTGGCCATTTTAAAAACAAAAAAAATTAAATCTAAAAAAAATAAAAATATTAAAAAATAGAAGACTAAATGTTTCAAATGAACAACTATCGTATAGTTAATTTTCTGCTTTTTCAGATCAGTTTTTTTCGGTTATTTTATTGTTATTTTAAATAATTTTAACAACCAAAAAAACTGGTCTAAAAAAAGTAAAAAATGTCCTCTACAGTATTTGTTTCATTAAGCCATTTCTCAATTTCGCAAAGCTGGTCATGTTTATTTTCTTTTTTAAATCAGTCCTTTTAGTCAAAATTGTCATATTAGGTTAATCTAGAAACCGAGAAGACTAAAAAAGAAAAATATGACGAGTCTTATGAAATCGAGAAATATTCTAAAAGGACGAAAATTCCTGAGCAAAAATCCTAAAGGATTAAAAATTGTCAAAAAATAAATGTCCTAAGGAACTGAAACTTGCAAGAAAGTAGACATTCTAAAAAGTAAAATTACTAGAAATTAAGTGTTCTAAAAAGTGGAAATTTGTCAAGAGTAAGTATTTTAAGGAATTGAAGTTTATAAGGAAATGCCCTAAGGTGATGGGAAATTGTCAGGAAATAGGTATTTTAAAAGGTGAAAATTTAGCTTTAGGACATTTACTCTTGGACAAAAATTGTAATGAAGTAAATGCCCTAAAGGGATAGGAAATTGTCAGGGAGTAAATGTCCTAAAAAGTAGAAAAATTACTAGGAATTAGATGTCCTAAAAAGTAAAAAAATTACTAGAAATTAGATGCCTTAAAAAGTAAAAAATTACTAGGAATTAGATGCCTTAAAAAGTAGAAAAATTACTAGAAAGTAAATGTCTTAAAAAGTAGAAAAATTACTAGAATGCAGGTGTTTTAAAAAGTAAAAAAATTACTAGAATGCAGGTGTTTTAAAAAGTGAAAATTTGTCATAAAGTAGATCTCTCAAGAAATTGAAAATTGTTAGAGGGTAAATGTTCTAAGGAGACTAAAAATACCTAGAAAAGTAAATATCTCAAAATTCCAGAAAACCACTAAAAAGTCAATATTTCAAAGTTTCGAAAATCCCAGATCAAATATCACAAGGGATCAAAAATCCTAAAGAAGCAATAACCATAGATCTTCTTTGTTTTTCTTATCTAAAATATATCACAAGGTTTTTTAGAGATTTGAAAAGGTACATGATAACGTTTATGTCATCCAAAGGCCAGCGTGGTTCATTACTTGCATTGCTTTCCAATTGACGTCTATGGAAAATTTTGATAGCTTCATTAAAAATATTGTTAATGTTGCTGGTTTTTTAACAAGAGAAAATATTGCTCATAATATGTTTTTTTCCCGTGCTCAACCAATAAGAACAGAAGGAGAATTAAAACAAGAAGATAAAACAAAAAATTTTGCACAATATGTAACTGCATATCTGATTCCTAGAAAATGTATAACAGGTGCTAAACCTCCTACTAATTTTAATCCAGCAGCTTTGGAACTTTCTGGATGTCTTACATCATACAGTAAGAATTTTTTTTTAAAAAAAATTAATGATTTTTTTTTAGCTTGGAGATTTTTTGAATCATTAACAGAACAATCTGCATTAAGAGTTATTGAAGAAGAAGCTGTTTTAGATGATAATCTTATACAAAAAATTCTTCTTGAATTAGCAGATAAATTTGCAGGAAGAAAACAATGGTCTGAATCTGTTTCTGAATTAACACAACCTATGAGAGAATGTTTAAGTACTAATGAACTTGAAGAGCTTGTCGATTCATTCCAAGCAATTACATCACCATCACCACTTCGACATCAAATGAGTATTGTTGAAAGTGCAAGACGACGATCTCTTCGTGATAGTTTTTGATTTTAAATAATATCATTTAAATCATATTAAATACCTGCCATTATTTCTCATTTTTTTGAGAGTAGTTTTAAAAAACGAGTAGGTATAGACCAGAGAGTTGGGTAATTCAGATTTTTTTTAAAATAAATAAAATTTATAATTGTTCCTAAAATGGTGGAGGGACTGATTTCCTAGATGGTAATTTTTTGGGGGATTTTTGAAGTTCTTCTGGAATTTGATCCCTTTCGTTGAGCATATACGATTTGAAAGGCTGAGAACGGAAAGCTTCGATATTCAAAATCCATGATTTTTTGCCAATTTTGATGTTTCCTGCTTTGAATACATCAATTAAAGAAATTTTTTGTTCATAAAGCAACGATGTGGGTGAAACTTCTGATCTTGTGAAATTCTTCTGAAAAAATAAAATAATAAATGTTTAAAAATTGAGCAAACCTTGTTGTGAAGTTTGACGAATCCGGGATGGATTAAAGTATAATTCTCTGGATTTTTTTGATTTTGATAAATCCGAAAGATCTTCATCGCATGGAGTTTGAAAAGAACAGTGACGACAGTGATTAACAAACCAGCAGGAATTATGATGTAAGGACCAAGCTGAAGTTTTATAAAATTAATAACCATACTATTACAAAAAACAAAAAAGTTAAATCTATTTTCAGAAATTTTTAAAAATTAAAATAACTTGTAATTTTAATTTCACACCACAATTAACTCGTAGATCATTTTTTAGAACTATATTCTACCTAAATAGATTTCAAAGTTCTTTGATTATGACGCAAAATGTATAAAAAATTTTCTCCATCTTCGAGAGTTAATTTTCATATATAAAAACATTAATATACAGTTGAATCTCGATATAAGGCATCCTCAAGAGACCGGACAAATCGTGCCTTATATCGAGCATCGAATATGACTAAAATTCCCTAAATTCTCGGAAATTTGTATGTAGGCCAAATTAACGCACTGAAACCGTGCCTTGTAGCCTGGGTGCGTTATATCGAGATTCCACTGTATATCCGAAAATTATAACGCTTGAATGTTCTCGAAAATAGGTTTCTGAATCTGTAGTAAATAAACTCACCTCTTCAACGTCATCTCGAATCATTTTTGCACTGGTGATCGTGAAATCTCCATGGATCCAGTAATCCGCAGCGGCGATGGAAATACAGATGGTACAAAAAATAATGCCGAAAACGCTCACTGTTCCTATCCTGCTCGAATCGAAATCGTAGTAAATCAATGTCCATTCTTTTTCGTTGATTTTGTCTGCTTTGATAGCACTGCTGACCAAGTCCTGATTGAACGCCACAGATTGCTAAAAACAAAAATTTAAATAAAAATTTAAAAAATTCACAAACCTGACTCAAGAGGTAAAACCTCATTTTTTCGTATATCTTCACGTAGAAAGGAACATTCTTTGGCTTGTTCGAAGCATTATGGCTGGAAATTGATATATGAAATTTTTCAAAAATCAACAAAGACACTCACCAAGATCTCCTAGTTTCTATCCGGCACAAAATCCGGGAAATTTTGCACAGTTTGAATCTGCTACCTTGCAACATTCATCCAGATCTGAGTTCAGGGGAAATTAATGAAAATAAACAAAAACGAAAAGCGAAAACGAATCTCGAACCCGGGCCTAAAGGACTAACTTTCGAAATCACAATCAATCAAGTATTTTTCGTCTTGGGATTATTGTTCAAAACAAGCACCAGATGATAGTTATACTGTATTGAAAAGTAAAAAACGAAAATTAAAAAAAAAAGTGCTTGATTAACTTCTTAAAAATTGGGTTTTTTTAAAATCAAACTTCGCTCGGTTGTCATCAAGGAACGTTACGCCAAAAATTGAATGAAAAAATTTTTCGAATTAATTTTTAAATTTTTTTTCACTTGACTAAATCCTGGAAAATTACACCTTAAAAATACAAAACGGAAAAATTTCGTTCTAACGTGTCTGTAAAAATAGTTTTTTTCCTTGTTTCGGTCTTCTTGGAAAAAACCCCTGAGGGCAATTGTATCAATTCCTCATTTGCGTGAATCCCGCATCGTAATCAACTTCCTTTTCCGTGAAAATGAGAAATTAATCTTTCATGCCAAATTATATTTTTAAAAATTAAAAATAGTTTTTTCAAAGTTTTTCGAAATTTCAGGATTTTTTGATTTTAAATAAATTTTAATTTTAATAAATTTTGGAAGTTTTTAGAAAATTTCGAAAAATTGGAATTTTCTAAAATTAAGGTTTTAGAATTATAGATAATTTCGTATTTTTAAAAAAATTTCAAAAATATTTATAAAAATTTTAAAAATTATAAAATATTCGAAAATTAAGAATTTTCTAAAATTATGGTTTTAGAATTTTCAGAATTTTAGATAATTTCGTATTTTTTTATAAAATTTCAAAAATATTTATAAAAATTTTAAAATTTTTTGAAATGTTTGAAAATTGAAATTTTCTAGAATCTTCGATTTCAGAAAATATTGAAATTTTTTGAGAAATTTTGAAAAATTGTCAAATCTTTAATGTGATTTTCGAAATCTCTAAGAACTTCTTTAAGGTCCTAGAAAATTTCAGAACTTTCTGTTGGATTCTGAAAGATTCTACGAAATCCCAAGAATTTTCAGAAATTTTTATGAAATTCTGCAAGGTTATCTGACATTCTAGAAGTTTTCAGAAAACTTCAAACAAATTCTAAACACGTTTATAAAGCTTAACAGAGATTTTTGAAGATTTCAGAGATATCTCAAAAGTCCTTGAGTGATTATGGAAATACTTTAGAAAGTTCCAGAAAATTCGGCAAAGATTCTAGAAGTTTCCAAAAAGTTTAAAAGTATTTTAGAAGGTTTTAAATTCTTTAGTTGAGATTCTAGAAATTTCTAAAAATTTTAAAAGTATTTTTAAAATTTTTAAAAATTATTAAAGATGTTTTAGAAGTTTCCAGAATTCTTAAAAAAGATTCTAGAAGTTTCCAAAAAGTTTAAAAGTATTTTTAAAATTTCTAAAAATTAATAAAGATGTTTTAGAAGTTTCCAGAATTCTTTAGTTGAGATTCTAGAAATTTCCAAAAAGTTTAAAAATATTTTTAAAAATTTAAAAAATTATTAAAGATGTTTTAGAAAGTTTTCAGAATTCTTAAAAGAGATTCTAGAAGTTTCCAAAAAGTTTAAAAATATTTTTAAAAATTTTAAAAATTATTAAAGATGTTTTAGAAGTTTTCAGAATTCTTAATAGAGATTCCAAAAGTCTCTAAAAAATTTAAAATGTCTCAGAAACTTTCAGGATTACCTCCTTAATTCCAGAAGATCCTAATTTTGGAAAACCGAAAATCTGAAATAATTAGAAAAATTTGCAAAATTCAAAAAGAGCCTCTGGGAGGGTCCGGACAGGCAAAATTTGGACCAAAATCGAATTAAAAAATTTTTTTCATTTTCCAGACCCGAATTTTGGTTTCTTTTACCACTAAAAACGCAAAAAATAAAAAATCCTCCAGTTTTTAAAATCATTGCCTCAGGGAATTTGGTTTAATTTTGAATTTTTGAATTAAATTTTGAATTTTTAAACTTAATTTT
Organism: Halicephalobus mephisto; assembly: GCA_009193035.1. NCBI lineage: Eukaryota > Metazoa > Nematoda > Chromadorea > Rhabditida > Panagrolaimidae > Halicephalobus > Halicephalobus mephisto. The sequence continues at coordinate 256,803 of SWDT01000045.1, forward strand.
TTTCGGTTTTTTGAGTTTTCAAGTTTTCCGGAAATTTCTTTGTTCACTGATTAGTCCACATCGCCTCCGGCATCGTGTCCCCTCAATCCCACCAGGCGTCATCCATCAAAGATTTTCAAAAATTTTAAAGATTCCCAAAAATTTTAAAGATTTTCAGATTTTCAAAGATTTTTGTCCTTATTTTTCCGGTTTTTAAAAAAAATAAAATTTCGCGGAAGTTTTTAAAATTTTTTATTTTTTTCGAAACTGAGAATTTTCGAATTTAAAATTTTTTAGAAAATTTCAGAAATTTCTGTAAAATTTTAAAAACTTTCAGAATTTTTTAGAAAATTTCAAAAATTTCTGTAAAATTTTAAAAACTTTCAAAATTCCATCAAGATTCTAGAAAATTTAAAAATCTTCAGAAAATTTTCAAAATCAAAATTCTTGAAAATTACAAAATTTTTAGAATATTTTTAAAATTTTCCAAAATCATTTTAAAAATTGAAAAATTTTAAATTCGAAAATTCTCAGTTTCGAAAAAAATAAAAAATTTTAAAAACTTCCGCGAAATTTTATTTTTTTTTAAAACCGGAAAAATAAGGACAAAAATCTTTGAAAATCTTTAAAATTTTACAGAATTTTCTGAAATTTTTCATTATCCTGTAAATGATTTTGAAGATTTTAAAAATTTTCTAAAATCTTCATTAAGCTTCTAGAATTTTTTGAAAATTTACAGAAGCCTTCAGAATTTCATGAATGATTCTGGAAGTTTCTAAAAAGTCCAAAAATTCGTGTCGAGACAAATTTTTTAACAATTTAACATTAGGCTAGATTATGCTTATCATAATCGGCATATTTTTCAAATATGATTTATTTTTTAAAATACAGATCAATTTGCCAGAATATTGTGTGTAAACTGCAAATTTCTACTTTAACTTTGATATTTACCGATTTGCCAGGATATTGCGGGCAAAGTGCGAATTTTCATTTTTATTTTAGTTTTGATTTTGACTTTTTTAGCATAATGTTGCGTGCAAGTTGCAAATTTGACTTTAACATCGACTTTTTTACTATAATGTTGCACGCAGTCTGCAGTTTTGATTTTCATTTCGACTTTTCTGTCAGAATGTTGCACGCAGTCTGCAGTTTTGACTTCGATTTTGACTTTTCTGCTATAATGTTGCTCGCAATATACAGTTTTGATTTTGACTTTTTTATCATAATGTTGCATGCAAGTTGCAAATTTGACTTTAACATCGACTTTTTTACTATAATGTTGCATGCAGTCTGCAGTTTTAACTTTAACATCGACTTTTTTACTATAATGTTGCATGCAGTCTGCAGTTTTAACTTTGATTTTGACTTTTTTACTATAATGTTGCTCGCAGTCTGCAGTTTTGACTTTGATTTCTTTTTAGATTTCATTACTAAAAAATTTTTCTTTAAAAAGTATTTAAGATAGGTCATCTTTGTTTGGATTTAGCTTCCAGAAAACCTTTTTTTGTTTATAAAAGTGTTTTTTAAAACAAAGAAGAAATTTGCCCACTCGATCTGACGTCTGGAGTCTTCGGAGGGGCTTTTTTGGTTTTGCGCAAACAATCGAGACGAGAACCGCGGCCTTTTAGTTTCGAGTTTCTTCTTTGGCTCTTGTTTTCCAAAAAGATGGATTTCAGCCAATTTTGACTGATTTTGGGCAATTTATCCTTTGATCGTTTTTGGAATATTATGTTCAATTTTTTGTAAAAAATTTATTTTTTTCCAAAAAATGTCATCTTCAATTTTTAAATTTTGGAAATTTTCAGAATTCTGTGTAAATTTACGGAATTTTTTTGAAGTTTTTAGGAACTTCCGGAATTCAGTAAAAGATTCTAGAATTTTCCTGAAAATTTTTGAAATTTTCCAAAATTCATGTGGATTTCTGAAATCTCCTAGAAACTGTTGAAAGTTCTTAAAATTTCCTAGAATTTACCTAAAAATTTTCAAAGATGTTTTAAATTTTCCAAAATCCATATGTGGATTTCTGAAATCTCCTAGAAGATCTTAGAATTTTCTAAAATTTACATATGGACTTCTGAAATCTCCTAGAAGATCTCAGAATTTTCCAAAATTCACATTCAAACTTTTGAAGTTTTCCAGAATCTATTAGAATTCTTCAAAATCCATGTGCAGACTTTCGAAATCTGTCAGAATCTTGGGAATTTTTAGAATTTTCTAAAATTTCTTAAAAGTTTGTACAATTTTTAAACTTTTCTGAAAATTTCTCGAATTTTCTAGAATTACTCGAAATCCGTATATGAATTTCCGGAACTTTCCAGAATCTTATTGAAAATTCTGAAAATTTTCGAATTTTTTTAAAATTTTAAAATTTTTTTTAAATTTTCGAATTTTTCTAAAATTTTCTAGTTTATCTGATTTTTTTCGAATATCTTAGAATTTTCCAGAACTCCACAGTAATTTCTAAAAACTCCTGGAATTTTTCAAAATAAATGTAAAAATTTTTAAAGATTTTCAAAATCTCATTCAAATTTTCGGAATTTTAAAAATTTATTAAAAACTTTCAAAACTAAAAATTCTGGAGATTTCTAAAAAATTTCAAAAATTCGTGTCAGGACCATTTCATAATAATTTTAATTTTCTAATTTTTATAAAAATATGATTTCTAAAAACTTCGAAAATCCGTGTTAAAATTATTTCGTAATAATTTTTATAAAAATTAAATTTTTAAAAATTTTCAAGTTTTGGAGATTTCTAAAAACTTTGAAAATTCGTGTTGAGAAAATTTTGTAATAATTTATATTTTGTAATTTTTATAAAAATTAAATTTTTAGAAATTTTCAAGTTTTGGAGATTTCTAAAAACTTCGAAAATTCGTGTTAAAATTATTTCGTAATAATTTTTATTTTGTAATTTTTATAAAAATTTAATTTTTAAAAATTTTCAAGTTTTGGAGATTTCTAAAAACTTCGAAAATTCGTGTTAAAATTATTTCGTAATAATTTTAATTTTTATAAAAATTTAATTTTTAAAAATTTTCAAGTTTTGGAGATTTCTAAAAACTTTGAAAATTCGTGTTGAGAAAATTTTGTAACAGCATTCATTTTTGTTTTTCTTATTAGGATGGTTTTCCTAGACTCGGAATTGGCCCGGAAATTTGAAAACGAACTTTTCCATTGAAGGAGTCCGCGAGGATTTCAGACAAAGCTCATCTCGACATGTGTTTTTGACAACCACTTTATTATTCTTTAGTCTATTCAAAATCGTTTTCTTCTTGAATCCAGATTTCCCCCGAGGGAGTCCGAGGCTTTTCTCAGGAGATCGGGTTTCGCTTAATCGATTTCCAGAAATTTACTTAACAAACGTCATAATCAAACAAAAATCAATATATATTTTTTATAACTTTCGAATTCCCGCGAAAAAATAACGGATACTGTAAAATCCGAAAAAAAGTAAAACTGGCAAAATCAACTCGCGCTTTTTTCACAATCCTAAAATTTTTTGAATTCAAAAAATCGCTCTGAGACAATTTTTTAAAATAAATACTTTTTATAACTTTCGAATTCCCGCGAAAAAATAACGGATACTGTAAAATCCGAAAAAAAGTAAAACTAGCAAAATCGACTCGCGCTTTTTTCACAATCCTAAAATTTTTTGAATTCAAAAAATCGCTCTGAGACAATTTTTTAAAATATTTATTTTTTATAACTTTCGAATTCCCGCGAAAAAATAACGGATACTGTAAAATCCGAAAAAAAGTAAAACTGGCAAAATCGACTCGCGCTTTTTTCACAATCCTAAAATTTTTTGAATTCAAAAAAATCGCTCTGAGATAATTTTTCGAAATATTTATTTTTAATTCTTTTAATAAAATTTTTAAATTGATATCTAAAACATGTAACTGTAATTATTTTTAAAAATTTTACAAATTTCTATTTTGCATTATTTCAAAAATTCGTATCGGGACAATTTTGCATAGCGCGGTTTGCTCAGCGGCAGTGAGCGCCACTGGCCATTCGGAAAGTTGCGATTTCAGATCGTGGACACCCGTGCTTGCCCAACTTAGACGTTACCAAATACTACGGTAGTCAATGGGTACTTCATAAAGGGGGAAAGGTTCACCACTGTGGTCCAGCCCACGGCCTGGTTGCGCAGGTAATAACCCCTAGGGACTAGGACAAGATACTAAACATCTACATTGGCCACTCGGTGCAATCCCGCAATCCATTCTGGTGGTTTACAAACCACATACTTGATTAAGGGAAAATTTTAATCTTTTAACAATTTTGTATTTTTTAATTTTTTTTTTAAATCTCAGAAATTCTTGTCAAAACAATTTTGTATTTTAAAATTTTTATTTTATTTCAAAAATTCGTATCGGGACAATTTTGTATTTTTTTATTTTTTTTAAATTTCAGAAATTCGTACCGGGATAATTTTGTATTTTGTATTTTTATTTTATTTCAAAAATTCGTGTCGAGATTATTTTTTATTTTTTATTTTATTTCAGAAATTCGTATTGGGACAATTTTGTATTTTTATTTTATTTCAAAAATTCGTGTCGAGATTATTTTTTATTTTTCATTTTTAAATTTTTTTAAAATTTCAGAAATGGAGACGACTCCTGTTCCTTTCGAAGATTCACTTCCTCCAAAAAGGTCCTATAGGTCGGCCTCTGCTATATCCAATTCCAATGCCATTTCTTTCAATAATAACGAGGAGAAAACAGAGCGAGAAGAAGTCAGGACGGTCCTCGTGAAGCACTGGACGTCTCTGGACCGGGCCAGACTTCACACTTTCCACCTTTGGCTTTTCATCTACGCCGTGGCCCAGATATTCCTTTCGCATTATCTCTGTCACAGATTCCAATTGGGAAATATTCCGTATTTTGTTTTTTGTTTAATTTTTTTAATTATAACTTTATTGAGTTTCATTCTTATCAGATATAGTGACGAAAATTCGGCTTTCGCTTTGCCGTTGGTCGGGTTTTCGATTCTGAGTTCCTTGGCCTTCCCAGTGTTCATCTGGCTGATCCACTTGCCTTTGATCTCTGAAAAAAGATCAGAGAGAATAGCGGATTTGAGCAGTCTTTACAGTTCCCTAGTTTTGACCACTTTTTATCAATTTTTCGTTCTTCCTCGTCATAGAAGACTTTTTTTAATAATAATTATTTGTTTTAATTTTTTCAACGTTTTACTTATTACTTTGGTACTGTATGGCCACAAAGAAGAACAACTCGAAAAAACCGATTATTCGCATATGTTTTCTGTGAGTTTTTAAATTAAAATAATTCGAAATTACAGTCTTGTAATTACGTAATAAACAAACCAATCTCCAAGGAATACTGTAGGATTAGCTGTAATTTTTAAAAATTTCGGAAATTCGCGTCAAAACAATTTTGGGATTTTTGAATTCCCGCGCAAGAGCGAGCGGAAGTAGAAAATGGTAATTCTGACTTTTTGACCAGAAATCAACTCGCCCTGTCCTCACTCGCGCACGTTCTTTCGCAATCCTAAAATTCTCTAAATTTTCTAGAAATTCGTTCTAAAACGATTTCAAAAAACTTTCATCTTCAATTTCCACAGTGATGTGATGTAATTTTATTGTAATTTTTGAATTCCTGGACAGACGAGCGAGAGAAGCAAAAATGAAAAAACGGTAAAACTGGCAGTTCCATCCAGATCAACTCGCCCTGTCCTCACTCGCGCACGTTCTTTCAAATCCTAAAATTTCTTCGGGAATCCCAAAAATCTCCATCAAAACAATTTCAAAAAACTTTTATTTTTGAGTTTTTATAACAATAATACAATTTCGAAACTAATATATGAAGTCCAAGAATGAGAATTTCTAAAAATCTCGAAAATTCGTGTCAAAACAATTTTGGGATTTTTGAATTTTTACAATAATTATTTAATTATTGCAGATTTGGCCGTTATTTTTATATCAACTCGTCGTGACCGGGAGTGGACTAATCTGTGACTCGAACAGCGCGTGTTCGAGGGCCAGTATCGCTCAGAAACTCGGAGACGCCGTCAGAAGGAGAACGGAACTCGAAACATTGAAAAGCAGACAGGAAAAACTTTTACTTTCTGTCATTCCGGCTTACCTAACGGACAAAGTAAGTCAATCCATCATTGCCAATTCTTCTGCTTCAAAAGGAAAACCTGGCAAAAATCAAAAGTTATTTCACGATTTACACGTCCAAGTCCACGACAATGTCAGGTTAGTTTTATTTTTCACTTTCATATATCAATTTCACTTTTAATTTCCATATATCAATTTTATTTTTTACTTTCATATATCAATTTTATTTTTCACTTTCACATATCAATTTTATTTTTGATTTTCATATATCAATTTTATTTTTCACTTTCATATATCAATTTTATTTTTTACTTTCATATATCAATTTCACTTTTATCTTTCATATATCAATTTTATTTTTCACTTTTATATATCAATTTTATTTTTACAGTATTCTTTTTGCTGATATTGTTAACTTCACTGTGTTAGCTGCTCAGTTGTCAGCGAAGGATCTCGTAAGGACCTTGAATGAACTCTACAGTAAATTTGACGAAGATGCACAAGTTTGTTTAGTATTCTTTATGTAAATTTATTTGTTTGTTTTCAGAAATTACAATGCATGAGGATAAAATTTCTCGGAGATTGCTACTATGCCGTCAGCGGAATGCCGGTGAACAGACCGAATCACGCCGACATGTGTGTCCTCATGGGACTCGAAATGATCAAAACGATCAAGTAATTTTTTTAATAATAACACCACTGGATTTGAGGGAGTATTTAAGGGTTTTCACAAGGATCTTTGTAGATTTGGTATTTTTGTAATTTCGGGTGTATTTAAAGTTCTAATTTTTTTGATTTTTTTCGAGTGCAGAAATGGGTTTTTGTTGTTTATAGTTTTTTGAACACGGATCCCTAAACTCTATGAACGAATTTCCGAATTCCTCATAAATGAATCCCTGAACTTGTTTATGAATCAACTTCCTGAGAATCAGTTCCTAAATTCTGAATTTTGTAGTAAATTGACTTCTAAATTCCGAGAATAAACTTTCTTATTAGTGAACCCCTAACTTTCTTTTTGAATAAGTTCCTAAATTCTGAATTTTGTAGCAAATTGACTTCTAAATTCTGAGAATAAACTTCCTTGTTAGTGAACCCCTAACTCCCTCTTTGGATCAATTTCCAAACCCTTAACCTCCTGCGAATAAACTCCCTAGGAATAAATCTCCTCTGTCGATGAATCTTTAAATCCCCTGAGCTTCCTATATGTGGATTTTCTAACTTCCTTTGCAAATGAATTGCTCAATTAATTTTTGGATTTTTCCACATAATTGAAATTAAAAATAATGATTTAAAAGCGACTTTTTCAGACAAGTCAGAGTGGCTACTGGAGTGAATGTCAACATGCGGATAGGGGTCCATACAGGTTCCGTTCTGTGCGGGATTCTCGGATTGAAGAAATGGCAATTTGACATCTGGAGTGATGACGTCACTCTTGCGAACCACATGGAGACTTGTGGAGTTCCTGGAGCTGTTCATATAACGAAGAAAACAAAAGACATGCTGATGGGTGATTATTGTTTCGTAGAAGCAAAAAGCGATGATCCGCAAATTTTGGCTCTTTGTGAACCGACATACCATATTTTGCCTGACAAAGCGACAATTGTTGAAAGAACGGCTTCGATATACAGGAATAAAAGAAGAGCAATGGATATATGTGAAGATGGCAATGCTGCTGCGAGTAGGATTTCTGTGAAAGCAAAAATGTCGAAAATGGCTGAATTCTGGGGAGCTGAAACCCCGTTTTCGAATCTTGGAAGAGAAAGACCGGGCGAATCTGAAGCTGAAAACGCAGATACTTTCAGAAGACGAACAGCGAACTACAGTAGTACGATTCAGAGCATGACGTTGATCGAGAACAATTTGAGTAACCTGTCTTCGACGAGTTTGAGGACAATGTTCCACTGCACTAAGGGGACTTACGACATCTCCCCGTATCTGCTTTGTCCATTTTAGTAAGTTTTACGGATTTAAAACTAATTCGTCGAGGAATCAGCTTATCAAGGTTTAAATTCCTCGAAAAAAATATGTGAAAAAAACTATCAATGATGCACACAAAAAGGGTACATTAAAACAGCTCCAATGTATCAGGTATATTATATTCAATGTATTGCTATATTGAATATAATATATGAATGCTGTACTTCGTGTATCGATAGATTAATAAATTTAATAAAAATGAAAAAGTAAAATTAATAAAAATAAATAAGGAAATAAATTTAGTAAAAATAAATAAAAAATAAGGAAATAATTTTTTATTTATTTTAATTTTTATTAATTTTAAATTTAAATAAAAATTAAAAATAAATAAAAAAACAAATTTAGTGAAAATAAAAAAATAAATTTAAATAAATAAATTTAACAAAAATAAATTTAAATAAAAATTTAAATAAATTTAGTGAAAATAAAAAAATAAATTTAAATAAAGTAAAAAATAAATTAAAATAAATAAATTTAACAAAAATAAAATTAATGAATATTTTTTAGCTCTAAACCAACGACATTGTATTTGACAGAATTACGAATTTTATTTTTTCTATGTCTTCCGATAGCTTTGGCAAATCTTTTTCTTGTTTTTTACAACGTGCCTGTAGGACTTCACAATATCCTCGAAATTCAAATTTTTATATGTCTTTTATTTTTGGGTGTTCTTTGTCTTTTAGAAGCCATATGCCCTCAGGCAAGATTACTACTAGTCTGTGCGGCATATGCAGGATCTTTCTTCCTCTGCATCGGACCACATATAATTGTTTGTTTTTTTTCTGAAAATTATTCAGAAACAAATTTTTCAATAACGTGGTTGCCGAATTGTATTTGTCATATTTGTATTGTTTTTTCTCTTTATCAACTACCGTATCCTTTTAGATGTTTCTTAGCTGCTGTCGATTGTGGATTGTTTTTATTGTTATTGACGTTCATTAGTCAATCGGATTTAACTGGTTCTGTTCAAGTTATGTCATGTCAACCAACGATAATTCTGGTCAATGTAATTGCATTGTTTTTGATTATTATATTTATTGCTTGGATTGTAAGTTTTTTTAAATAATTATTTTTAAATTTTTAATAATTTTAAATAATTTTCAAATAATTATTTTTAAATTTTTAAATAATTTTAAATAATTATTTTTAAATTTTAAATTTTCAAATAATTTTTAAATAATTATTTTTAAGTTTTTAAATTTCAAATAATTTTTAAATAATTATTTTTAAATTTCAAATAATTTTTAAATAATTATTTTTAAATTTTTAATAATTTTTAAATAATTATTTTTAAATTTTTAATAATTTTAAATATTTTTTAAATTTTGTGATTTTTAATTTTTATTAAAAAAATAATTCTAAAAATTTAAAAAAATAGTTTCGAAATTATTTTTAATTTTTATAAAAAAATAATTCTGAAAATTTTTAAGAAATTCATTTCGAAATTATTTTTAATTTTTAATTTTTAAAATAATTTCAGACAGAATATGAAAGAAAAGTAGAAGCAGCTTGTAATGTGGCTTTCAAAAACGAAGAAAAAGATGTCCAAACGATGCAAGACATCAATAATCTTCTAATCGAAAATATTCTTCCAAGTACTGTAGCAGCTAAATTTCTGAATCCAGACAGACATACAGACGAACTTTACGCTAGAGATCACGAAAACGTCTGTGTCATGTTCGCGAGTATTCCGAATTTTAAAGAATATTGGTCTGAATGCGATCGATCAAGAAAATTGGAATGCCTCAGGCTGTTGAATGAAATTGTTTGCGAATTTGACAAGTTACTGTCAAAACCCAAATTTAGCTGTATTGAAAAAATTAAAACTGTTTCGAGTACTTATATGGCTGCAGCTGGTCTCAATGAATACGAAACTGACAATTCTGATAATGTAAGTTTTTAAATTTATTAAAATTTGAGGGGATCTTTGTAGATTTGGTATTTTTGTAATTTCGGGTGTAGTTAAAGTTCTAATTTTTTTGATTTTTTTGAGTGCAGAAATGGATTTTTGTTGTTTATATGGTTTTTTGAACACGGATCCCTAAACTCTATGAACGAATTTCCGAATTCTTCATAAATGAATCCCTGAACTTGTTTATGAATCAACTTCCTGAGAATCAGTTCCTAAATTCTGAATTTTGTAGCAAATTGACTTCTAAATTCCGAGAATAAACTTCCTTGTTAGTGAATCCCTAATTCCCTCTTTGGATCAATTTCCAAACCCTTAACCTCCTGCGAATTAACTCCCTAGGAATAAATCTCCCCTGTCGATGAATTTTTAAATCCCCTGAGCTTCCTATATGTGAACTGTTTAGTGTTCGGATTTTTTCTAATATAATTAAAATTAAAAATAATCGATTTTTAACTTTTTAGGAATCGCGAAATGCGACGATAATGGTGGAATTTGCAATGGCCATGTCTCAAGTATTAGATCAGCTAAATGCGGATTCTTTCCAGAATTTCCAACTTCGAGTAGGACTGTCTCTTGGTCCTCTTGTTGCTGGAGTCATTGGAGCTCAGAAACCTCAGTATGACATCTGGGGAAACACCGTGAACATGGCTAGTCGGATGGATTCTCACGGAGAAGTCAGAAAAATCCACATGACGGGGGCGATGGCGAAAGCACTTCCTCCGAATCTTTACTATATCCAATCCAGGGGGAAAATCAAAGTCAAAGGAGTCAGGGAGCTGATGGAGACATTTCTTCTCCCTCTTAATTCTAAACGAAATTCAAGTCAACAAAACAGCAACAATCAGAATTCTAACTCAATCCCCTGTGGCCATTTTTAATCCTATTCATATCTCTAAAACGGGTCTAAAGGAACCGAGTCGAATAATTGTGGCTTAGACTTTTAAAACAAACAAAACCAAGAAAGTATAAAATTTAGTTTTTTGAGAAGGATCTGATTTTTTTGAATGATGTATAGTGAACTTAAGACGTGGTCCGCGTTTTCTCTCGATCATCGATCAGCAGAATTTCCTCAGTACGGAGTTATCTCGGAATAGACGCGTCTAAAAATGACAGCACACGGAAAAGGAAAACAAATTCAATGTAATAAAGTAGTTTGGATATAGGAAATATGAAAAAGTAAAGTTTTAAAAAATAAAAAATAGATGGTTTTTAGGATGGTTGTTGATTTTTATACATTTGCAAAGAAATGAGTCATGGTTATCAGGGACTTTCGTGGCGAGAGTCGGTTCCGGGTCCTTGTTTTTTACACACGATTCCATTCGTACCTAAAAAACAATTTTTTCTACTTTTTAAGGACTTTTTTGGCTATAATTTGTTTTTATTTTTATCGCGAAATTTTAGGAATGAATGAGTTTCCCTGATTTTCAAGAACTTTCGTGGCGAGAGTCGGTTCCGGGTCCTTGTTTTTTACACACGATTCCATTCGTACCTAAAAAAACAATTTTTTTTTACTTTTTAAGGACTTTTTTGGCTATAATTTGTTTTTATTTTTACCGCGAAATTTTAGGAATGAATGAGTTTCCCTGATTTTCAAGAACTTTCGTGGCGAGAGCCGGTTCCGGGTCCTTGTTTTTTACACACGATTCCACTCGTACCTAAAAAAACAATTTTTTTACTTTTTAAGGACTTTTTTTGGCTATAATTTGTTTTATTTTTAAATTATTTTTTATTCAAAATTGCATTTGTACCTAGAAAGGAATGAACTTTCATAATCTTTAGGGATTTTCGTGATGGGAATTAATTTCATTTTTTAATTCGGTTGTAGCGCGCGATTTTACTTACGTTCAAGAACGAACAAATTTTTATGATTATCATGGATTTTCGGGACGGGAGTTATTTTATTTTTTTAAGTTGATTATCGCGCGGAATTTCATTTGTAGCTAGGAACGAAAGAGCTGATTTAGGCTTCATGATCTTCGAAAATTTTCGTATCGGGAATTAATTTCATTTTTTCTTAAGTTTATTATTGCGCAAAATTTCATTTTCATTAAGAAATCTGGGGGTTGGTTTTTCAGGAATTTTTGTGGCTAGAGTATTTCGTTTTTTGGGAAAATTCTAATTGTACCTAAAATGGGAAAAATCATTACGGTATTCAGAAACTTTCGTATCGGAAATTGTTCATAATTTTTCCTTAGTTTTCTTTTTGGGAGAAATTTTACTGACATAGAGAAAAAAAGTTTTTTCGGTAGTCAGGAACTTTCGTGGCAGGAGTGAATTTTAGTTTTTAGATGATTTCTTGCACGAAATCACTTTTATCCAAAAAGGATTAAGTTAATTATGATCTTTGAGAACTTTCGTGTTGGGAGTGGATTTTATTTTTAGGTAACTTTTATCTTGACATGAATAATTTATGATATTCGGAAAATTCCGTGGTAAAAATTGACTTTATTTTCTTCATGTTTATGCAATTGGACTCACATCTAGGAAAAAACACTACTGTATTCAGGAATCTTCTTGTCGAGAATTAGTTTCACTTTCTTGAATGCTATTACGCAATCCCGCTCACATCTTGAAGTGAACAGGTTTTCACGATCTTCAGAGACTTTCGTGATGAGAGCCGGCTTTGTTTTCTTAAGTTGTTTATTGCGCGAAAATCCACTCGTTATTGGAAACAAGCTAGTTGATTACAATGGTCAGGAACTTTCGTGACGAAAATCGACTTCCCATTCCACGATGGAAGCTTTGGGAAGAGTGAACTTCCGCCTTCGGGGCAAACAAAGCCGATTGCGCAGTCGAGAGCCAGATAAGGAAGATTGACATATACGTCAAAGCGGTGGAAAACTCGAAATTTGATCGCTATATTGCTCTTGAACAGGTCATGGGTTGTCGAGACTTACATCGTTAATCCCCCTCTTTTTTCGGAAAGTTAAAGTAATCTCAAATGTTCTACAAAAAATCTCGATCCTGAAACAAGAGAAAAATCGAGAAGTTTTTTTTGTCCTTGGTCACTTTAAGACTTAAGAAATGTCTGACAAACCGGAATCTTGGGATTTTTGCAGAGCTCTGTTTACTCGACCGTTGTCCACTCTCGGAAGATTCACTTCCGGTCGTCTTTTCTCACTTCAGGAGTTTTGTATGCTCACTTTTGTCATTTCGGATTTCTTTTCGGGACTGATTTCGATTTCATTCCGGAGCTTTATGGAATTTTGAAATTTTCTAAACTTACTCTAAAATTTCGAAATTTTTCAAAGTACTTTAAAATTCCGGAATTTTTAAACTTACTCTAAAATTTCGAAATTTTTCAAAGTACTGTAGAATTTTGAAATTTTCTAAACTTTCTCTAAAATTTCGAAATTTTTCAAAGTACTGTAGAATTTCGAAATTTTTAAACTTACTGTAGAATTTAAAATTTGATATTTATGTAATTTTGAAATTTTTAAAAATCTGTTTTAGTTTTAAAATGGAAAGTAAAAATATTTCTTTCAGCACTTATATTCATAGTAATTTTTATTCCTTTTTAAAATATGGTCTCATAGCGAAAAAAAACCAAAATTACGATATTCTTTTCAGGACCAAAATTTAGTAAGAATTAATTTTTTTTATTTCAAGGCGAAAAAATTACGATATTCTTTTCAGGACCAAAATTTAGTAAGAATTAATTTTTTTTATCTCAAAGCGAAAAAGTTAAAACTTTTTTTTCAGGACCAAAATTTAGTAAAAATTAATTTTTTATCCCAAAGCGAAAAAATTACGATATTCTTTTCAGGACCAAAATTTAGTAAGAATTAATTTTTTTTATCTCAAAGCGAAAAAGTTAAAACTTTTTTTTCAGGACCAAAATTTAGCAGAATTTCTTTTCTATTTTTTTGATCTCGTAGCGAAAGCAAAAACTAAAACATTGTTGACAAAACCGAAATTATGAATGAAATTTCATCCTAAATTTTGAATACAGTATTAAAAAATAATCCATTCAAGGGACTTTTCACATTTTATCCACAACTTGAATTGTTCTATTTTTCGATTTTTGTTTTACACTTTTGAAGCTTTTGTTCGATCTACTTTTGGAAATTTACACAAGTTGGAACTTGGAGCAGCTATTTTAGAAACCGCGGGAGTTGACCAGTCGGCGTTCTGCGCGAAGATCATTTTACAACATTTTTCAAAAATTTTTTCACCTTTATTCAAAAAAAAGGAATTTTTAAATAAGAAAATAAAAATTTGGAAATTTTTTTTATTTTTACTTTTAAGAAAATTCTTAAATAAGAAAATAAAAACTTAGAAATTTTTTCATTTTTATTTTAAAAAGGAATTCTTAAATAAAAATTTGGAATTTTTTTCATTTTTATTTTTAAAAAAAATTTTTAAATAAAAACTTAAAAATTTTTCCATTTTTATTTTTAAAAAAATTCTTAAATAAAAATTTGGAAATTTTTTCACTTTTATTTTTAAAAATATGAATTTTTTATTTTTTATTTAAAGATTTTTTGACTTTTTGTAAAAAGAATTTTTTTAATGTACTAAAATTGAAATTTTTGAATACGAAAAATAAAAAAAAATTTGAATACGAAAAATAAAAAAAAATTTGAATACGAAAAATAAAAAAAAATTTGAATACGAAAAATAAAAAAATTATAAATCTTATTTTCGGATTTCCTGCGAGACTGGTCATTTTTGAGGATTTTTGTTTTTTTTGATTAGTGTCCGGTTGAGAGTCTACAGTGTGAACAAGACGAGTCCCGATCGGGGGAGGGGGTACTTCCTCGTGGAATCCTCCGTGGCGGTCTTTTTGCTCTCGAAAGTCCGAGGATCTTCGAGAACTATCGATCCTGAATCGTCGACTCATTTGCTTCTTTCGTCATCACAAAACTTGATTTATCCGGTTTTATCTTTCCGGTTTTGTTTGTTTGTCTTTTTTCATACCGTGAACAAGCTTCATCTTCATTTACATCTGTTTTTCGGTCATTTTTAAACTTTTATTTTTTTTAAAAATTTATTTTAAAAAAATATTTTCGAAAAAATTTATTTTAAAAAAATATTTTTTAAAAAATTTATTTAAAAAAAGTATTTTTTAAGAAATTTATTAAAAAAGAAAGTATTTTTTAAGAAATTTATTTTAAAAAATATTTAAAAAAAATATATTTTCGAAAAAGTTTATTTTTTTTTAATTTTTATTTTTGTAATTTTTTAAATTTCTAATAACTTTTTTTTTTGAAAATTCTTTGGTCTTGATTGGAATAGTTATTTTTTAAAGTATTGTAATTTTGTTGAATTTAACTTATTTTTAAAAAAAATATTTTTTGTGGTTTTTGATTTCTTAGAAGTTTTTAGAATGCGCAGAATACGGTAGGAGATTCTGAAGGTTTTGAGCTTACTGTAGAATTTGGGAAGTTTTTAGGGTCTTTGGAAATTTTCTAAGATTTTCGGAAATTTCTTAGAAGACTTCTGAAGTCCTCTAGAATTTTCAGAAAATTTTTAGGAGACTTCTGGAGGTCTTTAGAATCTTCAGAAAATTTTTAAGAGACTTCTGAAGTCCTCTAGAATTTTTAGAAAATTTTTAAGAGACTTTTCTGAAGATTCTAAAGATTTTCAAAATTTTTAGGGGACTTTTGAAATTCTTTAGAATCTTTAGAAAATTTTTAAAAGATTTCTGAAATCCTCTAAGATCTTCTAGAATTTCTCAAAAGACTTCTAAAGGCTTGTAAAATCTTCAGAAACTCTCCAGAGGCTTCCGAAGCTTTCTATGTGAAGATTTCAGGAATCTTCGAGATTCATAAAATCCTTTCAAAAATTTCGTAAATCATCCAAAATCCCCAACTTTTCTAAAAATTCTCCAATTTCGTCTCGGGACCGTTTCGTGATGAAATTTCACTTTTTTAATAATATAAAATTTGTTTTTTTTTAATTACTGTATTTTAAAATTTTTCAGAAAGATAGTTCCATCTTGACTAAGAAAACCAGAATCTCACTTTGATTTTTTTATTTTATCTTTTTTGAACAGAAAAATGATTCTTCGGGTACTGATACTGTCTGTACTGATATCCCTCTCGAAATCCAGCGATGGAGATTTCATGAATGCTGTCAGAAGCCTAATCTACGGGGATCAATCAAAAAATTCTTCGAATCATCAGTTTTCAGAAGGCGAAACCCCCGGATTACTGTCCCAAGGAGAATCTAGTTATCCACATCCCCCGTCTTTCAACAGTTATCCTCAATTCACAGTTGGTAAGTTTGGAGAAAATTGGAATATTTAAATTTTAAATTTAAAAAAATTAAATATTTTTAAAAATTCTAAAATTTTAAAAAATTAAATATTTTTAAAAATTCTAAAATCTAAAAAAATTAAATATTTTTAAAAATTCTAAAATTTTAAATTAACTAACATAATGCAGGTAATTTATATTGGAAAATTTTCGTTCCGGGACCGCGTGAAAAATGGAAAAATAGACATGTTTAATATGTCAAGAAAAATTTAAAAAAAAATTAAATTAAAAACATTGTAACTAACGCTCAGTTGTTTTCAACTACAGTATACTATCTAATTGATAATTAGGGAATTTCTTTTCGGGACTTCATTCTTTGATTTTTTTGGATTTTAGTAAACTAGAATGCTGATTCAACATTTACACAGGTGATTCAGTAACTTTAGACAAAACTTTTTCGGTTTACAGTATACTAAGCAATTGAATATCAGGGAATTTCTCTCCGAAACCATAGTTTTTAAGTTAACTCTGGCTCAGCAGAATAGAATAATGATACAATTAACGAAAATTTTTAAATCTACAGTATACTGACTCATTGATAATCAGGAAATTTCTTTTCGGGACTTTATTTCCTGATTTTACTGTATTTTAGTAAAGTGGAATCTCAGTCGAAATTAAAAATTAACATAACTAAAAACATCTTCGACCTACAGTATGCTATATAATTGATAATCAGGGAATTTCTTTTCGGGATCATGTTCCCTGATTTTACTGTATTTTAGTAAAGTGGAATCTCAGTCGAAAATAAAAATTAACATAACTAAAAACATCTTCGACCTACAGTATGCTATATAATTGATAATCAGGGAATTTCTCTTCAGGACCTTATTTCCTGATTTTATTGCATTTTAACAGAATTAAATCCTTTTACATCAACGAGTTTTATTATTTAATCACGAATTTAAAATTCTCCAAATTTTATTGTTTGACCGAAAGATTAACGGATTCGATGGAATTTTTGCGAGTCTCTTTTTCGTCAAAGGATTATTTTCCTCTTTTTGAGTGCCTTTGTTTGGTTTTGTTTGACTAGAAAAAACGACTGAATTGAGTGGACAAGAGAGGCAATGGATCGGTTAAGAGGAAAGTGAAAACGGTCAAGTTACTCGCCAACTTTACTCCACGCAGTTTTTTTGAACAATGAATTTTAAGCGGTACTCTAATTCTGCCCATTGTAGTCAAAACACTCGGTATTAAAGATATATGATATGTAAAAAAATGCATTTGGAAATTTAAATTTTGAAATTCCCGCCTTTTGGCGAAATGACCTCAATGCCATAGATATCATCAAAAATGAGTAATCTTACTGTAGAAATGTTCAAAAATGAAGTTAATTAACAAATTCATATAATATGTGAAAAAATGCATTTGGAAATTTAAATTTTAAAATTCCCGCCTTTTGGCGAAATGACCTCAATGCCATAGATATCATCAAAAATGAGTAATCTTACTGTAGAAATGTTCAAAAATGAAGTTAATTAACAAATTCATATAATATGTGAAAAAATGCATTTGGAAATTTAAATTTTAAAATTCCCGCCTTTTGGCGAAATGATCTCAATGCCATAGATATCGTCAAAAATGAGGAATCTTACTGTAGAAATCATAATATTGTAAAAATAAATTTACATAGAACAAAATTTCACTAAAAATTATCTTGACACGAAATTCTAGAATTTTCCAGTTAAGACCAAAAATTTTGAAAATTCAAAAATTAGAATAAAATAAAAATAAAAAGTTTCTCAAGAGTAATTTATGGAAATCCCTGGTATTTAAGAAATTTTTTTAATTTTTAAAGAAAAAATTATTTTTTTATGTTTTGAAGTAAAAAATTTTTTTAATATTTTAGGTAAAAGTTGTTTTTTTATGTTTTGAAGTAAAAATTTTTTTTAATATTTAAAGAAAAAATTATTTTTTTATGTTTTGAAGTACAAAACTTTTTTAATATTTTAGGTAAAAGTTATTTTTTTATGTTTGAAGTAAAAATTTTTTTTAATATTTAAAGAAAAAATTACTTTTTTATGTTTTGAAGTAAAAAATTTTTTTAATATTTTAGGTAAAAGTTACTTTTTTATGGTTGAAGTAAAAAATTTTTTTATATTTTAAGTAAAAGTTACTTTTTTAGGGATTTCTGGAGGATCAGGATCCGCATGTAACCTTCCTCAGCAAATCGGAACAGGACCCTACAGAATCCCCAGATGGTACTTCAACCCGGCCAGAATGCGGTGTGAACTCTTCTACTGGTCTGGATGCTGCGGGAACGGTAACAACTTCAACACTTTCCAGGCATGTCAGCAAGTCTGCGAAGGTTGGTGGATTTCGTAATCTGAATTGCACGCTCGGCTGTGTGGTGACACTTTAATAATTTAAAATTGCCCGATTTGGAGTGATTAAGGGACCTGGTGTGATGTTAATTGAGATTTAGGCCAGACGGGGAACAGCCCGGGACAGCAGTTTCTGAACGTCCGGGCGAGCCACCAGATGCCCTCGGAGTGGCTCCTGACCCGGGGGCTGCCCCCGACCCAGGGCCTGTCCCCGACCCAGATCAGCGTGGCCGTGGAGCTGCCTTCGAAGGACTGCTGCCAGAGACCGTTCTCCTCGGGGTACGGCGGGCTGCAGATCCCCAGATGGTACTACGAGGCCCGAAGCGGGTCCTGTCAGGTGTACCTCTACCGCGGCGCCGGGGGCCTCGGAAACAGCTTCGACTCCTTCGAGGACTGCCAGAGGACATGTCAACAGAACCAGGGACCAGCACCCCACATCCTCCTCCCAGAACCCTCGAATGTCATTTTTGGAGCCACTTCCACCCCTCATCCACCCATGGTCGTCAGAACCACCACCCGAAGACCCGAGATCATCGAACTCGCCCTGCCCCCACGGTTCACCCCAGTGGTGTTGACAACACAACCTCCACTTCCTTCAGAAGGTGTTTAGAAAATTTAACATCTGTGTTCCGTTTTATCGAAGTTAACAATCAACCTTCAAAATCAGCAATTAACGCCCGAGTTTGAATTTCAAACTTTTCGCGCCAGGACACGAGATTTTAAAAATTCTTCAAAAAAAAGCTTAAAACAACTTTTTTTTAAATATTTTAAATTAACTTTTTTTAAAAATGTTCTAAAACAACTTTTTTTAAAAATGTTCTAAAACAACTTTTTTTAAAAATATTTTAAAACAACTTTTTTTAAAAATATTTTAAATTAACTTTTGTTAAAAAATATTCTAAAATAACTTTTTTTTTAAATATTCTAAAACAACTTTTTTTAAAAAAGAAAAATTTAATATTTTCTGTTTCTTAGCAAGAAAGTTTTAAATTTTTTTAAAATTAATTTTTCGTGTTAGGATATGGGAATTTTTGAAATTTTCTTTATAAAATATTTTTAAAAAATTCAATTTTTTAAAATTTTAGTTTAAAATTAGTTTATTTTTTGTTTACTTTTCAAAGTTTTCAAGATATATATTATTTTATTTCAATCACTTTTCTGTTATTTTTCAAAAAAATTGAATTTTTTAATAATTTTAAAAAAATTTGAAAAAGAAAATTCCCGCGATTTTTGTGTCTCAACACGAAAATGTTTGAAAAAGAAAATTCCCGCGATTCTTGTGTCTCAGTACGAAAATATTTGAAAAAGAAAATTCCCGCGATTTTTGTGTCTCAGCACGAAAATGTTTGAAAAAGAAAATTCCCGCGATTTTTGTGTCTCAGCACGAAAATTTTGAACATGAAATTTAAAATTTGATTGTTGATTTCAAAAAACGGAACACTATTTTGTGGCTTCTGCTCTCACTGTCGTTTCCGCTTTCTGCTTTGCACTGATTTCTGAAGTGATCGTTTGTAGTTTTGCTTTTGTTTCAGTCGACCCGTGCAGTCAGGAGAAGGACCAGGGGGTCGGGGCCCTGCAGCTGCCCCGGTACTTCTTCAACAAAGAAACCAAACTTTGTGAACAATTTATATATTTTGGATCTGCCGGAAATAGAAACAATTTCAACAATTTAGAAGATTGCCAAAGGCAATGTCCAGGTTTCGTGTTTGCTGTTTTATTTTTTTGCTTTGAGCTTTTTTGGATCAAAGAAATTCAAATTTTTTCGGTTTTTTTTGGATTCTTTGGTTTCTAAATTTTTTATTTTCTTTAAATTTTACATTTCAGAATCACCGAATCCTTGTGCTTACGGCACCTCCTCGACCCTGATCCAGTGCGGCCCAGGAACCGTCCTGTCCCAAACCTGCTCCGGCCAGCAGTTCTGCCACGTCGGGGCCAGTGCTCAGACTACAGTATGCTGTAACAAACCAGGTAAGTAAAAAAGTAAACCATATAAAGTAAGATTGAATAAATTTTCATATATCAAAATTAATTTTTTATATAAAATTAATTTTTTTATTTACTTTTAAATGTTTAAATAGTACTAAAATAAGATTCCGACATCAAGCACATCCCCTAAGGACTTCAGATTATACAATTCTAGAAGATATAGAATCCTAAAAATTGTAATTTTTACTTTTTTATATATGAAGTTTAAAAATTTCCATTTTTATATATGAAATTTGACAATTTTTATTTATATATATATGGAATTTGACAATTTTTAGTTTTCTATATATTAAGTTCAAAAATTTCTACTTTTATATATGAAATTTGAAGAATTTTTAGTTTTCTATATATTAAGTTCAAAAATTTCCATTTTTATACATGAAATTTGAAAATTTCTACTTTTATATATGAAATTTGAAGAATTTTTAGTTTTTTATATATGAAGTTTAAAAATTTCTACTTTTATATATGAAATTTGAAGAATTTTTATTTTTATATATGGGATTATTATTTCAGCGACGAATGCGGACAGATGCCATCAGCCCCTGAACGTGGGTGTTGGTAACGCGAATCTCCCTAGATGGTACTTCAATCCCTTGAACCAGCAATGCCAGAGCTGCATCTACAAAGGTCTTCAAGGAAACGAAAATAACTTTATTTCGAAACAAGATTGCGAAAACTCCTGTCTCGGTAAGTCCCTTTTCTTTTTTGTCCCCTTTGAAATTCCCCTACCGATCGACTCCCAAACTTCTATCCCCCTCTTCAATTCGTTTTTTGTCCAGTGAACCCATGTCAACGCGGAGTTGCCTACAAGAGCCAAGGAGTCACTGTCCAATGTTCCGCCAACAACCAAGCCGTCTGTCCTGCTGGTTATTACTGTCATTTGGGAGCTGATGCTTCAACTTCCGTTTGTTGTCAAGCCTTAGGTGAGTCAAATTTCCAACATTCAATCATACATATATATCCATATACACATACCTACTTACATGCACACATATGTATTTTTATATATCTACATCCATATATACGCAATTTCACGTATATATTTGCGTATATGCGGGATTTCACATATCGAGCCACATCTATATGTAGTTTTGTATGTACTGTATGTAGTAGTGTATCTGCACATCTAGATATGCGACTTTACGTACATCTACATGCATATATATGTATTTCTGTCTATGTACATTTGCATATATGCCGAATTTCATATATCGACCTGGATATATGTGTAGTTTTATACATGCATATCTATATATGTAGTAGTGTATGTACATATCTACATACGTAGTTGTGTACGTACATATATGTGGGATTTCAAGTATATATGCATATATACACTGTTTCATATGTATGTTGTTATATATACGTATATGTGGTAGTTGTGTACGTACATATATGTGGAATTTCAAATATATATGCATATATACGCGGTTTCGTATGTATTTTGTTATATATACGTATATGTGGTAGTTTGTATGTATTTATATATGTATGTGTATATGCGCATATATATGTGCTTGTTTTAACTTTTTTGTGGTGTGAATAACGCTTGATGCTTGGCTTGTATTCTAGTTAGCAACCCTTGCAATGAAATCCTCAACAAAGGAGAAGGCGAAGCTGCTCTGACGAGGTTTTACTATGATTCTGAGAAACGACAATGTCTGCCGTTCAACTACCTCGGAACTAAAGGGAACACGAATAACTTTTTGACGAAGGAATCTTGCGAGGTGTGATTTGTGATTTTGTTTGGTTTGATGTGTGTGTTTAGGAAAAATGTCCTGTTTGGGTTAATCCGTGTAAAAATGGGAATCCAATACTGGGAATCAACGGCGAACCGTCTCAATGCAGCAGAAGTCAGCCTTGTCTTCAGGGATTTTACTGTCATGTGGGATATGACGACGAAACGACTGTTTGTTGTCCTTCCAAGGGCGATCCGTGTCAAGTTGAGATGACCCAAGGGACTGGACCTCACTTCATGACAAGATGGTTTTACGATGTTTCTCTCAGACAATGCAAGCAATTCACCTATAAAGGACTTTTCGGAAACGAAAACAACTTCCTCCTCAGAGACCACTGTGAACAGACTTGTCCGACTTGGGAAAACGTCTGTGCTACTGGAGAACCCATCCTTGGGACGGACAATAAACCGAAAAGTTGTACTCCAGGACAAGGAAATTCCTGTCCTGCTAATTACTGGTGTCATGCGGGCATAACTGAGGGCAATGTCTGCTGTCCCGGGAACCAGGACCCCTGTGTCCTCGCCGTGGCCGAAGGAACCGGGAACAGTGTTCAACAAAGATGGTTCTTTGACTTGACGGATAAACAATGTAAACAATTTTTGTATCGAGGAGCTAAAGGAAATGCTGTAAGTTTTTCATCTACAGTATTTTTTCATCTACAGTATTTTTTCATCTACAGTATTTTTTTATTACTGTATTGTAAAAGAGTTACAGTAACTCTGAAATAAGAACTAATGTGAGAAATTTATTGCAAATTTTAGAACAACTTCTTGACTCAAGAACAATGCGGAAAAATTTGTCCGGTGTTCGTCGATCCTTGTCCGAATTCCTACGCTTTTGCGGCTGTCAGTAATCTGCCGGTACAGTATGTCAAATGTTCGAGTCAGAATCTGAATTGTCCTTCTTCATTCTGGTGTCATGTAGGAGCAACTCCGGATTCGACTGTTTGCTGTCCGAATGCTGTTCTTGATCCTTGTTCTCTTCCTTCGAAAATTCAAGGATCAGGAGATTTGAAATTGACAAGATGGTCATTCAATTCTGTAACGAAACAATGTGAACCTTTTGAATATTTTGGAATCAAAGGAAATCAAAATAATTTTTTCTCTAGAGAAATTTGTGAATCTGCTTGTCCAGGTGAGGATTATTTTTTTAAAAATTAAAAAAAAATGTAATTTTTTGAATTCCCGCGCAAATAAGCAAAAATACAGTAATTCGGGAAATTCGTTGTGAGAATCTACTTTGATTTTTTTAAAGAAAATTTTATAAATTTGTTTTAAAACAATTTTTATTTTTTTGAAGTTTTTGAATTCCCGCGCAAATGAGCAAAAAATACAGTAATTCAGGCAATTATGGAATCATTTCGTGCTTTGTTTTACAATTTTAAAAGTTCTTAAAAACCTTAAAAATTTACGCTGGAACAATTTTGCAAAACCAAATTTTTGAATTTTCTAACAAAAAACAAATTACTCTAAAAAATGGCAAGTCTGGCAATTTATTACGAAATCAGTTTTCACTTTTTCATCTAGATTTTGGAATTCTTTAAAAATTCTTAAATTAATTTCATGGAAATTTCGATATAGGGTTTCTACAGTAATATAGGGTTTTTATAATAATGTAGGATTTTTACAGTAATATGGGGTATTTGTAATAATATAGTGTTTTTATAATAATATAGGATTTTTATAATAATGAAGGTTTTTTACAGTAATATAGTGTTTTTATAATAATGTAGGATTTTTATAATAATATAGGATTTTTACAGTAATATAGGGTTTTTATAATAATATAGGGTTTTTATAATAATATTGTTATTTTCAGCTTTTGAGAATCCCTGCAGGTCAGGAGATCCATATATGGTTGGAGGTCGACCTCAAATTTGTAAACGAGAATCTCCATGTCCCAAGAATTATTACTGTCATATAGGAGCTGATGACAACAAGTATTGCTGTCCTGCCGTTGGTGAGAAAAAAATTCATATATAAATTTTAATTTTTTTCAGATATAAAGAATTTGAGTGATTTTTTTTTGCTTTTTTTACTAACGAAATTTTTGAATTTTTTTGCTGAAGCTTGCTTTTAATTTTTTTTTGTTTTTTTTTTGTTTTTTTTTATATGGAAATTTTCAGGTGGTGATCCTTGTGGACAACCGATGAGCTGCGGAATTGGAAATGCGCAACTTGGCCGATGGTATTGGGATCGAAATAGACAGCAATGTCTTTCGTTTGTATATAAAGGTCAAAAAGGAACTCAAAATAACTTCTTATCAAAACAAGATTGTGAAAGAACATGTTACGGTAAGAATTAAAAATTAATTTTTAAATTTTTTTTGTTTTGTCTTTCTTGGGGTCCTTGTTTTGTCCATGTTGAGACACTAGTTTCCTGGACATTTGTGTTTCAAGCATCTATATTCAAATTTTTACAATTTTAATGAAAAAATTAAAAAATAATTTTTTATAAAATTTTGAAATTCTAGAGAATTTTTTTTATAAAATTTCAAAAATAAAATTTTAGATATTCTTGGAATTGGGATGAATCTCTAGAATCATGGATTATAGTTTCAGATTCAGAATCTATAAGTTAGATTACTCCATTCGAAATATTTTTACTCAGTTCTAACTTCAGAATTAGGACATAGATGCCTCAGATACAAATATTACGTGACTCGGAATCCTGGATTCTGGAGGTTAACTATTAATTTTGAGTTGAGATTCAGAATTTACAGACTTGGTTATTTTATTATGAGTACTTTTTGTAGATTTTTAACTCCAGAACTAGAACTTAGATGTTTGGGACATAGATGCTTCAGATACAAGTATTGTTTAACTCGGAATCCTATATTCTGGAGGTTAACTTCTATTTCTGACTTCAGATTCAGAATTTACAGACTTGGTTATTTTATTATGAGTGTTTTTTGTAGATTCTTAACTCCAAAATTGGAACATAGATGTTTTGGATATAAATGCTTCAGATATAAGTATTATTTAACTCGGAATCCTGGATTCTGGAGGTTAACTATTAATTTTGAGTTGAGATTCAGAATTTACGGGTCTGATTACCCTATTTAAATACTTTTTTGCTGAATTTAAACTCTAAAATTGGAATATGGATGTTTGGGATATAAATGTCCGGGATACTAGTGTCACACAATCTATTTCGTCTATAACCCTTTCAGAATTCGAGAATCCTTGTGCCCTCGGTGATCCCCAGATGATTTCCCCCACGGATATCCGGTATTGTTCCACATCTAATCCCTACAGTTGCGCTGTATCCTACTGGTGCCACATCGGAGCGACGGCGGAAACCACGCTCTGTTGTCCCGGGAAGGGTCTGTCTCCTATCCCTTTGGTTTTTTTTATCTTTTTTTAGTTTCTCCTCAGGAAGTATGTCAACAACCTCTTCAAATTGGCAATGGATTCAGTAATCTTCAAAGATGGTACTACGATCCGGCGAGACAATGTTGTCTTCAGTTCTCTTACAAAGGGGCTTTGGGAAATGAAAACAACTTTTTGACCAAAGAAGCCTGTGAAAATCAATGTGGTAAGACTGATATCCCTGATTGAGTTCTTCTTAGCTAGATTACTCGGGTTTTTAGGATTTTGCAGAGTACTGTAGAAGGATTTTTGGAATGGTTGGAAATTTGAAATTTTTGAAGTTTCTGAAATTTTTGAAGATTTTGAAATTTTTGAAGATTCTGAAGTTTTTGGAAATCTTTTAGAAGCTTCTGGAAGTTTTTAGAATTTTCAGAAATTTCCCAAATTCATTGAAAATTAAAAATTCTGAGGATTTTTGAAATTTTTGCTTTAGATTTTGAAATTTTTAAAGATCTTCTAGAAGTTTCTAAAGCCTTTGAAAATTTCCCAAATTCATCAAAACTTTAAAAATTTGTAAAAATATTTAATTTCTGAGTATTCTGGAATTTTCTAAAATTCGCGTCGGGAGTACTTCATAACAACAGCCATCACTGCTTTTACAAAATTACAAGTAACAATTTGCTCTCTAATTCTTTGGGGAAGGTGGAGGAGCTTTATTAATTACAAAAAAGCTCTAATATCAATTACTATTTAAATCTTAGTATTAAATACTGATTGAATCTTAGTATTAAGTACTATTTAAATTAATATTAAGTAATATTTAAATTTTAGTATTATATACTGATTGAATTTTAGTATTAGATACTGATTGAATTTTAGTATTGAATATTATTTAAATTTTAATATTGAATACTGTTTAAATTTTAGTATTAAGTACTATTTGAATTTTAGTATTGAATACTGTTTGAATTTTAGTATTAAATACTGTTTGAATTTTAGTATTAAATACTGTTTGAATTTTAGTATTGAATATTATTTAAATTTCAGTATTGAATACTATTTAAATTTTAGTGTTAAATACTGTTTCAATTTTAGTACTGAGTACTGATTCAATTTTAGTATTGAATACTTTTTGAGCTTGAGTGCCAAATACTGATTGAGTTTTAGTAACGATCAATGTATGTCCCCATGGGGAACCCCAGAAGGGTCCCGATGGTCGACCTGTAACCTGTACGTTTAACAGTACCCAATGTGGTCCTAGTCATTTTTGTCATCTTGGTTTCACTCCTGATGAAAGTCAATGTTGTCCTGGTGAACCTACTAATCCTGGAGCTTGTCAAGGATTACCCCCTCTGGCTGGGGTTGCTACTTCTGCTGGAAAATCACAAGAAAGATGGTACTACGAAGTCGGAAGTAAAAGTTGTAAAATGTTTATTTTTAATGGAAGAAAAGGAAATCAAAATAATTTTTTAACTGAAGATGATTGTGCTGCAACATGCGAGGGTATGGAATTTCAATAAGGGATGGAAAAGAAGGACCTTCGTTGACTAGAACGGAGCGGGATTCGGGCTATAGTGGTTACGGTCGATTTTTGGTCTTTTCGGTCTTTAACTCGGTGCTGGTCATTTCTATCTAACTTTGTCTATTTACTAACAATTGCTTTTTTTAATTTAAAAATCTAAATTTAAAGATTTTTTAAAAATTAAAAAATTTCAAGAATTTAAATTTAAAGGTTTTTTAAAAATTAGAAAATTTCAAAAATTTAAATTTAAAGGTTTTTTTAAAAATTAAATTTGGAAATTCTAAAAATTTAAATTTGAAGATTTTTTAAAAATTTAAAATTAAGAAAATTCTAAAAATTTAAATTTGAAAATTTTTCTTTAAAATTAAACTTAAAAATTTTTAAATTTAAATTTTTAAATTTTTGAAATTTTTATTTTTTTATTTTAAATCTTTTTTATTTTAAATTTTACTTTGATGAAATGTGATTAAATTTTTTTAAAATTATCCTAAAAATTGCTAAAATGAAGAAAAATTTAAAAAAAAAATAAATTTGTCAATTTTTTATTTTTTTTAAAATTTGCTTTGAGACAATTTTGAAAATTTTTTATTTTTAGGATTATTTTTAAAAATTATTTATTCACATTTTGTCAATTTTAAAAAAAATTAATAAATAAGTTATTTCAGTTTTTATAAATCCATGTAATTCTCCGATTTCGACACCGCCCCAAATGTGTTCAATCCAGAATCCAAACAGCTGTACCGGTAATTGTTGGTGTCATATTGGAGCAACTCCCGCCACGACTGTCTGTTGTCCAAGTGAAGGCAATCCTTGTGATCTCCCGTTGAACAGAGGAACAGGTGGATCATCTCTTCCCAGATGGTACTACAATCAACAAACCGGCACTTGCGAACCGTTCAATTACTGCGGAATGAAGGGAAATCAGAACAACTTCTTGACGAAAGAAATGTGCGAAGGAATGTGTGCCCCGAACCCCTGTGCCGAAGGTAATTTTCTATATAATACATAATAGTTTTATACATAATATATGACGTATGATATATCATATGGTACATGGTATATCATATATGGTACATGGTATATCATGTATGGTATACGGTATATGATATAAGATGTGTAATATATGATATATGATATATCATGTATGGTATGTGGTATATCATATTATATATAATGTATAATATGTGATATGGAAAATATGGTATATAGTATATGATATATGGTATATTATGTATCATATATGGTATATGATGTATTATATATGGTATATTATGTATCATATTATGCATGGTATATAGTATTTAGTATAAGATACTTTATATACCTTATGTATAACATAATTTACTTAATGTTTTGTTACTACATACCATATACCCAATGTATCCCTCAGCTTTAATAGATTACTGTAGCTTCTAAAATATTTTAAAAAATTTAAATTTTTGAAAATTATAAAAAATAAGAAATCTATAAAAATTAGATTTTTTAAGATTTATAAAAAATAAGAAATTTATGAAAATTTAAATTTTTGAAAATTATAAAAAATAAGAAATTTATAGAAATTTAAATTTTTAGGAAGACCATTTGTTGGAGTCGATGGAAGAACCCAAACTTGCTCTGCTTCTGCTACATTGAACACTTGTCCATCTACTTATTGGTGTCATATTGGATCAGACCAAACAACTACCGTATGCTGTCCAGGAGCAAGTCAAAACTCCTGTAATCTTCCGATGAGCACAGGAGAAGGAAATGAACAACTTGAAAGATTCTACTTTGATTCAGCTACCAAGACCTGTAAACCATTCATCTATCTTGGATTGAAAGGAAATCAGAACAATTTCCTCACTTTGGTAAGTAGTTTTTAAATTTATTAAATTTTATATTTTTTTAAAACGACAGATTTTTGGAAATTTTTGAATTCCCGCGCGAATAATCAGGGAAATTAGAAATTATAGTTATTCAGGCAATAGAAAAAAATATAAGAGAAAAAAAATTAAATCAATTATGGTATTCGAAAATCTTGCATAGTATTGTTATCATCATGGCCTAGATGCCTAAATTCAATCCCAAAAGTCGATTTCCACATATAATTAGTAATTTATTTCATACCTTATATTTTTTCGTTTACGGATCTTCAGGCAGTAGCAAATAATATAAGATGGAAGAAATATAAGAGTGGAAAAAATATAAGAAGGAAGAAATAAGAGAAAAAAAATTAAACTAATTATGGTATTCGAAAATCTTGCATAGTGTTGTTATCACCATGGCCTAGATGTCTAAATTCAATCCCAAAAGTCGATTTCCACATAATTAGTAATTTATCTCATACCTTATATTTCTTCTTTTTATATTTCTTTCTTTTATTTTTTTATAATGTTATTTTTTTCCAGAGGTCGTGTCAATTGGCTTGTCAACCGCTTGACAACCCCTGTATCGGCCAACCGGCAACAACGCCCTCAGGGCAAGTTCTTTTCTGTTCGGCAACAAACAAGGATACTTGTCCTGTTAATTTCTGGTGTCATCTTGGAGCAACTCCAGAAACTACAGTATGCTGTCCTGGAGCAACAAATCCATGTTCTGTTCCACTTGCTCCAGGAACCGGTAACTCTGGACTTCAAAGATGGTACTATAATCCAGATGATAGACAATGTGTGTCCTTCCAGTATAACGGCAGAAGAGGTAATCAGAATAATTTCCTTTCTCAAGCAGAATGTGAACGAACATGTCCAGGTAAATTTTCGTTTTGAGACAAAAGGGCAACAATCACGGTTTTTTTCCTATTTTAATTAATAATTGTCGGGACCAGTAAGTCCCTATTGTTTACAGTACCTCAGTTCGTGTTACTGTACTTTCGCGTGTCCTAAAGTAAGAGTGTAAAAGTCACAAAACTACTAGAGATACCGAAGTGTGTTATTTTCAATTTTTGTCTATCCTGTATTGCGTATTATCGAAGTTGGAAGTCAGCGTTCGAGGTCGAAATTTGGGATTTTTCGTGTTAAGATGCAACTTTTGAATCGTGTTTGGATTCAGGATGTCCAAATATTAGGTTTTATCAATTTACAATAAGACCAAGTTTTTGAAATAGAAAGTTTATAAAAATTATCGTAACGTAAAAATTCCAAAAGATCAAAATTAAATGATGATTTTCAACTTTGACGAAACGGAATACAGTACTTCGTGTTATCAAAGTTGGAAATCAGAGTTCGAGATTGATTTTAGGATTTTTCGTGTTAATATGTAACTTTTGAATCATATTTGGATTAGAAGAATCTAGTTAAGTTCCAACTGTCAATTTACATAACACAAAAAACAAGTTTTCGAAATAAAAAATCTAAAAAAATCTCAAAAATCAAAATCGAATGATGATTTTCAACTTTGACGAAACGGAATACAGTACTTTGTGTTATCAAAGTTGGAAATCAGAGTTCGAGATTGATTTTAGGATTTTTCGTGTTAATATGCAACTTTTGAATCATATTTGGATTAGAGGAATCTAGTTAAGTTCCGACTGTCAATTTACATAACACAAAAAACAAGTTTTTGAAATAAAAAATCTAAAAAAATTCCAAAAATCAAAATTGAATGATGATTTTCAACTTTGGTAACACGAAGTACTGTATTTTTAATTTACAACGTGTAATATTATTTTACTTTAATCATGGTTCCTACCCTCTGGTCCGTCTCAAACTTCAACAATAACTTTTTCATTTTTTATTTCTAACATTTGTTTAGTTTTTAAAAATCCATGTATCGGAGATGTCGAATTGGATACAGTAAGAAATCCGAAGGAATGTGATCCATTCGGAGAATCCAGTTGTTCTGATGGTTATTTCTGTATGGCTGGAGATCCGGAAAAAATTCATTCAAATTTTTGTTGTAAAAGAGTTTCACGTAAGTTTTAATTTTAATATTTTTGAAGAAATTGAAGTTTTTAAAATTTCATGAAAGTTCTAAAAAATTCCAAAATTAAAAAAAATGTTAAAGTTTATAAAATCTTTTAAATTTTATAAATTAAAAATTTTTCAAAATTCTGAAATTTTTTTGGATTTTTATAAATTAAAACTTTTTCAAACTTTCTAAAAATTCCGAAACTTTTAAAAAATTTTTAAAAATTCTGAAATTTTTTAAAAATTTTTAATTTTTTTTATTTTATAAATTGAAACTTTTTCAAAATTTCTAAAAATTCCGAAACTTTTTAAAAATTTTTAAATTTTTTATTTTTTTTTAAATTTTTGTAATAATTTGGTTAATTTCAGAAGATCCTTGTGAAACTTACCTGGCTGAGGGTCAGGGAAGATTGCAGCTCACCAGATGGTACTACAATCCGTTTTCTGGAAAATGCCAAATGTTTTCGTTCAGAGGAACTAAAGGAAACGAAAATAATTTTTTAACAAAAAAACTTTGTGAAGAATCTTGTCAACCTTGTAAGTTTATTTTTTTAACTTAAAAAATAAATAAAATAATTACAGTATCGAATGTATGTTTTGGAGGACAAGAACCCCTGAAAATCGGATCTAAAATATCCCAATGCAAATCCAATTCCGACTGTCCTTCGACCCATTTCTGCCACGTCGGGGCGGAAAAACGGGCAAATGTGTGTTGCAAAAAACAAGGAAATATTTGCGAACAACAGCTTATGATCGGAATAGGGGATTTCAAACTTGAAAGATTCTACTACAACGAAGTGGATGATAGATGTATTAAATTCAACTATAGTGGTTTGGCAGGAAATGAAAATAATTTTTTAACAAAAGCTCAATGTGAAATATCATGTCCTGGATTTAAAGGTTTTTGTCCACATGGAAAACCATTGATTAAATCAGGAAAAATAATAAGTTGTGGAATAGACACAGAATGTCCCAAAGGTTTCGTGTGTCATGTGACGAAAAAAGAAACAAAATCAGTTTGCTGTCCTGATCCGGCGGTGTTCTGTCCTCTGACGTCAGAACCCGGACCTTGTAGGAACTTTGAAAAAAGATATTTTTACAACAAAAAGTCTGGAATTTGTGAAAAATTTACGTAAGTTTTTTAATTTAAAAAGTTAGTAAAAATGAAATATATAATTTTATTTAGAATTAAATAACGGTTGTAGATTTTGAATTTTTAAAATTAGAAAAATTCGGGATTGTTTAATAAGGGAAATGCCGGATATTTTGGGAGATTTATAGCTTGATAAAATCTGGATTTGGAATGTGTAAATACGAGGAGATTACAGAATAGTTCAGGATCTAGACTTATCTAACAAGACTTCAATCAATGATATATAAATGTAGTGCAATTATAGGACAATCTAGAATTTAAACTGATCTAACAAGACTTCAATCAATAATGTATAAATATAATAGAATTACAGAATAGTTCAGAATCTAGATTTATCTAACAAGACTTCAATCAATGATATATAAATGTAGTGCAATTATAGGATAATCTAGAATTTAAACTGATCTAATGAGACTTCAATCAATAATGCACAAATATAATAGAATTACAAAATGATTTAGGATCTGGACTTATCTAACAAGATAAAAGTTAAAAATTCTCAAATATAGGAAAATTACAGAATAGTTCAGGATCTGGACTTATCTAACAAGATTAAAGTTAAAAATTCACAAATATAGGAAAATTACAGAATGACCTAGAATATCTCAATTTAATCCAGAACTTCTAAATCAGAAACGCAATAGGGTGATAGTACCTTCTAAAAATATTATTTTTTATTGTTTTATAATTGTTGAATGATATTTGAATAATTTAATACATTTTCAGATTTGGTGGCTGCTTCGGAAATCTAAACAATTTCGAATCTCTTCAAAGTTGCACCGAAATCTGCTGCGACAAAGGATATCTCTGATCTCTTTGATCTCTTTTATCTTACGTGTTGCTTGCTTTAATTTATTTTATTTTTAATTTCTTTTGTTTAAAGTGAGTTTTGCTGCTTTTCTAACTCTCTAACCTTCTGTGTTCCGTTTCATCAAAGTTAATAATCAAAGTTCAGAGTCGAAATTTCGATTTTTCGTGTTAAGATACGATTTTTGAAATTTTGATTTTTCGCGCTGAGATAGGATTTTTGATTTTTCGCGCTGAGATACACTTTTCGAAATCCAAACTTTTCGTGTTAAGACACGACTTGAGGTTACGTTGCAATTCAAAAAATCCAAATTTTAAGTTCTCTAAATTCAAATAAGACAGTTTTTTTGAAACAAAATATTCCGAAATATTGTCCTAACGCGAAAAGTTCAAATTTCGCCCTCAACTTTGATCGTCGACTTTGATGAAACGGAATTCTGATTCAACAACGGTTTCTTTTTTCCCGAAGCTTCTTTCCTGATTTCCACAGCTGGTAAATCCTGAAAAAACTGGTATAACTTTTATTTGACTAATATACTGTAAGGGAAATTTAAAAAATAGATTGTTGTCCTTAGGTTATTTTTTAATTTTTAGGATTTAAAAAATTTTTTAGAACAATTATGTTTATTGTCGATCGACAGAGGTGCCTGCGGGGGTAGACAAACAAGATACGCTTTTAATAGACAAACGAGCCAATGTGTACCGTTCGAATACACCGGATGCGGAGGCAATCTTAACAACTTCCAGTCGATGGCAGACTGCATGGCCACTTGTGGAAACGTCGGCTTCAGATAGATTTTTATTTTTGATGTTCTCGGCCATCGGTGTTTGTACATTCTGGTTTTTTGTTTTTTTCGATCAAAAACTGATCGATAAGATGGTTTAAATACAACTTGGACATTATTTGTAGCATTAATATTGAAAAAAACGAAATAAAGATAAAAGGTGAAAATTTATAGGTTGGGTCGTGATTAGGGGTTCCTGATCCGCATGTAGATGAGAAATATCTAAAATAACTTTATAGAACCGGAGACACGAGATATAAAAACAACTCTTACAAAAATACTGTGCGATTTCTGTAACACATTGTGGATACTGTAAGTCATATGTGGTACACAACCCTTACATGGTGTGCACATGCGACTGGTACATTTTTAATAGTGACTAGAAAATTCTGATTTGAGTTGGGAATAGACACTATCAAAAATCCCTACACAAAAAATATAACTTTTGATACAGTATCAAACTCAAATCGTCACTATTACATTTTAATTTTCATCACGAATGTCGAATATTCACGAAAAATGTGACGATTGTGTCACATTTTCGTTACATTTCACAATTGTTACAGGGCCAAAAGTTACGTTTTTTTTTGTGAAATTAATGCAACTATACATTGAACCTAATGTGTCTTGTAATCAGAGCCGTTTTAATGTATCCATATATCATATACAATCCACCGATATCAACACACAAAAATATAACTTTTGATACAGTATCAAACTCAAATCGTCACTATTACATTTTAATTTTCGTCACAAATGTCGAATATTCACGAAAAGTGTGACGATTGTGTCATATTTCGTAATTCTTACAAGGTCAAAAATAACGCCTTTTTATATACTAACGTGAGTTCATCTGAATATTGTCTGATTCAGAAGTTCGATTATCCATACTGTCGCGACATTAAGCGTAGCGAGAAAGGAGCGATCGTTCAGGAGAAACGATTCTGCTTCCATGAATGGAATTGGAAAAGGTCGCTCTCGTAGCTTAAGAGAAAAGCACTTGCCCGGATAGCAAGACGATGCCTGCCGAGAGACATTTTTCCTTCCATATTAGTTTCGGACTAGATGAGGCCAGATCTAGTTTTCCGACACATACATATAATAAGTAATTTATTTATTCAATCTCACCCACATTGACTATATAAATATCATTTTCGATTATCATTATTACGGACTGTATTGATAGCAGTGGTCTTCTTATACTTGAATACAGTACTTACAATGAACGTTCTGTAAGGTGTGATCGTGACCAAAGTGACCAGGTTATCGACAATGGGAAAAGACCAAATTAAAATAATCGGGATAAGCAACAAAGTAGGAGAAATATCGAATATTAATCCAATAACGAATGTCACTGCCGGAACAATGACAAGAATACTCATCGAAACACATTGAAAAATAATACAACGAAAAAGCATCAAATGGTTTGTACGAGTTTGTTCTGAAAAACATAACATTGATTTTTTCACTTTTCTTGCACAAAGAACGAAGAATACGGTAAAAGCGATGACGTAGATGAAATTCGGCAGTCCGATAAAATACATAAAAATGCGGAGTTTTTTGAAGTCGGCAGAAATAAGAACTTGTTGTTGATTCAGCAAGTAATCTCCGCCGATAATGTAACGTTTAATAATTGCCGCAGTTTCCTCTGGAGATCTCATCATTCCTCCATATACAACGTGGTAAATTATTACTAAAGACATGTAGAAAAAACAAAATCCAATAAATAGAATATAACAAGTCGGATTTCGATAAAATAAAAGATTTGTCTGCGTGATGTTGCTCATGGCGAAGAATCTCTCGACTAACATACATAAGAAACACGCGAGTAATCCTATGCAAGATATCAACGCTGCGGACATCGACATCCGGATGCTCAAATCGCTCATTGGACTGAGTAGTCCTTGAGGATACAGTATCAGATAAACAGGAATGATCACTGGTTTCAACAATAATATACTCAATTCAAAAATACCATTGCAGAAAGTATACAGTAGTAAGTAAATTTTGAACTTCTTCATACAAGGCGGGCTTTTGAAGTAGACTATGAGGATCGTTGTGATCGATAAAATGAATCCGAATATCCCAACCACGGACATTGACACTTTGAACCACTCTATTGCCGAAATTGCACATACCGTATGAAGCTCCAATATTGGAAATTCAGGTTCCGCCATTTGGCAGCAAATTACATAAGTGCAAAAAATCGATTTTCCAATTTCTTCATGTGTATAGTGTTGAAAATTAAATTAACGTTTAAGCAAATTTCTTATGTACTTACAGAAACATAACTTTTGATTCAGTACCAATTGTCGACGCAGTAGAATATGGCAGTAGTGGAGAGAACGGCAGATGAACCATCAATGCAAAAGAAGCAACTGAACCTCTACGCTTCACTATTAATGTGTCTGATTCGCGTTCTGTGTTTATCGTAATGTTCGTAATGTTGTCTCTTCGTTACTTTATTCCGAACACAAATCTCAAACTTGGGTAATTAAACAGTTATAAACACGCTATAAAATACAAACAACAACTAGGATTCAACTTCATATATGAAACCAGCTGCCACAAGCATTCGTGTCGGGACCAAGGTTGCTTATCCAAGGGCAATTTGGCAGCTAATCCACGCATCCATGAACAATAATATGTAGGATTTGTGTATATAAATAAATTTTATTTTATATCCAAGGTATTCCTTAATTAATGTATTTTTAAAAAATGAACCATAAAAATAATAAATTTTTAAAATTAAAAAATTTCAAAATGACTAAGGATAAGTGGATTACATAAAGTCGATTTTTTAATTATCTATAGGATTTATATAATAAAATTCATATATTAAAATATTAAAATATATATAAATTTTATTTTATATATTTATATCTAAAATATTTCTTAATTTATGTATTTTTAAATAAAGTGAACCATAAAAAGTAATAAATCTTTAGTAAATTTTTAAAATTAAAAAATTTCAAAGTGATTAAGGATAAGTGGATTACATAAAGTCGATTTTTTAATTATCTATAGGAATTAAATAATAAAACTCATATATTAAAATATTAAAATATATATAAATAAATTTTATTTTATATATTTATATCTAAAATATTCCTTAATTAATGTATTTTTAAATAAAGTGAACCATAAAAGACACAATAAATTTTCAAAGATATGCAAAAAATAAAAATTTTGATTAATCAATTTATTTCCAAGCATTTTGAAATTGATTAAAATACACTACTGATTCGTTGGAGGGGTTCAGCTGGACTCCGGTGACGGATTTGATGATATTTTTCGAAGTTGATTTTTCTTTTTTTTTTCCAAAATACTTTTTCATCAAAGATTTAACATGAACGCCGTTGGCCAAAAACGGAATCGGATAAGCCACGCAGAAGAAACTCACGATGAAGTTCCAGAAGCTGTCCAAATATCCCATAGCTACAGTATTCTTCGTTGGAATAAAAACTAATATTAATAAGTACAGTAATACAATTATGACGACGTTGTGGACGAGGGAAATTATCGAATAAATAATTACAGTACGCAAAGTTCTAACATTTTCCACTTTTTGATACCGTATTGTCAATCCTAATCCTAGCGAAGACTTGTAAGTCTGTCGGTTTATCCAGTAAAGAACCACCGTTCCCTAAAATTTAAAATTAAAAAATAAAAAAAATAATTTAAAATTAAAAAATAAAATAATTTTAATTTTAATTTTAAAATAAAAAATTTAAAAATAAAATAATTTAAATTAAAAATTATTTTAAATAATTTTGTATTTTTTGGAACAAGATCTTGAAACGAAAATTTAGATGTTCTTAAATTGTGGAAAAATTACCTAAAATACAGTAATCGAACCCATAGATTCTTATTCAGAAACCGACTTTCAGATTCTGAATTCAGAAGGCCGATTACTTTATTTTAAATACTTTTTCAAAAAATTCAAAAATATAAATTTTCAGAAGCGAAGAATTATTTAAATTATTTAAATTATTTAAATTATCTAAATTATCAAAATTATTTAAATTATTTAAATTATCTAAATTATCTAAATTATCAAAATTATTTAAATTATCTAAATTATTTAAATTATTTAAATTATTTAAATTATTTAAATTATCTAAATTATCTAAATTATTTAAATTATCTAAATTATTTAAATTATCAAAAAACATACCCCGAAGACAATCAACTTTATGATTGACGCAATGATGGTGTAACTCGTAATCGACGTAAGTCCTACGGCCAAATCCAAAAACAAAATACCCGAACATAGCCACTGAAGTTAATTTTTTTTAAATTATTAAAAATTAAATTCAAAATTTAGAAAATTGATGTTTTTCGTGACGGAACTGATTTTTTTTTAAATTTAGGTCCCAGCACGAAAAATATTTAATTTCTTTTTAAATTAAACTTTAAACTGACATTTTTTGAATCTACAGTACTTAAATTTGAAAATTTTTTAAATTAATACTTTTCGTGTCGGGATTGATTTTCTTCTTTTTTTTAAAGTCAAGGTCTCAGCACGAAAAATATTTAATTTCTTTTCAAATTAAACTTTAAACTGGCATTTTTTGAATCTACAGTACTCAACTCTAAAATTTAAAAAATTAATACTTTTCGTTTCGGAATCGATTTTCTTCTTTTTTTCAAAGTTAAGGTCCCAGCACGAAAGTACTCATTAATGGTCTTTTATGAAAGAAGTAATTTCATCGTTACAAAATAAATCAAATATTTTTTCAAAAACTATTTAGAAAATTTTATTAAAAAAGTATTTTAAATTTTTTCGGTCTCGTCACGAAAATTTTTATTTTTTCGAAAATTTATTTAATGATTTTTTTAAAAATCACAACACTTACTGAAATGATGACGAAAGTGGACCAAAATTTTTTACTTTTGTATTTTTCGTAATTTCTGACAAATACCGTAGCCAGAAGTCTTTCAACGACGAAATTCAAAGTGTTGAGGAAAAACTGGTAAGTTGTGGCGTCATGAACAGTCCTCAGGTAGATGGTGACGCCCGTATTGTTCAGTATACCCCCTGTTAAGGTGTTTGCAGAAATAATCCATCTGAAAAAAATTTTAAATTTAAATTTTTCCAATTTTTTAAATATTAATTTTTTTATTTTTAAAAATTTTAATTTCAATTTTTTACATTTTAAAAATTGTAAAATTTTATAAAAAATTTGAAATTTAATGCAACTTTTATGATTCTAGAGAATTTCGATTTTGGAACATTTCAAAATTTTTTTAAAAAATCTAAAATTTTATGAGAGACTCTGAAAATCCTAAAATTTTATAGATTCTGAAACTTTTTAGAATTCAACAAAAATTACGCAACATTCCAGAAAATTTCGATTTTGAAAACTTTCAAAATTTTTAAAAAATTAAAATTTCTCAATTTTGGAACATTTGAAAATTTTTAAAAATCTAAAATTTCTCAATTTTGGAACATTTCAAAGTTTTTAAAAAATTAAAATTTCTCAATTTTGGAACATTTCAGAATTTTTTAAAAATTAAAATTTCTCAATTTTGAAAATTTGTAAAATAAGTAATTACTTTGTAAACGTCGCCCAGAGGATGGTGCAGCATTGGCTGAAGCAGCAGAGCTTCAGATTCCAGTGCATCTTCAGTGGCTGATTCAGTTCGTACAACCACAGTAAATTTAAAAAAACAGCAAAAAATTCAATAATATATTCCAAAACATACAGTAATATTCTCAACCAGTCCAAATTTTCACTGATATTTGACACTTTTTCTCCGAAAAAAAATTCAGAAATCCATCCGATAAATAATTGAAAAAAAATAATTAAAAAAATAAAAAATAAAATTTTTAAATTTAAAAAATTTTTGGATTCTACAGTAACCTCATCGAATGGATCAGTGGAGACTTTTCTCGATGGATTTTTGACAAACAACATGTCGATTCTGCCTCAGGCAATGAAAAACACAATTTTACAGTAACTTATGCAAATTAGAAAATATTCAAAAAAGTGATTCACCAGAGAGCTGAAAAAATTAATTTAAAAATTTACAAAATCATCTTCGATTTTTTAAATTAAAAAGTTGGATAAAAAAATTTCTAAATTTTCACCACGAGACCTAGTTGAAGAAAATCATTTTTTAAGTTTTCGTTTTAAGATTCAAATGAAGAAATTTAAGAATTTTCGCTTCAGGACCTGGTTTCGAAAAAATCATTTTTTAAATTTTCGTTTTGGGACCTAGTTGAAAAATTCAAAATTTTCGCTTCAGGACCTGATTTCGAAAAAATCATTTTTTTAGTTTTCGTTTTGGGACCTAAATGTAGAAGTTTAAGAATTTTCGCTTCAGGACCTGGTTTCGAAAAAACCATTTTTTTTAATTTTCGTTTTGGGACCTAGTTGAAAAATTCGAAACTTTTGTTTCAGGACCTGATTTCGAAAAAATCATTTTTTTAGTTTTCGTTTTGGGACCTAAATGTAGAAGTTTGAGAATTTTCACTTCAGGACCTGGTTTCGAAAAAATCATTTTTTAAATTTTCGTTTTGGGACCTAGTTGAAAAATTCAAAACTTTCGTTTCAGGATCAAATTGAAAAAAAAATATTCTTGGAAAATTTGAAAATCAATTTTTTCGGATATTTATATATTACAGTAATCGACTACATATATACTTATTTTTAAAGCTTAATACTTTATTTTATACTTAAAAAATTAAAAAACATTGACTTTTTCAAAACTTTAAAAAGCAGTAATTTAGTTTTTACGATGCAAAAGTGTCAATTTTAAAAATAACTTTAAAAGTTTAAAAATCTTTAAAAATTTTAAGAAACTTCAATTTCAAAAATCTAAAAAAATTAAATTTTAAAAAAAGTTAAATTTTAAAATTAAAAAAAAAAGTTAAATTTTTAAAATAAAAAAAAATTAAATTTTTAAATTAAAAAAAAAAATTAAACTTTGAAAATAAAAAAAAAAATAAATTTTGAAAATAAAAAAAAAATTAATTTTTAAAATTAAAAAAAAATTAAACTTTGAAAATAAAAAAAAAATTAATTTTTAAAATAAAAAAAAAATTAATTTTGAAATTTAAAAAAAATTAGATTTTGAAATTTTCCCAACTTGAAGTTGACAAAAAAGGAAGTTGTTTTAAAAACTGAAAATAACCGCTGAAATTACACAGAAACAATCAAATTAGTTTTATTTTATTAGATTTATAAACCCACGGCATCGAAGTAAATGGTTATGGTGAAAAAAATTACAATTTTAAACATGTTGACAATTCAAATGTCACGTAAACCAGACTAAGTAAAGATTTAATAGCTACCTGGAGTGACACAGGGGTGATTCGTAAGGGAGTAGAGAGGTTTGCTCACAAGACCTTCGAAGGTGTATTCATAAGGGGCTTAAGATTCATATATAGGAATTTTACTCACAAGACCTTCGAAGATATATTCATAAAAAGTTTGCTCACAAAAACTTAGAAGATATATTCATAGGAAGTTTAGGATTCATATA
Source organism: Halicephalobus mephisto (assembly GCA_009193035.1). Lineage (NCBI taxonomy): Eukaryota > Metazoa > Nematoda > Chromadorea > Rhabditida > Panagrolaimidae > Halicephalobus > Halicephalobus mephisto. The sequence continues at coordinate 298,013 of SWDT01000045.1, forward strand.
TAGGAGTTTTACTTAAAAGACCTTCGAAGATATATTCATAGATAGTTTGTTCACAAGATCTTCGAAGATATATTCATAAGGGGCTTAGGATTTATATATAAGAAGTTTACTCACAAGAACTTCGAGAGTATATTCATAGATAGTTTACTTACAAGAACTTCGAAGGTGTATTCATAAGGGGCTTGGGATTCATATATAGAAAGCTTACTCACAAGAACTTCTAGAATATATTCATAGGAAGTTTGCTCACAAGAACTTCGAGAATATATTCATAGAAAGTTTACCCATAAGAACTTCTAGAATATATTTATAGGAAGTTTAGGATTCATACATAAAGGGCTTACTTGGAGGAACTCTTGATATTCATTCAAAAGGGATTTAAGGTTCGTTCTTAGGATACTTATCTCTAGGGGGTTTGGGAGTTGTTTTATAAGAAGTTTACTCACAAAGAATTGGAAGATATATTCATAAGACGTCTAGGATTCATATATGGGAGGCTTGGGGTTCATTTATGGGAAGTTTAGGAGCCTGTTTGTAAAAAGTTAGAAAGCCTAGTGATTCATTCACAAAGGCATAGGGACTCATATATCGAAGGTCAAAAGGTTCATTCGTAAGAGGTCAGGGAGTCTAAGAACGTGTCTATGGAGAAGTTTATCTATACGAAGATTAAAGCGTCATTCGTAGAGATTTTCAAGATCATACTAAGGGATCTGAGAACCTATTCATAATCAGTTAGGAAGCCTAGGAACTCAGATAAACTTACTTTAAAAACTTAAAAGTTCGGAGTATACTTACAAGGAATATAGAGATTCATATATAAACAATTAAAAAACTCATTTCCATAGGGTCTAAGGCTCCATATGTGACCTGAAAGTATCATTCAAAAACTGTCTAGGGACTTATTTATGAAATGTCCAAAGTTAGTACTCAAACGACTCAAAAGTTCTTATTCGAAAAAATCACATAATTAACTAGCATTCATTTTTCACATTCGTGTGAAAATGCGTAAAAAATTGGAAATTTTCAGATTCATTTAACATTCCGGGAATTCAAAGTTTGCAAATGTTTATAAAAGTTCTTTCTTAAAAGTTCAACAAACGTATGACCGAAGTGTGTACTATACAGAAAATTGTATTAAAATGGTTTCGATGCATCGGATATATTATATTCAGTGTACCGACACATCAAGTGCGATATCAATTTATCATATTTAGTTCATGAACACATTAGAGCAGCTTTGATATATCAGACACATATCAATGTACTGATACACTAAATATAATACATTCGATATCAACTTAGTGTATTTGGTAAATCAGAACGGTTTTAATGCATTCATATGTTATATACAATGTATTAATATCAACTTAGTGTATCTGATAAATCCCAACTACTTTAATGCATTCATATATTGAATATAACACATTTGATATAAACTTAGCGTATCTGATAAATCACAACTACTTTAATGCATTCGTATATTGAATATAACACATTTGATATAAACTTAGTGTATTTGGTAAATCAGAACTGTTTAAATGTATTCATATGTTATATACAATGTATTAATATCAACTTAGTGTATTTGGTAAATCAGAACTGTTTTAATGCATTCATATACTGAATATAATACATCGATATTACACTTCATATATCGGTACATTGGTATAATGTATCTGACAAATCAGAGCTGTTTTAATGTATCCATATATCATATACAATGCATTAATATCAACTTAGTGTATCTGATGCATCAAAGCCGTTACAATATATCCATACATTATATACAATATACCTATATTATGCTTTGCGTATCGATATATAAGATGTAATGTATCCATAGCTTGAATACAGTGCGCCGATGTAAATTTTACGTACCGGTACATTGAATATAATGTACCTATATTATACCTTGTGTATCGATATCTAAAATGTAATGTGTCTAATTCGCGTTCTGTGTTTATCGTAATGTTCGTAATGTAGTCTCTTCGTTACTTTATTCCGAACACAAATCTCAAACTTGGATATTTAAACAGTTATAAACACGTTATAAAATACAAAAGTAACAACATCGATAAATCTTTTTTAAAACTGTTAGTAGTCTCTCTAAATCGGCGGCGTTATCGCCGTTCCGATCACCGTTACCATATATCCATACATTATGTACAATGCACTGATATTATACTTAGTGTGTCGATACGTAAACTGTGATTTATCTGATATATAGATGAATTAAAATGATTTCTGATGTATTACATACAATATACCTGACTTTGTGCGTATATTGTCGATGATGAAAAATAGAATCAAGTTAACTACTTCAAAAAAATAAATTTTTAATTCTCCAGAATTCAGATGGGGATTTCTAGAACATTTGTAATTTAAATAGAAGCTTTTAGAATTTTTATAAAGTTTCTAAAATCCTCCAGAATCTAGATAGGAATTTTTGTAACTTCTATAAAGTTCCTAAAATCCTCCAGAATCCAGATAGGAATTTTTGTAACTTCTATGAAGTTTCTAAAATTTTCAAAAATTCATAAAGAAGTTCCTAAAATCCTCCAGAATCCAAATAAAAGTTCTTAAAACTTTCTAAAATTCATACAATAGTTTCCAAAATCCTCAACAATTCATCCAGAAGTTCCTGAAACTTTTTAGAATCTCATAGAACCTTCCAGAATCCAGAATAGATTTTCGAAAATTTATGTAAACTTTTGAAATTTCTGTTTTTGTTGAAACTTTTTGAATTTTCCAAAATTGAACAGAAAGTTCCTCAAATTTTGAGTATCTTGTACAAATCCTAAAGAAGTCCCTCAGGCGATGACAGAAAACAATATATTCTATTTTTGGATTAATCCAATCTTATTCCTTTCATTTTTCGAAGGTATTCAAAAAAAAAAAATTTTATTTTTAACTATCTCAAAAATTTTAAAAATTATTTTTTTTATTTTTCAAAAATTTTTGAAATTTATTTTTTTTCAAATTTTGTGAAACTTTTTTTTTAAAAAATTGTGAGGATATTTGAGACGTAATTTCGTAACTCTATTTTTCGATAATGTTTAACTTTTAAAATGTAAAACTTTTTTATTTTCTTTATTTTTTTAAAAAATTTAATTTTTTATTTTTTAAAATTTAATTTTTTATTTTTTAAAATTTAATTTTTCATTTTTTTAAATTTAATTTTTTATTTTTTAAAATTTAATTTTTTATTTCTTAAAATTTAATTTTTTATTTTTTTAAATTTAATTTTTTATTTTTTTAAATTTTAAATTTTAAATTTTATTTTTTATTTTTTTAAATTTTATTTTTTATTCTTTTTTAAATTCAATTTTTCATTTTTTAAATTTTATTTTTATTTTTTTTTAAATTTTAGTTTTTTTTTTAATTTAAAATTTTTTTTGTAAATTTTTGAATTTTAAAATTAAAAAACGTTTTTCAATTTTGAATTTATTTGACAACCAATTTGTTTCAAATTTGTAAAAATTATAAAGTAGAAAAATTCCGATTGAAAGTGAACATGAAAAAGTTTCAATTTTTTGACAAAACTGGTTATATTGTTCTGTCGATCTTTTTTGACCTAATCACATTTTTTCCAGTCCTTGAAATTTTCTACTTTTAAAGTTTTTAAAATTTTTTTAAACATATAAATCTTAAAAATTTCATTTTTTAAAATTATAATTGTTTTTTTTTAAAATCAATAAAAATTAATTTTAATTTTTTTGACAAAATTGAAAAAAAAGTTTTTTTAAATCAATGAAAGTAATTTTTAAAATTTTTAAATTAAGAAAAAAAATTAATAAGAATAAATTTCAATTTTGAAAAAAATGAATTTTATTTTTTTTTGATAAAATTGAAAAAAAATTGAATTAAATAAAATTAATAAAAATAATTTCTATTTTGAAAAAATCAATAAAAATAAGTTTTAAAATTAATAAAAATCAATAAAAATAAATTTTAAAATTAAAAAAAAACTAATAAAAGATAAGTTTTAATTTAGAAAAAATCGATAAAAAATAATTTTTAATTTTTAAAAAATCAATAAAAATAAGTTTTAATTTTAAAAAAAATCAATAAAAAATAATTTTTAATTTTTAAAAAATCAATAAAAATAAGTTTTAATTTTAAAAAAAATCAATAAAAAATAATTTTTAATTTTTAAAAAATCAATAAAAATAAGTTTTATTTTAAAAAAACTAATAAAAGATAAGTTTTAATTTTTAAAAAAATCAATAAAAATAAGTTTTAATTTTCGACAAATTATATTGTTTTGCATCGATTTCTTGTACTTAGTAAATCTTTACTGGAGTTTTAAAAGTGTCTTGAAAAAAATGAGTCATGGAAACAAGAGCCACTGTGTTGAAAAATATCGAGTTGCGGACTGTGGCCAAATATTCCTTTTTCATAGAAACTTTAATCTATTGACAGAATTTTCGAGTTGACCGGTTATCCGCGCGAAACTGTTTTTATTTTTTTTCACAATTCCGTTTCTGAGTCAGATTTTTCATTTTTCGTATTTTTGGCGTTGTTCCATTGTCTACAATTTTCATTAAAAAAATTTTTTTTATTTCCCAATTTTTGGAATTTTCTCAATTTTAAAAAATTTAAAATTTCTTTATTTTTGGAATTTTTTCAATTTTAAAAATTTAAAATTTCTTTACTTTTGGAATTTTTTCAATTTTAAAAAATTTAAAATTTCTTTATTTTTGGAATTTTTTCAATTTTAAAAAATTTAAAATATCTTTATTTTTGGAATTTTTTCAATTTTAAAAAATTTTAAATTTCTTTATTTTTGGAATTTTTTTTATTTTTCAATTTAAAAAAAAATTAAAATATTCTTATTTTTAATTTTTGGAATTTTCTCAATTTAAAAAAAAATTTTAAATTTCCTAATTTTTGGAATTTTTTTTTATTTTTCAAAAAAATTAAAAATTTTCTTATTTCCTAATTTTTGGAATTTTTTTATTTTAAAAAAGTTTTTTATTTCTTTATTTTTTAAACTTTTTTGTTTTCCGATTTTTGTAATTTTTTAATTTGTGATTTTTCGTCAGGATGACTGTGACGTATAATCTCGATGTTTCCCATTCTTCCACTAGGGGATTTCTGGGATTAATGCTGAAATGGAGAGGGTCATTGTGGAAAGCCATCTGTCGGCAATTAATTCTCTGGTCCATCGCCTACTTTACTATCAGCGTAATTTATAGATTTGTTCTTCCTTATGATGCTCAAACGTAAGTTTAAAAAAATAAAATTATTTTAAAAAAATAAAATTATTTAAAAAAAATAAAATTCTTTTATAAAAATAAAATTATTTAAAAAAAATAAAATTATTTAAAAAAAATAAAATTATTTAAAAAAAATAAAATTATTTTAAAAGAATAAAACAACTTTTTAAAAATTTTGATAAAATTATTTTTAAAAAATAAAGTATGTTTTTTGAAATTAATAATTAATGATATTTTCATGATATTTTAAGATATACAAATTTGTAAAATTTGTCTTAATTTACTTTACAATTTTAAAAACTAGAATTTTTACAACTTTCCAGTTGAGACCATTTTTTTGAAATTTTCACAATAAGAATTTTATTTTTAGAATAACGTGATTTTAGAATTTTTCAAAAATAAGAAAATACAGAATTTGATGATTTCGGTCTCGACTGGAATTTTTAAAATTTTCGAATCGAGACCATTTTTTTGAAATTTTCACAATAAAAATTTTATTTTTAGAATAATGTGATTTTTTATACATGTTATCTGAAATTTTGTTTATTTTACAACACTTGTTTAATTTTCGATTTTGTCCTTAAATGAATTCCACAGGGATTTTTGGAATGAACAAACATCAAAAAGACTCAAATTTGGAATTCATGGATGTTTCTGCATTAATTTTTCAAAAATTCAAATAATTATATATTTATAAAAATTAAAAATTAAAAATTATTTCAAAGTAATTTTAAAAGAAATTTCTTAGTTGAAAAAGTTAAAAAAGTTTTATAAAATTTTGAAAAATTTTTTAATTTTTTATAAAATTTCAAAAGTTACATTATTTTATAAAAATTTTAAATTTTTTTAAATTTTGAATTTTACAATTTTTTTAGATTTTTAAACAAATTTTAAAATTTTTAATTTTTCTGGAAGATTCTGAAAATTTTTAGATTTTAATTTTTTTAATTTTGAATTTTACAATTTTTTTTAGATTTTTAAATAAATTTTAAATTTTAAATTTTTTTGGAAGATTCTAAAAATTTTTAGATTTTTTTAATTTTTAATTTTACAATTTTTTTAGGTTTTTAAATAAATTTTAAAATTTTGAATTTTTTTGGAAGATTCTGAAAATTTTTAGATTTTAATTTTTAAAATTTTAAATTTTACAATATTTTTAGATTTTTAAATAAATTTGAAATTTTTTGAAAGATTCTGAAATATTCTGGAATTTTCTACGATATTTTTAAATATTTTAGAAGATTTTAAATTTTTTAATTTTACAATATTTTTAAATTTTTAAATAAATTTGGATTTTTTGAAAGATTCTGAAAAATTTTAGATTTGAAAGTTTTTTAAAATTTAGTTTAAAAATTTGTAAAACTTGAAAATTTTTTATACACTTTTTAAACTAAAAAATTACAGGACATTCAATTATCTGGCGGAGTATTTGTCGAAAGGAATCGACTCGTACATTCCCCTGACTTTCATGTTGGGTTTCTTCGTGTCGTTCGTGGTCGGGAGGTGGGGGTCGATCCTGAACGGGATTGGGTGGATCGACAATGCGGCGATGGGATTTGCTTCTTACATCAAGGGGGGTGATGAGGACACGAGGATGCTGCGGAGGACGCTGGTACGGTACATGGTGCTGACCCAGGCCCTGGTTCTGAGGGACATATCGCTCCAGGTCAGGAAGCGGTTCCCGTCCTTGATCCTCCTCGAACCGGCCGGTTTAGTCACACATGAAGAAATTCAAATTCTTAAAAAAGATAATGATAAATACGGTAGATATTGGGCACCTCTACAATGGTGCTATCATCTCGTCGTCAAGGCCAGAACAGACGGCAAAATTCCCAGCGATCATCTCCTCGGCAGAATCGCCGCCGAAATTCAGAATTTCCAACTGGGACTCGCCACTTTGATAAAATACGACTGGGTCCCCGTCCCCCTCGTGTACCCCCAACTCATCTTCATCTCCGTCAGGATCTACTTCGTCCTCTGTCTCATCAGCCGGCAATTCCTGAGGGACGACAAATTCGACATCTGGATCCCCGTGGCCACCATGATCCAATTCATCGTTTTTATGTTTGTTTTTTTAAATTACAGTGAAACCTCGCTAAAAACAACCCGAAGGGATGGCAGAAATGTTGTTTTTACAGAGGAGTTGCCTTTATCGAGGGATTTACTAGGGAAATCCACAGTAGGGATCAGAACCGAGTTGTCTTTAAAGAGGATTTGCTCTTATCCAGGATGTTTTTAGCGAGGTTTCACTGTACTTATATCTTTATGATAGGTGCTTTTCTATAATATTTATTCCCTAAAAATACAGTGAAACCTCGCTAAAAACAACCCGAAGGGACGACAGAAATGTTGTTTTTACAGAGGAGTTGCTTTTATCGATGGGTTTACTAGGGGAAAATCCACAGTAAGGGTCGGAACCGAGTTGTCTTTAAAGAGGATTTGCTTTTATCGAGGGTGTTTTTAGCGAGGTTTCACTGTATTTAATTTCTAACATCTTGGAAAATTTCAAACGAAAATTCTGAAGTTTCTGGAATCTCGTACAAACTTCAGAAAATTTAAATAATTCTAAATAATATTTCCGAAGCTTCTGGAGCTTCGGATCAGGCTCTTGAAGTTTCAGAATTCTTAAACTTCCCAAAATTTCTAGAATCTTCTAGAAATTTCAGCAATCTTCCAGAATTCTGAACAAACTTCAATAACTTTCTAAAATTATAAAATTACTGAATTTTATGAAATTTCTCAGAATTTTGAATTAGGTTCTTGAAACTTCAGAAGTCTCCTAGAATTCCATCCGAATTTCAGGAAACTTCTAGAATTCCACGAAATTTCGCAGAAGTTCCTAGAATCTTCTATAATTTTCCAAAGGAACTTCGACAGGCTTCCAGAATCTTGTCGGGATTTTCAGAAGCTTCAAAAAGCTCTCCAGAATCCAGCACAAGATTCTGAACATCAGAATTTAAAAATTTTCAAAATTTGTTTTCAGAAAATTTTTCGATTTTTAAAAATACCGTAATCGACGAATTTCTTCAGGGGCTGGGTCAAGGTGGGAGAAATGCTTCTGAATCCTCTGGGAGACGACGACGACGACCTCGAATGCAACCACGTCATCGACAAGAATCTGACGGCCGGATTCATCATCGTGGAGAGGACAGAAGACAAACTTCCTTCTTTAAAAAAAGACATTTTTTGGGAACAAGACCAAATTGCTCCGTTGTACACTGTCAAAGCTTCAAAGAGATTCGTTCATCCACTTGTCGGATCTGCAGCCGGACTCAAGTAAGTCCCAAGTATACGGTAGAAGTTCTAATTTATTTTTAGTCTTCTGAAAGACAGCACAAGTGTCACCATGGTACCCCACGGAGCCGTCACGGCAAACATGGATCCAGCAGAAAGGGTAATTTTAAAAAACCGAAGATTTAAAATTTATTTAATTTTAAAAAATCGAAAATTTAAAATTTATTTAATTTTAAGAAACCAAAAATTTAAAATTTATCTAATTTTAAAAAATCGAAGATTTAAAATTTTTTGAATTTTAAAAAATCGAAAATTTATTTGAAAAGTCAAAAATTTAGGAATTTGAAAATCTCGGAAATTTTAAAATTAATGATTTGGGATTTATTGTTTTATTAGTTTCTTATTAGATTACTGTAGGAGGTAGAAAAGTAAACTAGAAAGGACCTGAAGCGATATCCTGAATTTCAGGGAGTGTGGCATACTGTAAGATATGAGTAAGATTATTAATTCCAGTCGTTTCGATGGATATATAAAAATTAATTTTTGTTAAATCATTCGAGAGAAATTTTTTTTTTATTTTTGTTTTCTATCTTGATTATTACTGCCTAAGAAAACAGTATTAATAAAAAACAGACAGTGACTGAAAACGAACACTATCTTCGATCTTCATACGAGCTGTCCAAGTTACTATTAAAACAGAAAAGTAACAAAAAAAGAACCTGAAGCGATATCCTGAATTTCAGGGAGTGTGGCATACTGTAGGATTTGAGTAAGATTATTAATTCCAATCGTTTCGATGGATATATAAAAATTAATTTTTGTTAAATCATTCGAGAAAAATTTTTATTTTATTTTTGGTTTTTTAATTATTATTAATTTTCAGAGAACTTACACAAGAATCATCAACTTAGAAAAGCCTCACGATGCCAGGACCGATCCAGAAGCTCAGGGACTCGTCGTGGCCAGAACACACGACGAATGAGCCCATCCACAGCTGCCTCGATCGTGCCGTTACGGAAACCAAAAATTTATTTCTAAACTGTCTCAAAACGAATTTCGAGAATTTTCTAGAAACTTTCAAAAATTAAAATTTCAAACATTGCTTCAAAAATCACGTTATTCAAATTTTTCGAATTTGTTTCAAAAAAATTTTTCAAATTTTTTATTTAAAAAAATTAAATTTAAAAATTTTTTTATTTTTATTAAAAAAAATTAAATTCTTTAAATTTTTTATTTTTATTAAAAAAATTAAATCTTTTTATTTTTTTAAAAAAAATTAAATTCTTTAAATTTTTTATTTTTTTAAAAAAATTATTTTTTATTTTTTAAATTTTTTTCGAATTTTTGGAATTTTTTAAAAACTTTCGAAATTTTTATTTTCAGATACTGCCTAAAATTTTTTTAAAATTAAAAATTGGAATTTCTAATTTTCTAGAAATTCCTAAAATTAAAAATTCGAATATTCGTTCTAAAAACATATCATTTTAAAATTTTGAAAATTGTTTCAATATGAATTTTTATAATTTTTTAAATTCCTAAAATTCCGAATTCAGGTATTGAATTTAAAATTACATAATTTAAAAAAAGTTAAAAATAAATATTTTTTTAAAATTATCTCAACACGAAATTTTTTTAATTTAAAAAAGTTAAAAAATAAATATTTTTTAAAATTATCTCAACACGAAATTTTTTAAATTTAAAAAAATTAAAAATAAATATTTTTTTAAAAATTATCTCAACACAAAATTTTAGTTTTTTAAATTACATAATTTTAAAAAATAAATATTTCCAGTAAAATTATCTAAACACTAAATTTCTATAACCTTTTAAAAATTTCCAAAATTTTCAGTTTCAAAAAATTCTAAAATTATATTTAAAAAGTTAAAATATTTTTTATAAAATTTCTATAACCTTTTAAAAATTTCCGAAATTTTTTGTTTTAAAAAATTCTAAAATTACATTAAAAAAGTTAAAAACCACGAAACCCCCTCAACACGTTTTTTTAAACCTTCTTAGAAAATCCAAAACTACAGTAATCCTTTTAAAAAATATACTTTTTCCTATTTTATAATCTTCAATTTTTGGAGTCTTTTAAAAATAAAAAATCCCATTTCGAAACTTCCAAAAACCAACTTTTCCTCAGGGCATGCTTCTGTCGCGATCATTTATTTCGTCATTTTTACATCGACATAACAACAAAAAATCCATTTTCATTTTTACCTAGTATTAAAGTCGGAGAATCCTCGTTTTCCTGAGATCTGTAATGTTCAACTTCCTTCGTTACAGTATCCAGAAGAAATATGGGACAATTTATCATTTTCGAAACTGAAGCCAAATGAGCACTTGTGACGTCATGTGCGAACATGGTGTTTTTAAAAATCGCATCTGTGTGGCTTAAAGATGAAAAATCTTTTCCACCAACTACCCCCAGGGTACCAAAGTGATCGAAAAAGTATTTATTGATTTGGTTCTTGATTACTTGACTTTGCGAATCTGATCCTGAGATTAAGTAAGATATAGCCATGAATCCAGTGTCCGAATCTGCATCGAATTTTTTAAATTTCTTAATAATTGGAAAACTGTCGATTTTAAAACCAGATATATCCATTCCAGCCCATATTGAATATCCAGCGTCCGTCGGGGGGATTCCGAAAATTTCACAAGCAGCTTTCAGCCATTTCGTGGACGGTTTTTCCATCGTCACATCCGATATTGTAGATATTGAAAATTCCGAATTAATTTCTGTTTTTAGATTTTCAGATGTAATACATCTTTTATCTGATTCCGATTCTTCAAAAAACACTTTTTTCTGTGGCGGTTCAGAAGTCACAATCCTATTTCTTGTTCGTTTTTTTCTTCCGTCTGGTTTAATCGACTTCAGATTCCCTTCAGAAGTTTCAAAATTATCTTTTTTCAAAGTACAACTTCCAAAATCCGACGGCAACAATTTCGGCTTACAGTACCTAGGATGAGGAAACTCAGCATTTACAGTAATCTCACCAGAATCCAAAATTTGCAAAATAGCTTCTGCTTTTTCACAATTAATACATTTAAAAACATAATTGTTCAAATCATCCAGACCAGATTTAACATAATAATAACCTGTTGAAAAATTATCTTCATCAACAATGTAGAATTTTTCTTTTTCCGAATCCAGATACCATCGATTTTCCGGAATAACACAAGTATTATCTACAGTAATTTCCCAACTTTCTGAATCTTCTGTTGTTCGTTTTTTATAAATTTCTTCATTTTCTTTTTGTTTTTCCAAAGCAGATTCTAGGCTTTTCGGAACACACATCCCAGCATGGATGTCATCGGCCACAACTCTCCGTTCTCCATGGACATTCATCAAATACGCACAAGAATGTCGTTTTCCACTGCATGTAGTACAGTAATACGTACATTTCAAATCTTCTGTGTTTACTTTTTCTTTGTTTAGACTTTTTTTATGAAAATGAATACCGTATTCCCGACATTGAGATTTGTCGTTCGATTCCATTATGATCAATCTACCGTTTACGACTCCGCTTTTGTTAAATCCTAAAATCCATCCATCGTTCGAAACAAGTCGGAAATTCTCAAATCCTGGACAAAATTCTGGAATTCTATTTCCTCCAAGTTCCATTTGCTTCTCAGATATGTGACTTATCGGCCTTGGATTACAGTACGACGCATGCATCGATCCCGGGGGCTCAAGTACCACCTTGAATCCATTCTCCAGTGTATTCATGATCAAAATTGTGTTTTTTCGTTCATCTTTTTTAATACAAAAAAGACACAAATACCGTACTTGATCAGATTCGGCAGTTTTCTTCGTTCTAGCATATTCACGTCCTAGACTTCTTGTAAACGGATCTCGAACAATAATCCTCGCCCCAAATTCGCACTTGTTATTCATTCCAAAATACCAATTCATGTCCGGAACAACTCTATATTCTTTAAACTCTGGATTCTGGAGCAACGGAGACGTCAGTTGTTGGTCAATTCGCTGAATTTCCTCCCTAAAACAAAAAACTCAAATTTTTCTAAAAATAATTTTTTTAAGAATTGAATATTCGAAAATTTAATTCTTCTTAAACTTAATCTTTTAAAAATTTAACATTTTTTAAATTTAATTTTTAAATTCGGTATTTTTTAGATTTAGTTCTTTAAATTTGGTATTTTTTAGATTTAGTTTTTAAATTTGGTATTTTTTAGATTTAGTTTTTTTTTAATTTAAAAAAACTGACCTCGTTCCGAACATGTATGTGAATTTTCTTATTTCGATCAATACTTGCTGAATGTCCCTGGGTTTGCAGGACGATTTGTGGCGTTCCTCGGGGGATTCTGTGATTCTGTCTTCTTCGGTGATGTAATTCGCGGAAACCTTGCAAGTGCTACAGTAATAGACGTCCCGGCTGGCGGAGCATCCGTAGTTGTTTTTGATGTACTCCCGGAAGAGATTGCTGTCGTACTCTGTTCTGATAAGTAATTTTCCGTTTTTCAAGCCGTATATACTGTAACCAAAGAACCAGTCACTTTTCGGAACTTCTCGATGGGTCGCCGGAGGGACGTATTTCCGCTTCGAGGCCGTGATGGAGTCCCTGGTCTTCTCGCAGTCCTTCATGTGCTTGCTGGATTCATACAGTGTGTGCGTGCCGTCGTTGTTCACGTACATGAGTATCTTACTGTATTTGCCCCGATTTATGCACTTGCTACAGACGTACCTTCTGACGGCGTCGCTGTCCCGGGAGTGCAGTCTGTATAAATACACCAATTCTGAATTTTTATCCACCTGGATCCACAGTCTTCTGTCAGGTTCACCTTTGGCGTTCGGACACAACCCCCATTCCCGATCTTCCGCGACCAACTCTCCTGAATTTTGGGGCACTTTCCTGGTCGTCCCGTTGTCGTCGTAGGTCTCGGGTTCAGAATCTATTTCATCGTCGATTTCATCTGATTCATAGCTGTCCCGGGTTTCTTCCTTCTTGAAGAAGCTGAATTGAGCAGACATACTTGGCAATTCGCCGTCAGAATCCTCATCGTCGTCCGGAATTTCTGTTTTTACTTCGTCCTTGAACCAGCTGGTGATCGTCGTCTTGTCCAGCGTCATAAGACCTGAAATCAATACTGACTTCAACTACCTACAACCGCGTAAAAGGAAAAAACACGAAAAACGCGAATATATATATGGAATTTTTTTAAATATTAAATTTCATTTTTAGGCTTGATATTTAAATTTTTTCAAATCCTAAAATTGAGTATTATCGTGGAATATAAGGATTTAGGGACAGCAAAAACTTTAAAACGACACAGAGCAAGACAACAGAGCAAGGAAAAGGGCAAACGAGCCCAACCAAGAGAAATGGAGCACGAGTAGACGACACAAAACACATAGGGATGGACACACAACTGGAAAAACCCGTCCAAAACATACGACTCATTGGTCACGGCAACTGACTAGTTCTATACACTCAGTCTGGCAAAACTAAAACATAAAAAAGCCATATATTACACAAAAAAATTCTTAAAATAAAAAAAATCAAAAAACGACAAAAAAACAAAATTCAAATCCCTGATCAGGGTTTTCGCTCCAAAACAACCTATCAAACCTACCGTATATACCGACGTCCGACTCGCCAAATGGTAATTTTCTTTTTTGAATGTTTTGACGCGCTCTGAATCCCTAATCTTCTGAGACTTTTTTCTTTGATCTTTATTATTTTTTACATTTATTTTTCCAGAAAATGAGTGGGAAGAAATCACCCAAGACGAATGTGGTTCATGAGCAAGGAGCCGGCAAAGGGAAGTGCACATCCCCAGCGCCATCGGTAAACAACAATGTCCCTACGATTTTGATCCAGCATCGTATATTTGTTGGTAATCTCCAGCCTGACGTAAGTTTTTCATTCCTTTATGTTACTAATGATCTTTTCAGGTTACTGAGGAGCATCTCTGCAGTGTGTTTGCCAAAGAAGGAGAAATCAAGGATTGCAAGGTGATCCGAGACCAAGACAAAAGCAAGGGATATGGCTTCATAACGTTCAAGGACGAATCAACGGTGGCCAAGATTCTGGCGAAGCCCCCCGGACGCTACTCTTTCAAAGGCCGCTTCTGGAATGTGTCGTCGGCCCGTCGGCGCTTTTCCCACACGAGATGTTGGTTCCCCGCTCCCCTTATCCTTATACACTCCGACTTTCAGCGCCTTCTCCTTCTTCGCCTGCTTCTGGAGCTCACATGTATGTCCCCAACCAGTTCGACGACGGCATGTTCTTTGTCTATCCGTACACGATCCAGAATTCATATGGAGTCCCAGTCCATTATCCTCCTCAGAACTTTGCTTATCCATATCCCGGCAACTATTATATCCCGAGTTCTCCGTACACGCCGTCTCCAACTCCCGGTCAGAACCAGTTCATGTTCCCGCCCGTCTACGGCATCCCTTACGAAGGACAAGAAGAATATATCGACTACGAAGGACAGCCGGCCTTTCCTGACGCGGTGTCACCGAATGCTGCTAACACCAAGGATGATTCCTAAGTTTCCAAGTAACCTGGTTAGTTTTTGGCTCAACTTAATTTTTTGGTAATTTAATTGATCTTTTCATTTTCACATTTGTTAATTATTTAACAGTGTTTGATAACTTTTATCGAAAAGTACATCCAAGTTCCCAAAATAGGATCAAAGCTGAAATAGATTAATAGTCCCTGCGGCGTCGGTCACGGTCGTCACGACGATCACTGAAAGATTCATTGCTCAGCCGTTTCTGTAGTAAAGTCTTACCGATGGCGATCGTCATAACGATCTCGACCGTTGTGCCTGTCGTCTCGGTCTCTGCTTCTCCTCCTGTGTCTGTCGCCGTCCCGATCTCTCGATCGTTCCTCTCTGTGGTCCCGGTTGTTTCTTGAGGAATAGTCGTCAGGTTCTCTGGATTCTCGTCGACGCTCTCGAGCTCTCCGTGTATCACCTTTTCCTCCACCTAACCGACGTGGAAGCCATGCTTTATTCGTTCTTCCACGCTCATAATCAACAATGAGACGACGACCGTCAACTTTGACACCATCCGCTTTCTTATACGCAGCTGAAAATTTTTACCTCCATCCTTGCTCTTTTTAAAAACCTGTGGTACCCGAGTAGAGAGCGCAGCGTGTGTAGCCATCTGGACTTACCCAGAAACTCACCCGAAGAGCAAAAAGTAATAAAATTGTTAAAGTAAAACAATGTTACCTTTTCAAACAAACCATTTGTCATCTTTTTTAAACTTACGACTAATATCCACAAAAAGCGCGTCGTGTCTCATCCATAAAAATGGACACTTTCCATCGGGCTTTGCCCTGGAAAGAAGTAAAGTAATCTCAGCGCCAAGCTTTAAATCGTAATAAAAAGACGCGCTTACCGAATTGTTTTGATATCTGCACCCGAAAAAATATAAATAAGGGGTCAATAGATCCAGATATAAATAAATAAGCAAAAAAGTAAAAGAATTTGAAAAAACATCTGGATATAAAGGATCAAAAAATTAACTTACCTGACATTTCAGATTTGTGAGAGAATTCGACGAAAGCATAACCTTTGGGCTTTCCCTCTCTATCTTGCGGCATGGTGATTTTGACAATCTTTCCATACTGTTCAAACTCCCTTCGTAATTTGGACTCTGTAGTCTCGTAATTCTGAAAAGATACATTAATAGTCATTGTTATGTAGTTACATAAATTAAATTTTCTCGCGGAATTGTCTCGGTAGGGATTTCTAAAAGCTTTCAGAATCTACAGTAAGCTGGAATTTCGATTTCGCAATCGATGTTCTGCAGTTATATTTCCCCTAGATATGTCGAAAAACTCCCGAACTAGAACAGAGTACAAAAAATTACACTACTCCAATACCTCATTGAAAACGGGTTATGTTTGATATATAAAACTCACCAATCTTGCAACAAATAAAGTCCTATAAGGATCGCTGGTGGCGTTTTCGTTATCTGCTGGATTCCACATTGCAATTTGCTGTTCTAATTTGTAAGCCAAAAGTTCTTCCTTTTCTTTTCTCTGAAAATTTCGGAATTAAACCAAATAAAAATCAACTGTAACTTACTCTTCTGGCCCGTTTTTCTTCTTTAGTTTCGATGTGAACTTTTTCCGGAGGCGGTTTCTGTTCTGTTTCAAATTCCTGCAAGTATTGGGCCAAACCCTGAATTGGAGCTCGTTTCTTGTTGATGGTGAGCTCATCGGCGGGAGCCAAGTACGGGAGCGGAGGCCTTGCTGCGAAGAGCGATAGTAAATTTTCCGGTAAGAATTGTGTCATCTTGATGGAAATAAAAAATCAACTAAAATCATATATAAAACATGGCGTAAGAAGATTCAGCATTTACATCAAGTTGGATCAGAATTAAACAAACAAATGACGGTTGTTTTACGGACGTTGGCACAAAAACCACATTACCTCGGTAGAAATTAGGTAAGAAACAATGATAGGGAAATTTACATAAAGTTGGATCAAAGCCAAAAGCACGACACAAATCACTTAAAGTACATTAATATGGAAAATCACGTCGTCTCGATATCAGTAAAGAAAACACATCGAGAATCACAAAGGGCAAAACCTAGGGATCCAGAAGAACATCATAATTGAATCCAAACAAACACGGAAAAGTTATTTAAAGTGTCTCAACACGAATACCACATTGTTTCGATAGAAACAAAAAACAATATGTAAAAATTCATATATAAAGCAAAAATGAATCAAGGGATTCAGAAGGATCCAGAAAAACACCAAATCGAACTCAAACAATTACGAAAAAGTTGTTTTAGACATCTTAGCACGAAAATTACATCATTCCATTGAAAATAAAAATAATAGGTAAAAATTCATATATAAAGCAAAAATAAATCAAGGGATTCAGAAGGATCCAGAAAAACACCAAATCGAACTCAAACAACTACGAAAAAGTTGTTTTAGATATCTTAGCACGAAAATTACATCATTCCATTGAAAATAAAAATAATAGGTAAAAATTCATATATAAAGCAAAAATAAATCAAGGGATTCAGAAGGATCCAGAAAAACACCAAATCGAACTCAAACAACTACGAAAAAGTTGTTTTAGATATCTTAGCACAAAAATTACATCATTCCATTGAAAATAAAAATAATAGGTAAAAAATTTTACATAAAAAGTGAAATAAAAAGATTCAGAAGGATCCAGAACACCAAATCGAAGCCAAACAAAACGAACAGCAGTCGTCTCAAGTGTTTTGGCGCGAAAATCATTGGCGGAAAATTTAAACGAAAATTATTTTGGCGCGTCCTTTGAGTCGGCGAATAGCGGATTTTTGGCTTTCTCTGGATTTTTCCTTTTTACTTCTTATTTACTTCTACTTCTTGGTTGTAACTACTCCAAAGATTGATCATGCTGCCTACTAATAGATGGTCTTATCGAAGAAGAGCTATTCGTGAGTTTTTTATTTCCTAAATCCCGCAAATCCCCGAGTTTAGTTCATGAAAGAAATGCGAAACTTGCCGTCAAATCCAGACAATATGAACTGCCGAACTTTACTGATGTGGATACGGTGAGTGGTTTAGTTTGGTAATTTTATATGAAAGTTTATTTCAGAGCTCGTTCGAAGGCCTAAATTCTCAAGAACAAAACGACAAAGTTATGCGACTTTTGAAGGATGCTTGTTTGGATAAATTCACTCATGATTTTTATCCTTTTATCAACCATGAGAACGGGAAATTGAAGTTCAAAGTCGGGAAGTGCTTGTGTCCAGAAGTGAAGGATTCTTTGTCCAAATGCACATCCCTAATCCGGCCCATCATCAACGCTAGACAGCATCTGGCTCAACTACTGTGTGATCAGCAATGTGGAATCGTGTCTAGAGCTGTTTTCGAGACAATTAACGACTTTCTAAATGGTCCCTTCTGTCAACACGTGGATTCCTTGTTTGCCGACGCCGACGGCTCTATTCAGAGACTAGTCAAGGTTTCCAGCAACTTCCAGAACGACGTGATCATCTTAGACAAGACTTTATCCAAAATTGTCAAGGTAGGAGTTTGAAAACAAAATTTCCTAACATAACTGGAGAAATCCGTTTTCGGTGGCGTATTTTTGATCTTTATTGTGATTTTCCGGATGTCTATCAATATTTTCATATATCATTTTAATTTCTGAAAATGAGTAGGCTATATTCCTCATATAGCCCTAATTTAGAAGTTTTTAGATCTATTCAGACGGGAAATTTCTTAAAAAGTTAATTGCGAAACAGTCATCGCACAAAACGTTAATTTTAAACCGCTTTAGATTCTAAAAATTCCTATCCAGGCAATTTTACAACGAAATTTACTTAAATTTCTGTAGTGATTTGATAATTGTTTTTTTGGGTATTTAATAATTTCATATAACTCTTGACTGCTAACATCAAACAAGAAATTCTACCCATATAACCCTAATTCAACGGTTTCTAGATCTATCCAATCTGATTATTTCTCTAAAACTTTAATGACAAAAGACTTATTACGTAAAATTTCAAATTGCTTTAGATTCTAAATACTTAGAAATCCCCATCTAGACAATTTTACAACAGAACTTGTGTTAATTTTTATATATTTTTTAGTTTGATTTTATCGGAGGTCAAATCTTGTCTCTTCTTCATCCAGAAGCTCAGCAGGTTCAACCACGTAGAAGTTTTATTCCTCAACTATTTAAGGACTGTATTGAAGCTGGGATGAAGCTGTACACGACGTTTTTGCAAGAATTTCTCTACAATGGCCACATCAACAGTGATCGGTTTTGTGAATTTGCAATTTGGGATCTCTCTAAAACTCGGACTTGTGATGCTTCTCATTTTCGGATCATCGATGAGAAACATGATCTGCCGTTTGACAACCGTTTTGTGATTATTCCTGACTTGATTCCTCCTGAATGGAAGAAAACTACGGTATTGAAGATGGTTCAAATAGTAATGCATACGAGAAGATTGATTTCTGTTTTGGATTCTGTCAACAAGGATAAATTTATGTTGGAATTTATCAGTTTGGAATCATGTGATACGGTAGAAGATCAATTTGAAATTGTCAAGAAGGCCAGTGATATCGCAAATGGAGAACTTTTGAAAAAAATCAACGAAACTTTCGACATAAATGGATTTTATAAGTTTGTTTTTTATTTAAAATTAATCTAAAATAATTTTTTAGATTGCTTGAAAGAATGATGTTTAATCCATGCTCGATGTGGATTAATGACTTTGTTGTTTATGGAGAAGAAGTTCAAAATGAAAATGATTATCCGGATGTATTTATTACTCATGTTAACAATTATTTTTATTCTATTTTTCAATCTAATTTTGAATCAATGGGTCTGGAATTGGTTACATTGAAATTGTATAATCATAGTGTTTTTGACAAAATTATTCCAAATGACAAACGTTTAGTTGATTTTTTGAATTTGGATCTGGATATTCAAGATAATGATGGAATTCAAGAACCAGATGAGAATGATCCGGCTGTTATATCCGGGAATGGAAATTATGAAAAAAATCCAGAAGAAGCTATGGGATCAGGAAGTGCGCCAGATAATTCTTCAGATGGTGATTTAGCATTAGTTGAACAAATTGGAATAGAATTTTTCGATACTGTATTGGTTAAATGTCTTGTTCCACCGTTGATTCAAGAACATTTGAACAGATTATTTAGATTGCGATTGACATTAGGAAGAATGGATTACCTATTGACAAAAAGAAAAATGGAATATTGTAGAAAATCATCAAAAATTGAACAATTATTTTTGAATTTTGCTCATGGATTTGTCAGAAGATATTTAAATTCGGCATTTGGAGAAGTTGCAGAACGTCAATGGAAAATTTTTATGGATACAGCGAAAAAATTAAAAGGT
This sequence comes from Halicephalobus mephisto, assembly GCA_009193035.1. Lineage (NCBI taxonomy): Eukaryota > Metazoa > Nematoda > Chromadorea > Rhabditida > Panagrolaimidae > Halicephalobus > Halicephalobus mephisto. The sequence goes on from SWDT01000045.1 coordinate 318,332, forward strand.
GTTCATGAATTTACAAGTGCTCAGAAGTTATTACTGAGGAATATTTATACTTCAATAGGTTTGAATCCGGGTCAACATTCGTTTCCAGTTTTGTTGAATGTTACTTTGAAAGATTTGGAATTGTACTGTAGAGGTGAACTTGTAAGTTTTGTTAGTTTAGTACTAGTGGAAATTTTGATGTTTTTAGTCGTTCAATGATGCGGCTGATAGTTTTTATCAGAACTACCAAGAGATGAGATTGATGGTTTTTGGAAATAAAAGTCTTGGAGGAATGAATTATCCGATATTTAGACTTCATCCGTTGGTGAAAAAAGAGGATTTTGAGAAGATACCACTTGATCCGAGGAAAGGTGCCCTAGCTCCTGTTCAAAATCTCACTAAAGGAACCAGAAGAAGTATGTCTCAAGTTATATACGCAAGGAAGGGAATCTGAGTTGGATTTGAATGAAATTTATGAACATTCCTTTATTAATATTTTTTAAATTTTGAGATATTTGATGAGAAGTACTCGTATTTTTTTCAATTTATGGCCGAGACAAAACTCTTTTCGTCACTTTGGCAATCCATTAGCCTGGAAAAAATTTTTTATAAAAGTTTTCTTGGAATTTTTTACCTGAGATTAGATTCACTGTTGGCAAGAGATCGATTTAGAGTGGTCTGGGATCGGAATAACATCCTTCGGCTGTGGGCAGAAGATCCGATGAGTTTTCCGTTAAGGGATATTCGATCGTCGTTTTGGAGAATTTTTTTGCCTCTTGTTGAAGCTTCATCTGGGATTAAGGATAATTCTACAGCTCTATGGGCAGCAACAGCAGTGGTTATAGCGACTTTGTTTATATGTTGTCGTTTTTCGATTTTAAATAATGATTTAACAATATTACGGTATTTAGATGAAAATATAAAATAAACTAATGTTGATGTTGATGAATTTACTGTAATTAATATATTTGATAATTCTACTGATTTTTCAAAAAATTCATTTTCTGGAATTTGATGATTTGTAATTATTAAAATTTCGATTATGTTGTTACAGAATGCTAATCCGTTACAACATAGGAATATCCCGACGATCGCGAGCAACATCAACGTCACACTCCGGTCCCGGACGGAATTTGTGAATTTGTTTTTAAACAAGTCGCTTCCGGGTTTGAAAATCGAAGCATTGCTCATTTTCGAAAAAGTTTGAAACATTTCTGAATATTTTGTTTTTTTTAAAAGTCGAAATTGTTTTAAAACTTGTTCGTGATTTCCTGAATCTCTCACGGATTCCGTTTTTGTCGAATATGTATGGAGAGTTCGGAGATTCGTCGATTGCCTCAGGGCAAGAATTATTTTCCAATTTACGACGATTAAAATTATAAAAGGTACGACGAACATTACTGTAGTGTAAGTTACTACTTTTTTGACCAGAATATAGTACCACCCTTGCTGCAGGGGCGTCAGGGTTATGTGTCTGAAAATTACAATTACTTTCTACTTTTTTATATATAAAAAAACTTATTATTTAAATTTTATTTTTTTCTGAATTTCACTTTAAAATTACTTTTTTATATATTTAAAAAATTTATTATTTAAATTTCACTTTTAAAATTATGTTTTTTTTATATTTTTAAAAATTTTTTATTATTTAATTTTTATTTTTCTTAAAATTATTTTTCTCATTAATTTTTTACAATTAAATTACAAATTTGAAGAGGATTAATTAGCAGAAGGGTTCATCTAGAATACAACGACTTGAATTAAAAATCTAAAAAGAAATATTTTGAAATATTTTGATATGCAAAATTCTGGCGATGTGTTCTGATTGAAAACTAGTTGATTCGAACAAACGCGAATTAGCCTAAACGTTGCATTTCTATGAAGTAAAAAACAATGCGAGTTATTTTTAGTTATTTGTTTTTATATTAATTTTGTTTTTATGTAAACGAGAGTCAGATCAGTAGTTCATTTTCAGGACAGAGACCAGCGCGAGTCGTTTGTGGTAAACCGTTCATTTCTGCGTCTGATGCGCGTCATGCCAGTCATTCCTTTTCTGATTGTAAAAACTAGTGCGAGTCATTTCTAACAAACCATTCATTCCTTACCATTTGCACGCATCAGACCAGTCATTTTTTAACCAACAAAATCAGCGCGAGTCATTCCTAACAAACCATTCATTCCTGTGTCGGGTGCGCGTCATTCCTTTTCTGATTGTAAAAACCAGCGCGAGTCATTTCTGATCAACTGTTCATTCTTTAGCATCCGTGACATCATGCTAACCATTCCACTTACCTAAGATTAAAAACCAGCGTGAGTCACTTCCATCATCCTTTTTCCAGGGATTTTTCCCAGAATATAAGTCAGTGCAAATCATTGCTAATAAATAATTCCAATGAATCATTCATTTCTTTTAATGAGAACGAGTCATGTCCTTTTTGAGGATAAAAAACCAGCACGAGGCATTTTCGGAACTATTCGATGAACTTTGTGCCTATTGTATCGAGTACAAGCCGGATTCGTCGTCCTTTCACAGGACAAAATCAGTGCGAGTCGTTTTAAAAAACGCACTAAAGCCAGTTATTCCTCTACCAAACGCGAATTAGGCCAATTATTCTTTTTTTGCAGAAAAACAATACGAGTCATTTTAAGAAAGTCCCGAAAACCATTTATTCCTTTATCAAACACGAATTAGGCCAATTATTCTTTTTTGCGAAAAAAATCAGCGCGAGTCATTTCAAAAACCATTCATTTCGCTATCAAACGCAAGTTATACCATTCTTTTTTGAAAAAAACAGTGCGAGTCATTTTTAAGACTTTCAAAAACCATTCATTCCTTTACTAACTGCAAGTTAAGCCAATTATTCTTTTTTTTGGAAAAAAACCAGTGCGAATGAACTTTGGCAAATCGGTCATTCCTTCCTTCACTATCGCACGAGCTAGGCCAGTCATTCCTATTTTAAAGTAAAAAATCAGAACGAATAGTTTTCAGATTTCAAATTTGCATAATTTTGTGTAAAAATTATCCACAAACATTTCTTTTCAAAATTACTTCCAGATATTGCACCAAAGGTCAGCATTATATGGATTATGATACCTTGTAAGGATATGGTTTAGAAAACCCCACATAAGGCATCATCTTAAATCCATATGATCCGGATGTTTATGTGAATATTTTTTTTGGATAATCCTCAATATTGATATGTGGATGTTATATTGATTCAAAATGGAATTTCATATATGAACGTGTTTCGAAAAATCCCAAAAAGTAATAAATCAATATTATATAGATTCAAAATTGAATTCCATATATCAATATCCTTTTAGAAACCCTCTACGTTGATGTATATATGGTTTTAGATGCATTTAACATGGAATATTTCACATGTGAACGTGTTTCGAAAAATCCTAAAATTTACACATTACGAATATGTGGATTGAAAATTACATTCCATATATGGATATTTTAAGAAATCCTACACATTCATAGAAATGAGCAATTTAATTAGTAAAAGGAAACAATTAACAAACCTCGAAATCCGATTAAATGTATTCGAAAAACAGGGCTCAATGTCGAGCTCCAACCAAGTGGGGATGTTCACGACGACGCTGAACACGACGGAAGAAATAATGGCGTACTGTACGGGTCTTCTGGTTACCCATCTTTTGGTTCGGAATGGATGACAGACTCCGAGGAATCTGTGGAAAGAAACCAGAACGGTCAAGTAAACGCCGCAAGTTTGGGTCGTCAACGCCAGAGGGTAGGAGTACCGGACTACGGCCGGATATATGTCATGTAAGAAAAATGACTCTGAATTAATTGCCATAACAGGAAATAACAAAAAAAAGAAATTAAAAATCAATAAAAGTAAATCTGAAAAAAATTGATATATGAAAAAAATTAAAAAAATCAAACCTGAAACGGACAAAGCGAGCAAAAAGTGATTCATCAAAAGAGTTCTCATTTCCGAATCCGCAAAAACAACGATGTTGACGATGTTTGCGAAAATCCCGAAAATCGAAATAGGCATGTTAGCGTAGATTCTGTACTCCGTCTGGGACGGACTGAAGACGCCCTCGGCACACTCCGACAGGTTGCCGGCGACCGTCGCCGGCATCCTGGATCAATGACTGGATTAGCTTCTGAAATGCAGCTCGTGAGATTAGTCTCCCGGAAACTCTCTAAGGATTCGTCTGAGAATCGAGGCATTTCGGATTCCAGACAAAAGTCAAAGATAAGGAAGTATTACATTTGGATTAAAAAAATTCAAAAAATTTAAAAACTTGAATTTAAAAAAATTAAAATAAAAAAAACTAAAAACTTGAATTTAAAAAAATAAAAAAATTCGAAAAAATTAAATTTTAAATTTTAAAAACTTCGAAAAATAAAAAAATTTTAAATTTTATATTTTAAAAAATTAAAAAATTCGAAAAAATTAAATTTTAAATTTAAAAATTCGAAAAAATTTAATTTTAATTTTAAAAAATAAAAAAAACTTAAAATTTAAACAAAAAAATACAGGATAATCTCGACACGAATTTATTCGATTTTAAAAATTCTAAAACCGCAGAATATTTCGAAATAGTTTTGATTTAGAAAGTTAGAAATTACTGCGAAAATTGAAAATATTTAAAAAATTCAGAATTGTGTTTTTATAAAAATTAAAAAGTTGAAAATTATTGCGGAATGGTCTCGACACGAAAATTGAAAATATTTAAAAAATTCAGAATTGTGTTTTTATACAAATTAAAAAATTAAAAATCATTATGAAATGGTCTCGACACGAAATTTTGAAGAATTTAAAAAATTACAGTATTTTGAAAATTTAAAATTATTGCGGAATGCTCTGAACACGAAAATTGAAAATATTTAAAAAATTTAAAACTGTGTTTTTATAAAAATTAAAAAGTTGAAAATTATTGCGAAATGGTCTCGACACGAAATTTTGAAAATTTTTAGGAATTTAAAAAACTACAGTATTCTAAAAATTTAAAAAACTTTTGATTTAAAATTTTAGATTTCAGAAGTTCTCACTGGATTTTGAGAGATTTTAGGCCGTTTTGAGAACTTCTAGAAAATTTTAGGATTTCAAAAGCTTCCGCGGGATTCTCCAAGACTATAATTCTACTGGATTTTGGAAAGGTAAATGAGATTTTAGAATATTCCAAAATCGTACTAATTCGAGAAAATTCAAAAAGCTCTTGCAGAAATTTAAAATTTAAAAAAGTTGGAAATTAAAAAAAATTTAGAAATTTAGAAATTCGTAAAATTAAAAAATTTAGAAATTCGTAAAATTAAAAAACTTCAATTTTTAAAAAATTTCGTTTTTCATAAAATTTCAGAAGTTTTCAAGAACTTTAAAGTTCCATAATTTTATAATTTTTAAAATACAAAAATTAATAAAATTCAAAAAAATTAAAAATTCGAAAAAATTCAAAAAAGTAAAAAAATTTTTAAAAATTTAAAAATTTTAAAATCCGAAAAATTTAAAAATGATACAATTTGCAAAAAGGAAATATTAAGAATTTAGGATAAATTCGATAAAATGAGGATTCATTTGTTTTTGAAAGTAGATGAAGAACAGATAATCACTTTAGGCCACATTCGAAGACAGATTTGTTCGGAAAAATGGTCCGGAAAGAAGGGGATAAGGAATAGCTGGTCTTTCAAGGGACCGGAGATGAGCCAATTTTCAAAAAAAAATACAAATTTCTTCAAAAAAGTAAATTTCTTTTAAAAAAAAAGATAAATTTGAAAAAAAATAAAAATCACAAATTTCTTTAAAAAAAATAAAAATTACAAATTTCTTCAAAAAAGTAAATTTCTTTTAAAAAAAAAGATAAATTTGAAAAAAAATAAAAATTACAAATTTCTTTAAAAAAAAGATAAATTTGAAAAAAAAATAAAAATCAAAAATTTCTTTAAAAAAAATAAAAATTATAAATTTCTTCAAAAAAGTAAATTTCTTTAAAAAAAAGATAAATTTCAAAAAAAAAATTACAAATTTCTTTAAAAAAATAAATTTCTTTAAAAAAAATAAAAATATAAATTTTTATAAAAGTTATAAATTTGAAAAAGAAATATAAATTAAAAATTTCTTTAAAAAAGTAAATTTTTATAAAAATTATAAATTTAAAAAAAAATAAAAATCACAAATTTTTTAAAAAAAATAAATTTTTTCTAAAATATAAATTTTCCAAAAAAAATTAAAATTACAATTTTAAAAAAATTCATAGATGTTTGTGAAAAATTAAAAATTAATAAAATTGTAAAAATTAAAATTCTTTCTTAAATTATTTTTTGCGAATTTAATTAAAAATTAAATTTAAAATAGAAAATTGCGAATTACTGGATAATTTATTTTTTTAAGTCTCAGGAAGCCAAATTTGCAGAAAATAAAAACTTGCAATTTTAAAAAAATCAGCTGGAGACCAAATTTTTTTTCGAAAATAAAAAATAACTTTAAATTTAGTTTTTGTCAAGGTCCATAGAGCAGTCGACATTATAATCGAAATCAATTTTGCAGGTTGCGTGCAACATTTGGGCAGCTTAGTTAACATCGAAATTAAATCTGCAGGTTGCATGCAACATTTGCGCAGTTTGGTTAACATCGAAATCAATTTTGCAGATTGCATGCAACATTTGCGCAGTTTGGTTAACATCGAAATTAACTCTGCAGGTTGCATGAAACATTTGCGCAGTTTGGTTAACATCGAAATCGAAGTTAGAATCAACTCTGCAGGTTGCGTGTAACATTTGGGCAGTTTGATCAATATCAAAATCGAAGTTAAAATGAAATTCGCAGATTGCATGCAATATTTTGACAGTTTGGTCAATATCAAAATCGAGAACAAAATTAAGTTTGCAAGCTGCATGCAACATTGTGGCAGTTTGGTTAACATCAAAGGTAAAATAAAATTCGCAGATTGCTTGCAACATTGTGGCAATTCGATCAAAATCAAAATTAAGTCTGCAGGTTGCATGCAGCATTGTGGCAATTCGACCAACATCAGCGATAAAATAAAATTCGCAGGTTGCACGCAGAATTCGACTGGCTCAAGTAATTACTACGCAAAAAATCGAATTTTATTTTAATTTTAACTACTTTGTGCCCTCCGGCATTAAAAAATTGGATTTATTTAAAGTTCCTTAACGTAGGTGAAATTCTACATTTCAGAAAACAAAAATTATTTTTAATTCGCAGATGAAAATCCGGAAACAGGATTACAGTTACCGTAATTAATTTCCATTCAAGTCTGCTTCGAATGACGAAAATTAAAAATTCTTTCGGATGTTTCATAACACAGATATTTTAAAAAATTGACTTTTTACAAATTAAAAAAAAATAAAATTTCGAATTTTTTAAAAAAAATATAATTTCAAATTTCTTTAAAAAAAATTTTTAAATTTCGAATATTTAAAAAAAATAAAATTTCAAAAATTTCGAATTCTTTTAAAAAAAATAAAATTTAAAAAATTTCGAATTCTTTTAAAAAAATTTTTAAATTTCGAATTTTTTAAAAAAAATAAAATTTTCAAAATTTCGAATTTCTTTAAAAAAAAAATAAAATTTCGAATTTCTTTTAAAAAATAAAATTTTCAAAATTTCTTTAAAAATTATAAATTTAAAAAAATTTGTTTAAAAATTTTTAATTTTAAAAAATATTTAAAATTATTTTTAAAAATTATGTTATAACCTGTTTCTCAAAATATATATGAAATATTTTTTTAAGTAACATAAATTCGAAAAACATTTTTAACGTACATTTTTTAAAATATCATCAATTTCAAAAAAATTAAATTATTTTTTGCAAAAATTCAATAATAAAGAAAACGAGGTGAACTACATAAGTTTAAAAAAATAAAAATACAAATGTTTTTGAAAAAAATAAAATTTTTAAAAAAATAAAAAAAAATAAAATTTTTGAAAAATTAAAAAAAATAAAATTTTTAAAAAAATTAGAAAAATAAATTTTTTAAAAAATTAAAAAAAAAATAAATTTTTAAATTTAAAAAAAATAAAATTTTTGAAAACTGAAATTATTTTTTTTTTTGTTTTTCAAAAATTTTAATGATGTGTAAAAAAATCGAAATTTACGTAATAAAAAATTTTAAAAACACTTTTAATTATTTTTTTTAAAGAAAAAATAAATTTAAAAAACACTTTTAATTATTTTTTTAAATAAAAAACAAATTTTATTTTTAAAATCATTTTTTTTTATTTTTTTAAATCTCAAAAATCAAAGAAAATTAATTTTAAAGAAGATAAAAAATATTGCTCATGTTTCAAAAATTACGTTTTAAAAAATATTTTTCGTTATTTTTAAATTTTGAAATTAATCCATGAAAATAAGTCAAACAGGAAATTCACAAATCTTGACAATTTTTAATTTTTTAATTTAAAAGAAAAAAATTCTTTTAATTTTTAAAATAATTTCAAAATTCTGAAAATTTTATATTAAAATAATTTTTAAATTTTTAAATAATTTTAAAGTTTAAAATTAAAATAATTTTTTAATTTTTAAGTAATTTTTAAAATTAAAATAATTTTTTAATTTTTAAAATTTAAATTAATGTTTAAAATTTAAATTTAAATAATTTTTTAATTTTTAAATAATTTTTAAAATTTAAATTTAAATAATTTTTTAATTTTTAAGTAATTTTTAAAATTCAAATTAATTTTTAAATAATTTTTTAATTTTTAAGTAATTTTTAAAATTTAAATTTAAATAATTTCGAAATTTTTAAGTAATTTTTAAATTTAAATAATTTTTTAATTTTTATCGAAAAATTTTTAAAAAATGTTTAAAAAAAGTTGGCAAGTTCTGAAATCCCCTGAGGGCGTGTTTGTCAAAGTTAACTTAAAAGAAAATATTGTTTTTAGGACCACCTGAAGAACAAAGATCTTCGAGAAACCTCAAAAAAAAAAAGCAATAAATTTTTAAGCCGATCCGTTTATCCCTTTTTTATCGTTTTTGAAGGGCATGCAGACACCAGAAATGAGGCTACAGAAAACCAAAGATAAAGTAGTAATTGGTAACTGGAATTCACTGAAGCCTTCTTTGTTCCAAAAGACGAATTACGAAAAATTAATAAATATTCAGAAAAATTTTTAATTTTTGCAAAAAATTTCGAACATTTCAGAAATTGGGATTTTCAGAATTCAGTAAAAATTTTTATAAACAATTTCGAAATCTACAGTACTTTTATAAAATTTTAGAATCCTATAAAAAGTTGAAATTTTGAAAATTTTTACAGAAATCTCCAACCTACAGTAATTTTATAAAATTTTAGAATCTTCTAGAATTCATAAGAATATTCTGAAATTAATGGAAATTTTAAAGGTAATTCTGACATCATAAAAATATTTGAAATTTTCAGAATTTAATCGCCATTTTTAAAAGTTTTCAGAATCCCACGGGAACTTCTGGCATTTTTAATAATTTTTGCAGATGATTTTGAAAACTACAAAAATGTCAGAAAAATCTAAAATTTGTCGAAATTCATCGAAAAATTAAAAAAAAAATATTTTAAAATTCTTAAATTAAAAAAAAATATTTTAAAAATTTAAAATTAAAAAAAATATTTTTGACGAAGAAAAAATTTATTCAAAAAAAACAAGAAATATTAATATTATTATTTCAACGCATCATTTTGAAGAACAAATTCATGAATTTTTTTTAATTTCAGTGCCAAAGTCCTCATTTCTTTTTCAGGACGAAAACAAGGATTACACAATTATAAAAATTAGAAACGTGCTCTATGAAATTTTTAAAAATTTGTCCTTAAACAAATCTATGAAGCTATCCAGTCAGGACCGAAAAAAAAATTTCAGTATTTCTATTATTTTATAAAATTTCAAAATCAAAAATATTTAAAAAATGAAAATTTTCATAAAAAAAAAGTAAAAAATGGTCCTGAAACGAATTCCCAAAATTTCCAGTCAGGATCAAAAAAACAGAATTCCAGTATTTCTATTATTTTATAAAATTTCAAAATCAAAAATATTTAAAAAATGAAAATTTTTATAAAAAATTTAAAAAATGATCCTGAAACGAATCCCCAAAATTTCCAATCAAGACCGAAAAATACGAAAATTCCAGTATTTCTATTATTTTATAAAATTTCAAAATCAAAAATATTTAAAAAATGAAAATTTTTATAAAAAATTTAAAAAATGGTCCTGAAACGAATCCCCAAAATTTCCAGTCAGGACCAAAAGAACAGAATTGTTATATTTACGTGATTTTAGAAAATTCTGAAATAATATTATAAATAAAAATTAAAAATGTTGCAGAAATTCCAAAAATTGTCCCGACGCGAATTTTCAAAAATCCATAGTCGGTACTGTAAAGTATAAAATTTACGTTTTTTTAAATCCCGAAATTTCATAAAAAATTTAAAATTTTTTGATACACATTTTTGAAACTTTTTCGTTAAGACAGAAAATTATGAAATTTCGTATTTGCATAATTCCAGAAACAGCCAAAAGTCAAAGAATTTTAAAAAGTGTAATTGTATAATGAAATTCTGAAAACTTTTTCTGCACGGATTTCTAGAAAATTCTAATCGAGACCAAAAATTGCGATTTTTACAATTTTAGAAAGTTTTAAAATTATTTTATTTAAAAAATAAGAATTTAAACACTAAAATTAAAAAATTGGTCCCGACAAGAAATTCCAAAATTTTCCAGTCGAGACCAAAAAGTGTAAAATTTGTGTTTTCGTGATTCTAAGAAGTTCTAAAATCATGTTTTTATTGAAAAATAAGAATTTAAACATTAAAATTAAAAAATTGGTCCCGACACGAAATTCCAAATTTTTCCAGTCGAGACTGAAGAATAAGAAATTTAATATTTTTATAATTCTAAGAAGTTCTAAAAATCCTCTTTAAATATTTTAAAAACCTCAGAATTTCCTATAATGTTCAATTATCTTTCTAAATACGGTAATTATGTTATTAAAAAAATTAAAAACGTAAACTACAAAGATCCGAAAAAATTTTTCAAGACGGATTTCTACATCTTGTTTGAGGCCAAAAAACTAAAATGTATTATTTATTTCTAAAAAACTACAAAATCATAGTTTTTATAAAAAATATAAAATCCAAAATTTCGCGTTGAAACCAATTTTGAAAATTTCCAGTCGAGACCAAAAAATATAGAATTTCGCGTTGAAACCACTTTCAAAATTTTCCAGTCGAGACCAAAAAGTATAAAATTTCGCGTTTATATGGTTCTAAAAATTTCCAAAATCATGTTTTTATAAAAAATAAAAATTTAAATTCAAAAAATGGTTTCAACGCGAAATTTCGAATTTTTCCAGTCGAGATTGAAGATTACGAAATTTTTTTTGTGTAATCTTGAAATGACTATAATAAAAAAAGCAAAAATTTGCAAAATTAAATTCCAAAATTTTTCTCGAAACGAATTTTCAGAATTTTCCAGTCGAGACTGAGAATAATGCTTTTTACTTTTTTATAGTTTTAGGTTTTAAAACAATTTTGTGTAAACATATAATAAAACTTCGAAACTTGTCTCGAAACGAAGTTTTAGAATTTTCCAGTCGAGACTGAAAATAAAACTTTTTTTTATAGTTTTAGGTTTTAAAACGATTTTGTGTAGGCATATATTAAAACTTCGAAACTTGTCTCAAAACGAATTTTCCAGTCAAGACTGAAAATAAAACTTTTTTTTATAGTTTTAGGTTTTAAAACGATTTTGTGTAAACATATAACAAAACTTCGAAACTTGTCTCGAAACGAATTTTCAGAATTTTCCAGTCAAGACTGAAAATAATGCTTTTTACTTTTTTATAGTTTTAGGTTTTAAAACGATTTTGTGTAAACATATAATAAAACTTCGAAACTTGTCTCGAAACGAATTTTCCAGTCGAGACCAAGAATAATACTTTTTACTTTTTTATAGTTTTAGGTTTTAAAACAATTTTGTGTAAACATATAACAAAACTTCGAAACTTGTCTCGATACGAATTTTCCAGTCGAGACCTGGAACTACAGAGTTAATTATTTATTTAATTTCGTAGGAAGTCAAAGTATTTAATAAATCTCGGAAGATTCCTAGAATCCCGTATAGTGTTCTGTAATCTCAGCCAAAGACCACGAACAGAACCCCCGTGGAAGACAAATTGTTTTGTTCGTTAAATTAAAAAATAAATATTTCAAGAATTTATTTTTTTTTTGAAAATAATTTCCGAAATAAGAAATAGGATAAAATCAGAGATAATTAAACAGACCAATTATGTCAACTTTAAAGCAATTAAAACGGATACACGCACATGACAGAATATGGACTGTCATTAAGTGTTTTCACAAAAGACGGATTCTGACGCAACAGGAAGCCTCTGAAGTCGACGGGATTAGCATGCCACCACCGCCGGAGTAAATCCCGGAAACTAACACAAGGGATATTAACCGGGCTCGTCCTCGAACTCCACTAAAACAAGGATATTCAGCTTTATCTGAAATGCAAATAAGATCGGATGAAAGAAACAACCTTAGGCACTATTTCGAAACAAAATTTACTCCATTCCGCAGTTAATAAATATTAAAATTTTTAAACTATTTAAAAAATCAAATAAATGTGAAAATTCCGTTTATCGTAAATCCAGAATTAGCCAAAAATAAATTTTCAGAAAAAATACAGTTCGTTTTTTAAATTATCAAATACGTATTTGGAATTTATATTTTATTTTTGTAAATTAATTTTTAAAATTAATAAAAATTAAAATTTAATTAATTTTTAAAATAATTAAATAAAAATTTAAAATTTATATTCGATATTTTTTGTTTTTAAAAAAATTAAACAAAAAAAATAATTTTATGCATCAAATGTTCGAGTTTATCCGAATTAATCTTCTGAAACAGGATATAGCTCATTTTGTAGGTTATCGGATAAATATTCAGAATATGTATTAAATATTTTTTAAAAGTTTTTCTAAAAAGAAAAAATTGAAAAAATTTCAAATATCATCGAAATTTAGTCAGTGAAGTTCCGACATAAGATATAGCTCATTTTATGTCATCGACTTTAGTAGTACAATGGTAGTATACGTGACAGTAAAGTTACGAGACTGGGGTTCGATTCCCGACCGAAGACTGCAGATCCAGGCCTTGCCAGTCGCAATCTGACTACAAACGACTAAGATGCACTCATCAAAGAAAGAAGCGAGGTCAGAAAGATCAAAAAGATGATACTAGTAAGAGAAGAATTCCCTAAAGACGATCCTAGTAAGAGAAGAATTCCCTGAAGATGATCCTAGTAAAAGAAAGAATTTCTTGAAGGTGATCCTAGTAAGAAGAAGAATTCCCTAAAGATGATCCTAGTAAGAGAAGAATTCCCTGAAGACGATCTTAGTAAGAGAAGAATTCCCTGAAGATGATCAGAAAGGTTGAGATGCGCGAACAATAGAATCTAAGCTTGAGTATATTATGTTGTAAATCCTATATTGTAATTGCTTTGAAAACGTTCGATAAAGTGCTAAAGTTATGTCATCGGATACATATCCAGAGTCTATGTTCGGTATTTACTAAAACGGTCTTCTCGAACAAGAAAATCAAAAACAAAATTTGAAATTTTACATATCGGACATCAAAAAAAAATAACGAATTCGTTTACTTAATTTCTGATATGTTCGTTAACTATTTTTTCAGCGTTTATTTTCTATTTTTATTTAATCAATACTAATATTTCTTTTTAACAATTATATGAACTTTTTCTAGTGATTACAAATACCTAGTTAGTTTTCTGAATAAGTAATCAGAAACGTGAAAAAATGAACTTATTTACTCTATTTCTGATATGTTCGTTAACTATTTTCAAACCGCTTATTTTCTATTTCTATTTAATCAATACTAATATTTCTTTTTAACAATTAAGTGAACTTTTTCTAGTGATTACAAATACCTAGTTAAATTTCTGAATAAGTAATCAAAGAACACGAAAAAACGAACTCGCTTACTGTCGGATGGATATATTATAATCTATTTTCAAAGCACTTGTTTTCTACTTTAATTTAACCAATATCAATAATTCCTTTTTGCTATTAAATCCATTTTCTGCACTCATTATGGATATCTAATTAGAACTGCAAAAAAGTAATCAGGAATACGAAAAAGTTAACTCGTTTATTTCATTAACGAACTTCCGGCAAATTATTTTGAAAGCGTTCATGTTCTACTTTAATTTAATTGATTTTAATAATCCTTTCTTTAATTAGACGCACTTTTATCTTCCTCAAATAAAAAACGAAATTCCATATATCACAGATTGAGAAAAAAAGACAAAATCGCTTATTTTTAACGAATATAGCAGAAATAATTTCCAAAGCGCTTGTTTTCCATTTAAATTCTATCAAAATTAATAGTTTTTTTGCAATTAAATCTACCTCTTCTGTTACTTACTACTATGCAATCAGTTTTTTAAATAAAGGATCAAGAACACGAAAAAACGAACTCGTTTATGTAGTTAGTAAACATCCCGTAACATAACTTCACAGCCTCTTTTTCCCGTTTAAATTCTATCAAAATTAATAGTTTTTTTGCAATTAAATCTACCTCTTCTGTTACTTACTACTATGCAATCAGGTTTTTAAATAAAGGATCTAGAACACGAAAAAACGAACTCGTTTATGTAGTTAGTAAACATCTCATAACATAACTTCACAGCCTCTTTTTCCCCATTTAAATTCTATCAATTTTAATAATTTTTTTGCAATTAAATCTACCTTCTCTATTACTTACTACTATGCAATCAGGTTTTTAAATAAAGGATCAAGAACACGTAAAAACGAACTCGTTTATGTAGTTAGTAAACATCCCGTAACATAACTTCACAGCGTTCGTTTTATTTTTTATTTTAACCTATTTTAACAACCATTTTTTATAGTTGAATACAATTTTATTCTTCTTCGAAAAGAAATGAAAAAGTGAAATTTTTTATATTGCTAATCGCGGAAGCGGAAGCGAATTCGCTTACGTGTTGACCGAGTTGCAATCATCTATTTTCAAAGCGCTCGTTTTTTTCCAATTTAGCTAATTTTAACAATTCTCTTTTGTAATTAGGTATATTTTTTACGCTAATTACAACTGTCTAATTTGTTTTTCGAAAAAGTCATCAAAAAAAATTTTTTCGAATTATTTCAATTTTAAAACGGTCAATAAAATTGGATTCTGAATACATCCTTGAAAACCTTCGAATTGATATATAGCCCATCTTAAAAGGTCAATTACTTTGGAGTTACTTGTCTTGTGAAAAGGCCCTGAGGGGACGAGATTACGACACCTCTAAACCGACTCAAGTGGAATTATTCATTTGTCCCTTTCAAGTGAGACAAATAATTATTTTACTTTATCCTCGATTTTCTGTCTTTGGATTAAAAATGATGTTTATAAAATTTACTTTTTTTATTTTTTATAAAATTTATTTTTTTTTATTTTTTATAAAATTTATTTTTTTTTATTTTTTATAAAATTTATTTTTTTTATTTTTTATAAAATTTATTTTTTTTATTTTACACACAGCCGTATTCGAACCAGACAGCGCTTCCGGCCCTGGAATGGCTGACAGAACTGGATTCAGAAGCCGCCGAATTTGGCAGATCTACGTTTTCATAAAAACTGGAAGATTTTCGTTGTGGGACCAAGGGTTCTTTCGGAGTAGGTGTGGATGTGTCCTTCGGGTTGAACTCAACCGGGGAACTGGGAGTCTGAAAAAAACACTCAAAAATGACGTCATAATATTATAAACAACAAAAATCAAAAAATTTCAGTTTTTCTAAAAACTTCAAAAATCAAAAAGTTTCAGAATTTTTCTAAAAATTTCAAAAATCCAAAAGTTTCAAAATTTTTCTAAAAACTTCAAAAGTTACATTTTTATAAAAACTGGAAATTGTTACTAAATGGTCCCAAGACGAATTTTTAAAACAGAAACTTCTGAGATTGGAAGTTTCAGATGATTCAGAAATTTTTCATTCCATTTTGGAAAATTCTTTAAAATTTTTATAAACTTCAGAATCTTCTATAAACGTTTTTAAAGATTTCAGAAGCTCATATAAGATTCTAAAAAATATTGAATTCTATAAAATTCTAAAAATCTTTAAATTTTCGAAAATTTCAGAATCTTCCAAATTCTGAATTTTTCTAGAAGATTCTTTGGAATTTTTATGAACTTCAGAATCTTCTATAAACGTTTTTAAGGATTTCAGAAGCTCATATAAGATTCTAAAAAATTTCAGAACCCTCCAAATTCTGAATTTTTCTAGAAGATTATTTATAATTTTTATAAACTTCAGAATTTTCTATAAACGTTTTTAAAGATTCCAGAAGCTCCTATAAGATTCCAAAAAATATTGAATTCTGTAAAATTCTAAAAATCTTTAAATTTTTGAAGATTTCAGAATCCTCCAAATTCTGAATTTTTCTAGAAGATTATTTATAATTTTTATAAACTTCAGAATTTTCTATAAACGTTTTTAAAGATTCCAGAAGCTCCTATAAGATTCTAAAAAATATTGAATTCTGTAAAATTCTAAAAATCTTTAAATTTTTGAAGATTTCAGAATCCTCCAAATTCTGAATTTTTCTAGAAGATTATTTATAATTTTTATAAACTTCAGAATTTTCTACAAACGTTTTTAAGGATTTCAGAAGCTCATATAAGATTCTAAAAAATTTCGAAAGTTAAATTTTAATTCTACAACTTTCGAAATTCAAATTTTCCGAACTTACTTGAATTCTCCCGGGGTAAGGTGGGGGTGGTTTTACTGTGGAACTCGATTTCGAAGCTTGTTTCGTCAAGGCATACGGTGGGGGTCTGGGGGCGTTTACGGGATGGAGGGCGTTGGAGACGGATCTGGTGTGTCTGATTCCGTTCGGGATGAGAGGAGAAGCAACATCAACTCCTCTTTCGGACCCGTTCAAACTGAATATGTCTTCGTCGATCGGCTGGACCGTCGGACGGGTTCTGATCGAGGACCGTAATCCGGGAGAGTGGACGAACCTCGATCCAGGGACTCTCATAGATCCCCCGAGAAGACCGTTCCTCATCCTGAGACGATTATTAAGGACAAAATTGTCACAAACTACTGTTTCTGATTTCGTAATCGGAAATATTTCGTAATCAGGGGAGGAACTCGATCCAGACCCCTGCTCGCTCGAGCAACTCGTCGTCGGCACATTCAGGCCTAAAATTCAATTTTATTAATTGTTAAAAATTAAAAATTAAAAATTAGAAAATAGTCTCGACAAGAATTCCTGGGATTTTTTGAAATTTCTACAATCTTTGGTTTCAGAATTTTTTAGTTTCAAAAATTTTGGAAAATTCTAGTCTTCATCGGATTCCAGAATTTTATAAAAACTTCTGAAAATCTAGAAGATTCTAGAACTTTTCAGAAATCCTCAAAAACTTCATGGCATTCTATTGAATCTTAGAAGAATTCAAAAACCTAACAATTCTGGAAGATTTCAGAATTTTCCACTGGATTCTGGAAGTCTTCAGAAGCACCTCGTGGAATTTCCAAAGACTTCAAAAATCTTTCAATGAAATTTCAGAAGTCTCTAGAATCTTTTCAAAAAGTTTTCAAAGACTTCAGAAGTTTCCAGAATCTTCTCAAGAAGTTTTCAAAGATTTCAGAAACCTTCAATAAATTCCAGAAGTCTCCAGAAGCACCTCGTGAGATTTCCAAAGACTTCAAAAATCTTCCAATGAGATTCCAGAAGTCTCCAGACTCTTCTCAAGAAGTTTTCAAAGATTTCAGAAACCTTAAATAGATTCCAGAAGTCTCCAGACTCTTCTCATGAAGTTTTCAAAGATTCCAGAAACCTTCAATAAATTCCAAAATTCTCCAGAATCTTCTCATAAAATTCCCAAATTTCAGAAACCCTTTCAACGAGATTCTAAGTCTTCAGAACCATGTTATAAAATTTTCAGACTTCAGAAACCTTTAAAATCCCGAAAGATTCCAGAAGTTCCCACGGAATTCAAGCCTTGTCAGAAGAATGAAAGTGAGTGCTTCACCAACCAACCAATCCTGGACATGCCACGAAGACCATTGACGGACCATTTTTACCACACCTGTGAAAGTGCTCCCTATCCAAATAATTTTTATTTCCAATAACATTTCAAATTTTAAGTGAATTTTAAAATTTACAATTTTATTAACACCGGCGAAGATAATCGAGAATAACGAAAATTTGCCGGATTTTTAGCGATAGATTCAGAATTGAAAAATTTTGTTTTTTTTACCTAAATTAACAATTAAAAAGTTTAAAAATTTTCGCTTCAAGATGAAAAATAAAAAAATTTTAGGTTTTTAATTTTCCATGTTAAGACAAAATTTTATCTCAAAACGAAAGTTTTAGGTTTTTAATTTTTCGTGTTGAGATAAAATTTTATCTCAAAACGAAAGTTTTAGGTTTTTAACTTTTTGTGTTAAGATAAAATTTTATCTCAAAACGAAAGTTTTAGGTTTTTAACTTTTCGTGTTGAGACGAAATTTTATTTCAACACGAAAGTTTTAATTTTTAATTTCTCGTGTTGAGACGAAATTTCAAAGTTTTATCTCAACACGAAAGTTTTAAATTTTTAATTTTCCATGTTGAGACGAAATTTCAAAGTTTTTAAAATTTTTCGTCCTGAAGCGAAAATTCTTGATTTTTGATTTTTAATTTAGGTAAAACAGAACAGATGGATTTTTACAGAAAGGTTAATGGAAATACCCGTGTGAGTGAAAGCTCCAGTGCAGAGGGTTAGGCGTTTTCGTAAGCACTAGGGGGTCTGCCGGTCACGAGGACCCCTGGATCGTCTTCGATGGCGGCGATCGGGGCCCTTCTGTCCGGGATCCGGGAGTGCCCAACGTTCGGATTTCTCTGAGAACTTTTGATTCTCAAAGATCCATAAGGGGCCAAAGGGACAGGAAGTGGGGGTTTTTCCCCTGAGGGTGTATCAGGGGATCTCCGAGGAAGGGGATTAGTGCGACGTAACAATGACGATCTTCGAAAAAATTTGTGCATAGCCGAATCCTCTTTTTCAAACGTGTTTTGTGCCTTCGAGCACTGACCGTTCTGATTCTGCGGAGACGGCGAAGTGAAGCCGGTCGTGTCTTCCACAGAACTGTCCTCCGTCGTGGATCCACAGGGTCCCGGAGGGGCTCGGATCGATTTTCGCGAAGAATTCTGAAAAATAAATTGTAAAAAATTAAATTTTTTAAAAATAAATCATTATAAAAATTAATTTTTTAAAAAATAAATTATTGTAAAAAATTAACTTTTTTTAAAATAAATTATAAAAAATTAATTTTTTTAAAAATAAATCATTATAAAAATTAATTTTTTAAAAAATAAATTATTGTAAAAAATTAACTTTTTTTAAAATAAATTGTAAAAAATTAATTTTTTTTAAAAATAAATTATTATAAAAAATTAATTTTTTTAAAAATAAATTATTGTAAAAAGTTAACTTTTTTTAAAAATAAATTATTATAAAAATTAATTTTTTTAAAAATAAATTATTATAAAAATTAATCTTTTAAAAAATAAATTATTATAAAAAATTAATTTTCTTTAAAATAATCTCGAAACAAATTTCTTGAATTTTCTAAAAACATCGAAAATCACGATTTCAGGTAATTTCGAAAATTATTAGTAACTTCTAAAAAATATTGACTTTGATCAGATTTCTAAATTTTTCATGAGATTTTATAACTTTCCAGAATATTCTACAGTATCTTCGAAAATTCCAAAATCTTCTCAGATCGAAGAAGATTCTAGAATTTTCCATAGTTTTCTGAAAATTTCTACAGTATCTTCGAAATTTCTAAAATCTTCTGATTCTAGAATCCTCTACAGATTTCTAAAATTTTCTCAGATCGAAGAATATTCTAAAATCAATCAGTTTTTAGACTTCTTCATAATTTCCCAGAATATTTTACAGTATCTCCGAAAATTCCAAAATTTTCTGATTCTAGAATTTTCTGTAAAAGTTCCTTTTGAAAAATCTGACCTTAGGCATTAAAGCTTTAGCGGCTCTTTTGACGAAAGTTTGTTTTTCCTTGATTTTTTTAGAATCCATGGATTTATATTGATCCATAATTTTCTCTTCCAATTTTTCCTTGTTTCTTCTCAAAGTCACCAGCTGTTCTTGGAGATCTCTCTGGACAGCGTGAAATGTGTCTTTGTCGTTGAGGGATCTTTCATGAAGTTCTTGATTTTTGACTAATAATAATTCAATTTGTTTGATTAATGATTGATTTTCGTCTCCATTGTACTGTCTCAACATTTCTACTTGTCTTTTAAGTGTGGCAATTTCCATGTCTTTTCCACTCAAGACATGGTTAAGTTGCTGAATTGTCGTGTTGAGACTATTTATCGTGCTTTTTTGAGAACATTCCGCGACTCTGAGTCTTCTTAATTCGTCCGATCTCTCGTCCGCGTTCCTCAACATGGACGAATTTTCTTTTTTATACTCATCTAGTTCCTTCTGAAGCCGGAAAATTTCGCGTTGAGCTTCTTCGACTTCATGAAGGGATTCTTCTTTGATTCTTTGTTCCACTCGAAGGAATTCCGATCTTACTGAACCTTCGCTGATTCGTTCTTGTTTCATTTTTTGTTTCAACTGCAAAAGTTCGAATTTTGCTCTGTCGTAGTCCGCTCCGAGAAGCTGGTGGAGATTCTGGAGTCTATCGTAATCAGCAATGAGGGCATTCTGGGTGGCTTCGATCGATTGCAACTTCTTTTCGAAGTCAATTTTGGTCTTCAAGGCGACTTCTATCTGCTTCTGGAGTTCTTTGTTTTCTTCTTTCAGAAGGTCTTCCTGGACTTGAGCGTTTCTAAGTTGAACTTGAAGTTTGGCGATTTCAGAAGAACTACGAGATTGAACCATCTGAAATTCCTCAAATAATAAAATAAAGAAATTTTGGTAAAATTCTTGTTGAAGATCTTTAAAAATTCATCAAATTTAATATTTTTGTTATTTTAAAAGAATTTATAAATATCTATCTTGATTTTAAAGAAACTAACTTCAAAAATTCAGATTTTCAGAGTTCTTTATATATGAATTTTCTAAAAACCTAATCCTAAAAAATTAACTTCAAAAATTCAGATTTTCAGAGTTCTTTATATATGGATTTTCTAAATATCTAATCCCAAAAAATTAACTTCAAAAATTCAGAATTTCAGAGTTCTTTATATATGGATTTTCTAAATATCTAATCCTAAAAAATTAACTTCAAAAATTCAGATTTTCAGACTTTTTTATATATGGATTTTCTAAATATCTAATCCTCAATTTTGAGAAAACTAATTTCAAAACCTCAAATTTCCAGACTTTTTCATATATAAACATCTTATTTCTCGATTTCATGTGAATACAATTTTAAAACTTATGAATTTTGAAACTTTTATACAAAACCCCCTAAACCCTTTATGTATGAATTTTTAAATTTCTGTATTACATAGTTCATCTAATTACTATATTTTAACTTATATCTTTCTCTGTGATTGTTCGAATTTTCGACAATAGAGTAAGAATTAATAAAAATAATAACAAGGTTGATGGTCTTTGATCTAATTATATATTGTTTTTTACACCGAAAACGGTTCAATAGTGCTAAAGTGCTAAAGTTGATATATGAACACTTACGTTTTTGGTCTGGAGTTCCTCGATTTCTCTTCTCGCGGCCTGGAGCTCGGCGGACTTCGTGGAGTCCTCAACCTGGAGTTTCCTGAGTCTTTCTTGCAAAAGTGAAACTTGTTCTTTGATGTTTTTGTTTTCCATGAACAACTCTCGAACTCTGTCGTCACTGTCATTCAGTTCTCCTTCTGCTCTTCTTAGAGCTTCGATGTCCTTCTTCAAGTCGTCCAATTCAGCGATCTGGAGCTGCTGTTGGAGCCTCAGGGCATCTGCTTCTCTTCTTGCAGCATTTAGAGCTTGCATAATGACGTCATCAATTATATCAATGAGTTTATCGTCATCTTCAAGTTTTTCTTCTTCTTTGAGCTTACCCCCGTGGGCCTTGATTGCGCTACAGACGGACCTCAATCTCGCCAGCAAGTCCCCTATTCTCGACTTTTCACAAACCAGATCCTCCCTCAGACGTTGGGTCTTCTTTCCTTCAAGTTCCATTTGTTGTTTGATTGTTCTGTTGTCGGCCTCCAAATCCACAATGATGTTCGATTTTTCGACAAGCAAGACTTCGTTGTTAGCTAATCTTCTTTCGAGATTTTCATAGTTAACCAATTTTGCATTCAATTCGTCACATCTGTCCTCCAGAGATGATGCTTTGTTCTGGAAAATCATTATTTAAGTTTTTATAAAAATTGATATATGAATTTTTTGGAGTTTTTAAATTCCCGCGCAGACGAGCGAACTATTACGAAATCCAGAAATTTGGCAAATCTGGCAATTTACTGTAAAAAATCGACTCTCGCCCTGTCCTCACTCGCGCTCGCTCGCTCGCTCCTCCATGCAATCCTAAAATTCTGGAAAACTCCGAAAATCCTTGCTAAAATAACTTTGGGGATTTTTGTTTTTAGTTTTTTATGATAGTAACTTACTTTTAGATGATTTCTTTCGTTTTCTAACATCTTTTTGGCCCGTTCTGCGCTTGCTAGAAGGTTCTCGAATTTGGCAATGTCATCTCTGAGAACATCTATCTCGTTTCTTCCTTCTTTTTGCTGGATTCTGATTTTGTCCAATTGTCCTTCAGCACGTTTTTTCTCTTCTTCGATCACGGATAAATTCTGATCCTTTTCGATCAGCTGATTTTCCAATTCTTTAATTTTTTTAGCAACAGAATCGTCTTTGTGATTCTGAAAGTCGCTTTGGACAGTTGCCAATTGTCTTCTGGTTTCATTCAAAGATACAATTGTTTTTTCTTGTTCTGTTTTTAAAACTTCTAATTTTGATTCCGCAATTTTCCGAGCTTCTTTAGTAACTTCTAATTCAGATGAAAGCTTTTTAATTTCTTCGATTTTTTCTTCTGCTTGTTTTTCAGCCATGGCCAATCTTTCCTTCAAATCAAACATTTCTCCTGGTTCACTTACGACAGAATTGTCCAATTGACTTCGAAGTTTTCTGTTTTCCAACTGTAACTCCAGAATCGTCGATCGATTATGCATTTCGATTTCAGAAAAAAGTGAATTATTCTTACTGTCATTTGGCTCGAATTCTTGCATGGCTTCTAATCGTTTTTCTAAATCGTCGTATTTGTTTGTCCAACTTTTTACTTCTGTTTCTAATTTTCCGTTTTCGATTAACAATTCTTCGATTCTGTCCCGTTCTTTTTCGACTTCAGAATTTGCTTTTTTTGTCGCAAGTTGGCTTTCGATCAACTTCTGTTCCAGATCAGTTAATCCTTCGAGTCTTCTTTTGGTTTGAGAAAGTTCGTCTTCCAACAAAGTAATAGACTCATTTAATAATTTGTTGTCTTTTTCAAAATCGTCACACATATTTTTGTAACAAGCCAAATCTTTTGTTCTTTCTCTCAAAATTGCATTTTCAGCTTCAAGTTTTCGAAAATTATCCAATTGAGACCGTAGATATTCTGCTTCATCTTTGGAATCACGGGCTGATCGGGCATCTTTGACGAGTTCTAATCTTTCTTTTTTCAATTTTAAAATTTCGGCTTCTTTGTCCTTCAAAGCAACTTCGAGATCGGCAATGACGTCATCTTGATGTTCACTAGAAAGTACTTTTTTAATTAAAAAATTAGAATTTTAGAGATTGAAGGTTTCTAAAAATTTTAGGAATTTTAAAAATCTTCGAAAATCCAAAAGACCTTCAGGGGTTTTTGGAATTTTGTGGAAATTTTAGGGATTTTTCAGGATTCAAAGAGACTTCTGGAATATTTCGGGATTTCGTAGGAACTTTCTGGGGATTTTGAGGATCTTGTAGAAATTTTAAAAATCTTCTATGAGTTTCCAGAATCTTATAGAGTTCCATAAAAATTTCCGAAACTCCAGAATATCAGAAATTTCTAGTTTTTAGAATCTTATAGGAATTTTAGAAATTCTCCAGAATCCAACAAAAACTTAAAATCTCAAATTTCTGGAATCTCCTAGAAGGAAATTTCTAAAATAAAATTCTCCTTTGAAATGACTGTAAAAATAACTATTTTCAATTTTTAATATAGTTGGTATTGGATTTGGATCAACTTACACTTCATTTCTGAGCTTTCTGACTTCAGCCTTGAGACCGGCTAACTCGACCCCGGCGTGTCTTTCCAGTGCCCCGGGGGAAGGGGACCTCATTTCGTACTGCATCTCCTTGTAGGATTTGTCTCCGTTGCAGCTGGAACTCGAGGTCGTGGCTCCGGTAGATCCGTATTCTATCTCATCCAGATCGCTTCGGCTGTTGTTGGTCATTTCCAAAATTCCATTTGCATAATCGTCTCTTTCTTTCATTATTCTTTCTAAATATTCTAAAACAGTTAAAAATTTATGATCTTCTGGAACGACTTCTAATGCTTGAATGTCTATTGATCCGTCGTTAGTTACTTTTTGGATTTCGTTTATGATTGATTCTTGAAGTTCTGTTCTCATACACCGGATCCTGTCAATGAAAACTTCTTTTTGGTCGCTTTGAACAGCACAACCAAGCACCAACAACAGAATCTTGTTCAGCTCATGGGCTGAGACTTCTGAAAAAAATTTTAAAATTTAAAATTTACGAAATTAATTAAACACGATTTTTTTAGAATTTAAAAAAAGTAGTTTCAAAATGAATTAAATTATTATATTTTTTATTTTTATTCCTGTGGGAATTTAAAAAATAATTATAAAAATTATAATTTTTTCGAAATTGTCTCGACAGGAATTTTTAAAACAAAAAAAATAAAGTCCTACAGTAGATTTTTACATTTATTTTTTTTTCATTTTAGCAGAAATCCAATTTTCTGAAAATCTCCAAAAAATAAGTTTTTCGAAATTGTCTCAACACGAATTTTTAAAACAAAAAAATAAAATCCTACAGTAGATTTTTACATTTATTTTTTTTTCATTTTAACAGAAATCCAATTTTCTGAAAATTCCCAAAAATTATAATTTTTTCGAAATTGTCTTAACAAGAATTTTTAAAACAAAAAAATAAAATCCTACAATAGATTTTTACATTTATTATTTTTTTTCAATTTAGCAGAAATCTAAAAATCTTCAAAAAATAAATTTTTTTTCAATCATGATGCTTGCGAATGATAAAACGATCAAAAT
Organism: Halicephalobus mephisto; assembly: GCA_009193035.1. NCBI lineage: Eukaryota > Metazoa > Nematoda > Chromadorea > Rhabditida > Panagrolaimidae > Halicephalobus > Halicephalobus mephisto. The sequence goes on from SWDT01000045.1 coordinate 343,530, forward strand.
ACAGCAATGACGAAAACTAAATTCCTCACTTATGGATCCAGAAACTCGTCCTCAAAAAAGAAACATGATTCAATTTTTTGAAACCGGTTAGTTTGATTGCGGCATTGAGCAATATCAAAAAAGACAATTCAACTAAGCCCTGAGGGAAATCCTCAAAAAGAAAAAATCTCGAAATTGACATGATTTGACAGATTTTCCCGATTTGACATTTTTTTCGTGACAGTGAAAAAAGTACGGAATCTGATTTTCGCGGAACGCGAAATCAACTCCCGTTGCGGAGGTTCTTGGAGATCATGAGAGCTTGGTTATTTGCTAGTATGAGTCAAATTAAGAAAAAAATTTAAAGGAATTCGATTCTTAAAACGAAAGTTTCTACATACCGTAATAAGTTTTTTAGGTATAAGTCAAATTAGGAAGAAATTCAAAGGAAATTGATTCTTAAAAGGAAAGTTCCTAAATACCGTAATAAGTTTTTAGGTATAAGTCAAATTAAGAAAAAAATTCAAAGGAATTCGATTCTTAAAAGGAAAGTTCCTAAATACCGTAATAAATTTTTTAGGTATGAGTCAAATTAGGAAGAAATTTAAAGGAATTCGATTCTTAAAAGGAAAGTTTCTAAATACCGTAATAAGTTTTTTAACTATAAGTCAAATTAAGAAGAAATTTAAAGAAAATTGATTCTTAAAAGGAAAGTTTCTAAATACCGTAATAAATTTTTAAGTATGAGCTAAATTTTAAAAAATTACAAAAAAGGATAAATTAAGTTCTTCCACAAAGATTTCTAAGTACCGGAATTTATGAAAAATCAACTCTTGTTGCGGAGGTTCTTGAAGATCATGAGAGCTTAGTTATTTACTAGAATGAATCAAAACCAAAAAATAAACTCTTGAAATAAAAGTTCTTCAAAATCGTAATGAAATTTTTAGGTATGAGTCAAATCGAAAAAAATTATAAAAAATCGATTTCCAAAATCAAAGTTCTTGATAGTCAAAAATTCTTCAGATATGAATGGAATTTCGTTCAAAAAATAACAAAAAAAAATCAACTTCTGATGCAAAAAATCAAAATTTCAAAAATCGTATCTTAGAACGAAAAATCCAAAATTCCGACCTAAAACTTTGTTTTCATTTTTATCAAAATTGATGCTCAAAATTTAAAACTAAAATTTTGAACTTTTCGTGTTAAGACGTAATTTTTAAAATTTGAACTTTTCGCGCTAGGATACGATTTTTAAAATTTGAACTTTTCGCGTTAAGACGTAATTTTTAAAATTTGGACTTTTCGCGCTAGGACACGATTTTCGAAACTTCAACTTTTCGCGCTAGGACACAATTTTTAAAATTTGGACTTTTCGCGCTAGGACACAATTTTCGAATAATATTATAATCCCAAAAATCCAGATATTAAATTCCATCCATTTAAAAAAGAGTTTTTCGCAACATAAAATTCAAAAATATTGTCTTAGAACGAAAAATCCACATTTCGATCCTGAACTCTGATCATCAACTTTGATAAAATCAAACAGAGTACTTTTGAAATCCGAAAAAAGATAAAAGTTCTCAGTTTTGGAATTCCGGTTGCGCAAGAGTAATTGTAGCAATTTCGAAATATCGGTTTCGCGAATTCTCGGGGATAGAGGGAATTAGGTAACCGAGAGGTCGCGAATTTCTTTACTCAAAGGATCGAAGAAGATGATCAAGTCAATTCGGCCTTCGATGCGTGATGAAAAACAACTGCAAATTGGAACTAGATTAATCCATTCTCGTCCTTAGAAAATTTAAAATTGTAAAAATTGGCAAATACAGTATGGTTCGTAATTTCAGAATTATTAATTGTAACTTGTTTCCTAATACAGTAATAACAAAACACTGTAGATTACTGGAATGGCTTCAATGAGGTCTACAATTTAAAATATTAAAGAATTTTGTAAAAATTCTACAAACTTTACTACAAAAAACACGGATTTCGTATAACATTAAATTTAATAATTTTTACAAAAAAACTATTTTTTTGTGATTTCTGAAGCAGAAGATGAATGAGATTCTATGAGAACTTAACAGATATTGTAGATAGTTTTGTATTTTTTTAATAGAGTTTTGAAGCGAAAATTTGACTATTTTCAGATTTGAACAAAAGTTGTTTAAAATACAGTAATTCGATTTAAATTCTGAAGTTAGAATTGAATGTTTATTTTCGAAATCAGAGATTCTGGATATCCACATCCTCAAGATCAATCTTCATTTCTGATTTCAGATTCTGAATTTAATTATTGTATTTTAAACAACTTTTGTTCAAATCTGAAAATAGTCAAATTTTCGCTTCAAAATTATTTAAAAAATACAAAATCACTTACAATATCTGTTATAGTTCTCATAGAATCTCATTCATCTTCTGCTTCAGAAATCACGAAAAAAAATAGTTTTTTTGCAAAAATTATTAAATTTAATGTTATACGAAATTCGTATTTTTTGTAGTAAAGTTTGTAGAATTTTTACAAAATTCTTTAATATTTTAAATTGTAGATCTCATTGAAGCCATTCCAGTAATCTACAGTGTTTTGTTATTACTGTATTAGGAAACAAGTTACAATTAATAATTCTGAAATTACGAACCATACTGAATAAACTGGACAATATCCCAAAATGACCGGCAATTATCGAACCAGAACAATGGACATCTGGGATTCGTTTATAAAAACGGAATTCGTCGGGAAATCAAAAAGGGTTGTAAAAATCGGATGAGGAGTGCCCCCGACCCCATTGTCCTGGAATTTCCTCGGGAACGTTTCCTGGAGCCAAATTACTCATGTTTTGACTCCTACACAGACCAACCTAAGTTATCAGAAAAAATAAAAAATATCGATTTTTACGGAATGCAAATCATTACAGTTTTAAAAAAACAAGTGATAAAGTTGTCTAAAAATAATCCTAATGTGATTTTTTAGGATTTTCCAGTCAAGACCAAAAATATAAAAATTATTTAAAACATTCTGGAAAGTTACAAATTACATTATCGTAAAAATCAAAAATATTAATTGCAAAATTTTTAAAAATGGTCCCAGCAAGAATTTTATAAAATTTTCCACTCGGGACCAAAAAAATTAAAAATATCTGAAATTTATAACTTTTAGCTTCTTAAAAAGTAGTTTATGTTAGGAATTAAAAATATTAATTACAAAATTTTTAAAAATGGTCCCGGCAAGAATTTTATAAAATTTTCCACTCGGGACCAAAAAATCAAAAATTACCTAAAATTTATAACTTTTAGCTTCTTAAAAAATAGTTTATGTTAGGAATTAAAAATATTAATTACAAAATTTTTAAAAATGGTCCCAGCAAGAATTTTATAAAACTTTCCACTCGGGACCAAAAAAATCAAAAATATAAATTTTAGGTAGTTTTATAAGCTTTAAAAGCATAAAGTCTACTTCGAAGCCATAACGGTTTGGAAAAAGATAATTTTTTGAACGATAGAAAATTCAAAGAAGCAAATCTGGATCAATAATAATTTTCCGATAAGAGAATTAAAAAAAATTAAATTTTTTATTTACAACTGCTTAAATTGTCAATGAGTTAATTAACAAGATTTCCGTAAAGACAAGATTAATCAAGATCCGTTAATCGATCGATCCAATACCGAACGAGAAAAAAGGCAAAACTGGCCTCTCCACACCTGCGCGTGCCGATGCCCTTTCGATCGATCGCGGACCAGTCTTTCCGTTTCGCTAGCATCCATGCTTGACCACAATAATGTCAACAAAAAATATTTTAAAAATCAAAAATAAATTTTTACGAATTATGTTTTAAAAAATCAAAAATAAATTTTTAAGAATTATGTTTTAAAAAATCAAAAATAAATTTTTACGAATTATGTTTTAAAAAATCAAAAATAAATTTTTAAGAATTATGTTTTAAAAAATTAAAAATAAATTTTCTACAAAATTGTTCCAAAATTAAAATTTAGAAATTTTTGGAATTTTTAATTTTAAAAAATTTTAGAGATTCTTGAAATATTTTATAATTTCATCAGAAGCTTTTATAAAATTTTTCAAACCTTTATTAATGTTAGAACCTTCTGAAAAATCTCCAAAAAATTTTTTTCAAATTTAATAAAATTCTGAAAACTTTCTAGAATTTTTTGAAAAATTTCCAAAAGTCTCCAAATATCTTCCAAAAAATTTAACAAGATTCTGAAAATTTTTCAGAAGCTTCTAATGAGATTCTAGAACTTCCAAAAGCCTTGGTTAAATTTTAGAACCTTTTGAAAAATTTCCAGAAGTCTTCAAATATCCTCCAAAAAATTCAACAAGATTCTGAAAACTTTCTAGAACCTTCTAAAAACCTTCTAATGAGATTCTAGAACTTCCAAAAGCCTTCGTTAAAGTTTAGAAGCTTCTGAAAAATTTCCAGAAGTCTTCAAGGACCCTCCAAAAAATTCAACAAGATTCTGAAAACTTTCTAGAGCCTTCTGAAAACCTTCCAAAACCTTCTAATGAGATTCTGGAACTTCCAAAAGCCTTCGTTAAATTTTAGAAGCTTCTGAAAAATTTCCAGAAGTCTTCAAAAATTCTCAAAAAATTTTTCTAAAAATTATAGAAAATTTCAAAAATATTTAAATTTAAAAAGTTTAAAAATTTTTAGATTTTATTCGGACCAAAAAATAGAACATTTTTCAAAAAAAAAATTAAAAAACACCAAAAAGTCAAAATGAACAATCTGGATTCCGGATTTTCCAATGTTTAAAAGTTTATCGTTCCTTGAAGACTAGTTCACGTTTTTCAAAAAACAGACCTTGAAAAAAACCATTTATTTCATTTTCGAAAATTCAACGATCCGAAAAAATGAGACCGAATTTCTTTAATTTTTGGACCATTTAAGTTTTATTTTTTCAAAAACTTAATGAAAAAGAAATCAGAAACTTTTAAATTTTAAAATCTCAAATTTCGGAGAAAACGGATAAAAGCGGTCATTCAACCTTGAGGCACTGGACGAAAATTGCCGCTGGCCAGTTCCGGCAAGGACACAAAGAAAGCGTTAATACCGTTCTTAAATGAGATTTAAAGCAACAAAAAGAAAATCATTATTTTTAAAAAAATTAAAAATCATTATTTTTAAAAAAATCAAAAAATCATTATTTTTAAAAAAATTAAAAATTATTACAAAATTTAAAAAAAATCAAAAATTTTTAACAAAATGGTCCCGAAACGAAATTCTAAAAATTTTGAAGTTATATTATTTTAAAAATTAAAGGAAAATAAATTTTAATCAGAAATGGTCCCGAGACGAAACTTTTAAAATCTTTAATTTTCGGTGGTTTCAAGTTTCTAAAATGTTTTAAAAAATTTAAAAAAACTTTTGAAGTTATATTATTTTTAAAAATTGAAGGAAAATAAATTTTAATCAGAAATGGTCCCGAGACGAAACTTTTAAAATCTTTAATTTTCGGTGGTTTCAAGTTTCTAAAATGTTTTAAAAAAAATTTTTAGTCATATTATTTTAAAAATTAAGGAAAAATAAATTTTAATCAAAAATGGTCCCGACACGAAATTTTAAAAATCTTTAATTTTGGGTGGTTTCAAGTTTCTAATGAAGTTAGTAAGATTTTCGAAAATCCCACGGACTTCTGGTCCAGGAAAATGTAAAAACAAAAACTCAAGGACCCGATGCTCGAGCTCAAGTCTCTATTTCCGATTTGCAATGGAGACCAGCTTTCCGGGAGAAAGCCGATTGCAGTTTTGCGATCTCACACTTTCTCCCGGTCAGTCGGAAGCCTCTCAAAAATAATCGAAAAAATAAAATTTGGTTTGACCAAGGGCAAATAACTAGTTTTTTTTTAAATTTTAAAAGTGGTCTAAAATTCAGGAACTAGATCCGATTTTTATTCAATTACAGTATACTTGTATTATTGGCATTTTTGACAAATAGAAAAAAAGCAAATAGTTTCTTTTGCCGCTCCTTTCGGGTCAGATTCTGATTCCTATAACGCTAAACAAGCAAATCGTAAAACTATTCCGGTTCTCGTAAACCTTTTTTTACAAAAAAATCTTCAGAAAATCGGCTTACAATTATACTTCATAATACTTGAAAATATTAGAAACAATTTTTTTTTAAAATAACTTCGAGAAAAATTAAAACAAATTTTTTAAAAAAATTATTTTGAAAAAAATTAAAAACAACTTTTTTTTAAAAAATTAAAAACAACTTTTTTAAAAAAACTATTTCGAAAAAAAAATTAGAAACAATTTTTTTTAAAAAATTAAAACAACTTTTTTAAAAAAATTATTTCGAAAAAAATTAAAAACTATTTTTTTTAATTAAAATAACTTTTTTTAGAATTATTATGGAATTCTTCAGAATTCACGGTTTTAGATTATTTCAAAAGTTTATTCTGAATTCTAGGAGACTCCAGAAATTTCCTACAGAATTTTAGAGGGTTTTATGGAATTTTAGAAGACTTCAGAAATTTATTATAGAATTTTAGAAAATTTTATGGAATTCTAGGAGACTCCAGAAATTCCCTAAAAAATTTTAGAAACTTTCACTGAATTCTAGAAAACTCCAGAAATTTGTTATAGAATTTTAGAAAATTTTATAGAATTTTAGAAAACTCCAGAAATTTTTTATAAATTCTTAGAAAATTTTATAAAATTTTAGAAGATTTCAGAAATTTGTTATAGAATTTTAGAAAAGTTTCACTGAATTTTAGACAACTCCAGAAATTTGTCATAAATTCTTAGAAAATTTCGAAATAGTCAACTAAATCCTAAAATTCCCCAGAAATGTTCAAAATTTGTCCAAGAATTCTAAAAATTATGAAATTCGAATAAAATAAAACCCGAAAATTTAAAATTTAGAATTTAACAAAGCCGCAAACAATCCAATGATTCGAGGCTGAATTGCGGAACGAAATGATTGATATATTCCAAAGTTGTTCGAGTGATTTATAAATCGCGACAAAAATGCAAATTCGAAAGCCAAAGGCACCGGTTGGTCATTGTTTATTGTCTTCTTTATACTGGACTGCTCGGTTGACCGCCTCCGGGCACAATATGCTAACAAGACCCCTTGAATGACAAAAATCCGAAAAGTCGTCATATTTCCTCAGGCAATGACAGGACGTTGATTTGGATGAAAGAGAAAACATACAAGATCTCCGAATATCAATAAAGAGATAAGTCCACTCAAGGTCAAAGTAGGAGAAACAAGAAAACAAAAATTTTGATAAAACTGTCCCGAACAAGAAATCAATCATCGTAGAGAAGGTTTTTACAAATCTAAGAACTTTATATTCATTTATATAAATTTAATTTAATTTAAAAAAGTTATAAAAAAAAGTAAAAAATTAAAAATCAATCATCGTAGAGAAGGTTTTTACAAATCTAAGAACTTTATATTTATTTGTATAAATTTAATTAAATTTTAAAAAGTTATAAAAAAAGTAGAAAATTATTTTCTAAACTTTATAAAAAAATAAAAATCAATCATCGTAGAGAAGGTTTTTACAAATCTAAGAACTTTATATTTATTTGTATAAATTTAATTTTACGTAAAAATTAACTTTAAAAATTAGGGAAATTTTCGCGACGAAAGTCCCTGAAAACCACAGTCAATTTTTTTATTTTCAGGTGCGAGTGGAATTTGGCGCAAAAATAATCAAAGATGATAAAACAGCTCCCGTCACGGCTCCTCCTGACAACTTTAACGAGATCATTGTTTTCAGGTGCGAGTGGAATTTGGCGCAAAAAAATCAACTCTCAGAAAGAAAACTTTCAACTTTGAACGTAATTCAGATTCCATATACACTTACTAGTCACCATATTACTGGAACGAAAAAAGTACAACTGATCGCGGGCGGAATCGAACCACCGACCTTCAGTGTGTTAGACTGATGTGATAACCCCTACACCACGCGACCATGAAAATTAGCTTCAGAACAATACTTTTGAAAGTAGTAAAGTGAACTCTTGCCGCGAAAAACTTTAAAAAAATTTAAAAAATTCACTTTCCAAATACAAGTAGAATTTCGCGCAAAAGACAACCAGAGTTTTGACCTAATTATGATATATGAATTTTTAAAAATATCCACCGGTATCCTATTTTCGTAATTTTTATTATTTTAAAGTAGATCATTATGAGGTAAATTTGAAGTTAAAGAACTTTGAAGACCGAGTATGCAAAAATTTAAATGGTTTCGAAACAAAAAAACTAACCTGGTACCGGGTGTTTGACGATCGTCAGCAAATCTGGAGAGGCACTCATAGTGATCACTCGATTTAGTTTATTCTAAAATTTAAAAATTAAAATTTGTATAAATAAATCATAAAACTCAAAAAATCACGATTAATTTTATTCTAAAATTTAAATATTTAAAAATTATTTAAATAAGTTACATAAAACTCAAGAAATCACGATTAAGTTTATTCTAAAATTTAAAAATTAAAATTTGTATAAATAAATCATATAAAATTCAAAAAATCACAATTTAGTTTATTCTAAAATTTAAATATTTAAAAATTATTGAAATAAATCATAAAACTCAAGAAATCACGATTTAGTTTATTCTAAAAAAAAAAAATTAAAATTTGCATAAATAAATTATAAAACTCAAAAAATCACGATTTAATTTATTCTAAAATTTAAATATTAAAATTTGTATAAATAAGTTATGTAAAAAGTTGAAAAAATCACAATCAATTAAGTTTGCTCAAAAATCAAATATTTTTTTAAAATTAAAATTTTATTTCTTTAAAAATTTTTAAAAACTAAAATTTTTTGAATTTTATTATTTGAAAATTATAATTTTTTGAATTTTATTATTTAAAAATTATAATTTTTTGAATTTTATCATTTAAAAATTTAATTTTTTGAATTTTATTATTTGAAAATTATAATTTTCCGAATTTTATTATTTAAAACCTATAATTTTTTGAATGTTATTATTTAAAAATTATAATTTTTTGAATTTTATTATTTAAAAAATTTTATTTCTTAAATTTTATTATTTAAAAATTTAATTTTTTGAATTTTATTATTTGAAAATTATAATTTTCCGAATTTTATTATTTAAAAATTTAATTTTTTGAACTTAAATTGACTAAAAAGGTCAACAAGGATCGTGATCATTCAAAAAATCATTTTCTCACTTCAACTTCGCGGGAAATTAAGCATGATTAAGACGATAATCGGAAGTGAAAACTGTTGATAAATAGGGTACTAAGCAGAGATAAGGTTGTCATGGAGCGTACCTAGCAAAACATTTGTTTTTGAAACGGAAATGAAAATTTCAAGATCGAAGTAAAAAATTCTTCAACTTTTTTCATTTTTACAATATATTAAAAATTTTAAAAAAATAAATACAAAATTCTGAAATTTCTGGTCCTAACTGGAAAATTTGAAAAATTCCCGTTGAGACCATTTTTTTGAATTTTGATCAAAAATTTATTTTTTTAAGAAAATGGTTTTTAACTTTTTAAGAATCATTGAAACAAAAAAATTTACACTTTTTGGTCCCAACTAGAAAATTTGAAAAATTCCCGTTGAGACCATTTTTTCGAATTTTGATCAAAAATTTATTTTTTTAAAAAAAATACAGTCTTTAATTTTTTTAGAATCATTGAAACAAAAAATTTCACACTTTTTGGTCCTAACTGGAAAATTTGAAAAATTCGTGTCAAGACCATTTTTTGGAATTTTGATCAAAAATTTATTTTTTTTAAAGAAAATACAGCTTTTTAATTTTTCAAGAATCAGAGATTCGACCTTTTTATCTCGTGAATTTTGACACTAATTACACCGGCACATAAGGATTATTTCAATCAAAATAAAGTTAATCCAAAAAATAAATAAATTTATTTCTTAAAATTAGCGCGTAATTTTTGAAAAAATTTCAAAAATAAAAATTTTAATTTTAGGATTTTATGATTTTATAATTTTAGGATTTTATAATTTTAGGGTTCTTAAATCTCTGCGGGGATCCAGAAGCGGCAAAAACAAAAGAAATCCAAAATGCAAATTAGACCACTTGAATCTCAATTTTTGGAAAATCTGGCCGAAATTTTGAACTTGTAATTCGAATGGTTTCTGATATTCATGTAATCAAGGCCATTAAAACCTAATCTCCTCTGGTTACATAAAAATCGAAAAATTTTGCCGGTTTTTTTGTGATTCAGATGATCGTAAAAAATTCAATGTTCAAAAATCCGAATCATAAGTTCCAAAGTTTTTTGAATAAAAATCACACTTAAAACAAAAATTTTTTAAATAAAAATTAACAAAAAAAACAAAAATTTTAAGAATTAAAATTAACAAAAAAAAATAAAAATTAACAAAAAAAACAAAAATGTTTTAAACAAAAATTAATAAAAAAATAAAAAATATAAAATTAATAGAAATTTTTAAAATTTATATTGAAAAAAAATTAAATTTTGAAAATTAAGAAAAATAAAAAGAAAATTATATTTAAAAAATTTAGATTAATAAAAATATTTAAATTTTAAAAATTCACATTAAAAAAATTTTTTAAAATGATTACGAAATAATTTCAACACAAAAATATTAAATTTTTTTAAATTTTAAATTTTAAATAATTTTAAATGTTTTTTAAATTTCTAATTTTAAATTATTTTTTATTTTTTTTAAATTTCTAATTTTAAATTATTTTTTAATTTTCTAAAAATTTCTAATTTTAAATTATTTTTTATTTTCCAAAAATTTCTAATTTTTAATAATTTTTAAACTTTTTAAATTTTAAAAACTGATGAAATTTTTGAAGCCTTCAGAAGCTTCCATTCGATTCTGAAGATTTCAAAAATTTGGAGATTGTATTTGAATAAAATTAAAACTAAATTTTTTCAAATTACAAATGTTGCCAAATTTGAGTCCTTGGCGAAGAATAATGAACGCCAATTAGAATTTCCATGTCATTATGGAAATTAAAAATGGATGATTTTACAAAATTTGTCTCGACACGAATTTCCAAAATTAAAAAAAAAACAGAATTTTTCGATTTCAAATAATTTCGAATTTTTAAAGATTTTTGAAAATTCCAAGTCTTAGATTTCAGATAATTCTAAAAGTCTTCTGAATTTTCCATAGGATTCTAGAAATTTTCTGAATTCTAATTTTTTGAAATTTTTAATTTTTTTTAATTCAGATAATTTTAAAAAATCAAAAATCTTAAATTTCAGATAATGGTAAAAAAATTAAAAATTACAGAAAACTTCAGAATCTCCCCATGGACTCCAAAAGTCTTCTGAATTTTCCATAGGATTCTAGAAATTTTCTGAATTCTAATTTTTTGAAATTTTTAATTTTTTTGTAATTCAGATAATTTTAAAAAATCAAAAATCTTAAATTTCAGATAATGGTAAAAAAATTAAAAATTACTGAAAACTTCAGAATTTCCTCATGGACTCCAAAAGCCTTCTAAATTCCGAACTCATATTTTTTAAATTTTTTAAAATTCAGATGATTGTAAAAAATCGAAAATTTTAAGTTTCAGATAATTCTAAAAATTTTCAAAAATTCTAGAAGATTCTAAAGTTCTTCTAAATCTTTTATTAAATTTAAAAAATTCTAAATTCTCGCATTTTTTCGATTTTTTTCCGGATTCAGATGATCGTAAAAAAAATCCAAAATCCGAATCGTAAATTCAAGTTTGTTTTTCATAAAAACTTGAATGAAATTTCAAAAACGATCGTGGGAATTTATTTAATTTAAAATACGAAAATCCAAGAACAGATGTGGGACTTGTTTCCAGAAGACACGCGATCAAAATTAATAAAATCATTTTTGCAAGTTCTGACTGGTCACTTTCTCCCAAAAGAGAAAGGATAAATGGCCCTGTTTTGACCATCGAGTGACCTGGAAAATCTGGTCCAGCACAAATAACAAGTCAAGGTAATCATATTTAATAAAAATTATCTCGAGTTAAATTTTAGAAGTTTTTAAAAATCATTATTTTTTAATTTAAAAGTTTGTATTTTTAAAAAATTATCTCGAGTTAAATTTTAGAAGTTTTTAAAAATCGTTATTTCTAGATTTAAAAATTTGTATTTAATAAAAATTATCTCGAGTTAAATTTTAGAAGTTTTTAAAAATCGTTATTTCTAGATTTAAAAATTTGTATTTAATAAAAATTGTCTTAAGTAGAATTTTAGAACTTTTAAAAATCGTTATTTTTAGATTTAAAAATTGTCTCGACACGAAATTTTAGGGTTTTCTAGAAACATTCAAAATCATATTTTATAAAAATGTGTATTTTTTAGAAATTTTTAAAATTTATTATTTTTTAATTTAAAAATTATGTTTAAGAAATTAAAAATTTTAGAATTTTTATTATCTTTAAATAAAAAATTTTAATTTTTCCGAAAATGGTCCCAAAACGTAATTTTTGAATTTTCAGAACCGTAGTATTTTAAAAATCATTAATTTTACAAAATGGTCCCGAAGCGAATTTTAAATTTTTGTGACGATTTCGAAATATTTTTGGTTTTTCCAAATTTGGAGATTTCTAAGATTAAATAAAGCAAAAACTCCATATAGCCTCAGGGAACAGTGATCGAACTGACCACCAGATCTCGTCAAAGACGAATTTTCTTTGATTAAGCCAAATTTGGATTTTTCACACGGTCGAAAATTTGAGAGTTATTATTCAAAAAAAATTCTCACACTTAATTTTTGAAAACTAACCTTGTAGAAAAAATATAGATTTCGCAAAAGCAAATGGAACAATTTTAACTTTGATTTTGATTCAAGAGGTCGTTCTGAAGACGGCTGCCAAGACAAAATACTTTTATCCACGGAATCTGGATCTCTGAAAATATTAAAATCACAAAATTACGAAAATCAAAATTTCAAAAATAAAATTTTTCTAGAATTTTAGTTTTTGTTAATTTTTAGGATCCTAGAAATCTTTAGAATCTTAGATTTTTGAAGTTTTTAGAATTCTAGAAATGTCCAGAATCTCAATTTCTTGAGATTTTTAAAATTCTAGAAATCTTCAGAATTTTCTATTGGATTCTGGAGAAGTTTAAAGAATTCTAAAATTTCCAATTTCTGATGATTCTAGAAAATTCATTAGATTCTGAAAGTTTCTGGAAACTTTTCAGAAATTCCAGAAGACTCCAGAAGTTTCGATGACATTCTTTGAAAATTTTCTGAATCTCGGAAAGTTGTGGAAATTTCAAAGATCCTAAAAATTTCAAAAATTCTGAAAAAATCAAAAAAATTTCTAATTTTGAAATTTTTCAAAATTTCAGAATCTTGTCGGATTTTTAATTATTTAAAATTTTTTGATTTTAAAAATTGAAAATTACATCAAGAAAAATAACAAATTCAAAACGAAGCCATCGCAGAGTTCGGAGTACTTCAGTGGGACACAGTCCAGAACCCTCCAACTCTTCTCCGGAACGATCGCCGAAGGACCAGATACGCAATCTCTGTAAATATTCCATTTTTAATAAATTAAAATAACTTCTATCCTACCGTATCCAGGATCCTAAAGCACGACTCCAAAATTTTTCTTCATTCATTTTTCCACGAAAATTGTTTTTTGACAGTTCCAAAAAACAACTCTTTCGTTTTCGGAAAAAAAATTAAAAACTGTTTATCCTGCTTAACCGAGTAATTGGTCGCGATTTTCAAGAAGAAAGTTTCTACATCCTTCTGGAGAGTCGTCCTTAAGCACTACAAAATTCTTCAATTGATCGAAAATCAAATATTGATCAAGCAAAAACCACGTTTTAAATTTCTACAGTATCCTCGAAATCGTTTACAAATTTAAAAATGTAAAAAATAAAAAACGTTTAAATTTCCAAATATTCTCAAAATTAAAAATTTACTAAAAATTAAAAACAATAAAAACATGTTCAAAAATTTCGACAGTATTTTAGAAATCTTTGAAAAGTTAAAAAATCAATGTTTTATTTTCTATAATATTTTAGAAATCTTTGAAAAGTTAAAAAATCAATGTTTTATTTTCTATAATATTTTAGAAATCTTTGAAAAGTTATCAAGTTTATAAAATTGAAAATATACTCAAGATTTGTTCTTTCTGGAAGTCTTATTGATGACTAAAGAATTTGACCGATTGATCGAAAACTAAATACTAGTCACAAACCATATTCAGAAGGTTCCTGTGTCTTTCTGAAGGTCAGTTCTTGGAAAATAAAAAATCCAAATCGAAAAACCAATATTAGTCAAATATATATTCAAAACAGTCATACATCCTAGAGGTCAGTTGTTGAAAAATGAATTTCCAAAATTGATCGAAAATTGAATATTATTCAATTAAGGAACATTTCTAGATTTTATATTTTTAAATGATTGAAAATTCCGAAATTAAACTAATTGAAAATTGAATATTATTCAAAAATACTTAAAATTCATCTTTTTAAAAGTTAAATTTAAAAAATTTAATTCGGGAATTTTAAATTAAGCCACACATTATTCACACTACATAAGTTTTCTTACAAATTCCTAGGGATCTTTTGTAGAGAACTAAATTTTCAAATTGATCGAAAATAAAACATTAGTCAAATGAAAAGCACGTCCAGAATGTCCAATCTCCAAATAAGGACAATGACAGCGCGGGACAAATAGCAGTCGAGATTTTCGGGTCTAAGGAAATTGATAGAACTGAATAAATATTATTCACATAATATAAAGCAAAAAAATTCTCTTAAAAATAGGTTGAGATTTGATATCTCTCAGGTTTTTACCTTTTTTCATTTTTTCTTGTTTTTGACAAAAATGACAAACTCGGCTTCTCAATGCGCGAACAAGGTTAGCGACGACTTTAACCAAACTGAACTCTGGGAACGATGTTGCGAAAAGGATTCCCTGATCCACAAAAGTATAGTTCGCGAATTCAAGTCTAAAAGAACCCAAAACACAAAAGAAAGGCTGGTTTCAGACTTGTATTAAAAAATTTCTTGACTGATTCATGATCGGATGATCCTGTTCGATGCTTGGAACACCCATCGAATCCAAATATTTGACATTTCCTTTGTCTGGTTTTTTAACCAGAGGAAAACCGTTCCGAACAGTTTTTTATAAAAAAGCTTGATTTCCCTTTCACGGAGAAGTCCAAGGAGGGAACAAGTGCGAGTTGAACAAAAAGGAGAAAAGAGAGCGCGAGTCGAAGAAGCGCAAATCAAAAAGAGGTGCGATATAAGACCAGGCGCGCGTCATGGATGATACCAGTTGGAGAAGAAGAAGGGGCGAGTCGAGAAAACTGCAACTTGAAGAAAATAGAGAAGAAGAAAGGTGCGAGAAGAAGAGAGAGAGAGGAAGAAAGGGCGAGTTGAAGCTAAGCGGGCGTCAAATACAAAAGGAAATAAGTGCAAGAGAAAAACAGACACAGGAAGTGTGAGTCAAACTAAGCGCGAGCCGAAGCCGAACGTGAATGGAGAAAAGTGCGAGACAAATACAAGTGTAAATGGACAGTCGGGTGGCACAAAAAGTCCAAAAGTGACCAAACAAAGTTGGCACTCGCGCGAAAAACTGTCCATGGGAAACAACAATACACCCGGACTGGCGACACCTTGAAAACAATGAACTAAATTCCAGCAAATTTGTTTTCGGAAAAGGTAAACCGCGAGAATCAAAAACGACACCAAAACCAATTTCAGAAATAGGAAGATCGGTTTTTCTTCTTTTGATTGCGCGAAAAACTGGTGCCAAGACAACAAGACTTTTTTTCCGAAGCAGATGCAGGTAGTCAAGGCAAAACTGGTCATTCACCTTTGAAACATCGTGCTTACTCGCCTGGCAAATGACCAATCCTCGAGACAATTATGGTAATAACGGCCGTTCTCACCGAAAGAGTCAAAACTAGTCCTGTGTGTATATAACAAATAATCTGGCATTTCAGGTCCAATCCTGTGGTTAATTCAAGAAAATAAAAGCTATTTTATTAGAAACTTAAAAATGGAAACTGTTACGAAATTGTTTAACCACAAATTTTTGGAATTTTAACATTAAAGTAAAAAATTTTTAAAATTAACGGCCAGGTTTACTATTTTCTATATTTATAAAAATTTATACAAAATTCAAAAAATCGTATCATAAAAAACGCAGTTTTTACGAATTTGTCTTGACACGAAGTTCTAAAATTCAAGATCCTCTTAGAATTGGTCTCAGACAGTAGAGAGTGCAAGTGAAGACAAACCAAGTCAGTCGCTGTATCAAATTGCCAAATTTACCGATTTCCTACTTGCACTTTCCCTGCAGAAATCTCAAAAAACCAAATTACTACAAAAATTACAAAAAATTTCAACAAAACTACTTTAATACAAGTTTTTAAAAACCTTCAAAACTACTTTAAAAATCGTATTTTCTTTAATTACAATTTTAATTAACAAAATACTTTCTATCTGCAAAATTTTTATTTTCCGGAAACAAAAAACTCCATGGAATAAATTCCAATCTCAAGAACAAACAATTTCAGAAAAGCTGCAACAAACGATCAGTTTTTCCTTCGCTGACCATTTCTCTTGTTCGAGTACTTCTTTGTCCAAAAAAACCAGAAATTCGATTCAAACTCGTCATCTAACCATTTTTTCACTTCATCATAACAAGAAACTTTCGAAAACAACTTTTCGAATATATTATGAGGTCAGAAAAATAAAACAGATCCCCAAAAAATTTCATATTATCAAAAAATAATAAACCCGGAAATTAGTGCATTGTACCATTTCCACTCGTCGGCAACCCCAGCATCGGTTTCAATTGATCTGCAGAAATAGTTTGAGGGGCAGATGGCTGACGGTACATCATATTCGGAGGATACGGACCTGCAAGACAATAAATTACAACTTCTTTCTCTTAAAAATGTTTCAGATTTTTAATTCGAAGAAATCAAATATCCGCTATACAATATTCAATTTCTTTGCCATCTCCATTTTAACAATAGACATTCAAAACCACTTAAATCTCGAGTACTATTGTCAAAACAATGTCGTATTGTTTCATTGATTTCCATTAAATCTACAAACCTGGATAATTAGAGAAATTTGGAGGATACATAGGTGCACAACCATATGGCATTCCATTCAGAGGCATGTTGGGAGGTGGAATATTGGTCGGGAATCCTGTAGAACGATCCGAGAACGAAGTTCCACCATAATCAATTCTTGCCCTCTTTCTGTCTGATTCCTCACTAAAAATCAATTATAAAAACTATAAAATTAAACAAATTATCTCAGCATGTTTCTAAAAACTACAGTAGTCTACATAGCAATTTTGATTTTCCATAACAGTACCTTCACAATAAGTCATACTATAAAAATCAAAAAATATACTTTTTACAAGACTATATCGACAACAATTTCTGGAAGTTTTTAGAGCTTACATGATAATTTTGGTTTTACACAACAATATCTTTATAATCAATGTTTTGAAGTTATATTCTATCTAAATAGATCTAAAACCTTTCTTAATCGGAATATATAAAACATTGAACCCATTACCTACTTTCATGTGTCAGTATTGATATATGGGAATATTAATAAACATTCGAAAATTAAATTTAACACTATGCCCCACCGAAAATAAGTTGATTTCCTAATTATCGAAAATTATTAATTTCGAAATATCTAACTTACTCTTTTCCTGAATATAACCGTTTTCCTTGATGAACACTCGGAGGTGGAATAGGTAACTGACATTCTAGAGCCAAATGAACAGAAAACGCTTCATTTAATTTAGCCGGATCACATCCTAACTCTTCCAAAAAATCCATTTTTTTCAACGAAAAATTATATCTTTCCTCCAATGTCAAATCCTTCGCTTTAATAGCAAAATCAAAAGCTTCAATAACATCTGCTTCTTTAAAATGCGATGAACTATTATGTACATCAATCAATGCATAATAAAGTTTCACATTTCCTTTATCTCTTGAAATTGCTTCTTTTAACACTTTATCCGCCAATTTTCTATCATGCCTTATCTATAAAAATTATAAAATTAAAAAACAAAAACACAAAACTAACCTTAAGATGCATTCTAGCAAGTTTCATGGCATAAAACGAATATAAACGATTAGGACAGTCTACATCTTTCATAAATTTTTCGTATTTAGTTATGACTTCACCATAGTCACCTTTATCTGCTTTAGCTTTCTGGATCCTTCTTCTGGCAATGTTGATTCTTCTCAACTCAATGGACACGTATCCAGGACATCGACGCGAAAAGTCAGATAGAATCCTATCAGCAGAATCCGAGTCTCCTAAAAATTCTATTTCTCGACTGTTTTTTTCTAATCAATTCATGCTCAAGTACATGAAAATCTCCTACTATATCATAGAAACTCCTAATTTCAAAATTCATATTATAAATCACTTCTTTGGGCAGGAGATGGAACAACAATTTACCGTGCTTTTCTTCAAATGCTGAGTATGCGAGAAAGAGGGCAGGTTTCCTAGGACAATGGACTTCTGTTGCTCTCTTGTAGACTTTCTTCGCTTGAGCTGTATCACCGATAGAATCCAAATAAGCAGCATACTAAAAATGTGAAAAACCGTTTTGCAAATTCAAAGATTTTAACCAACCTTGATCCACATTTCTTCATAAATAGCACATGCAACTAAACATCTTTCAAACAAAGTTTCAATACGTTTTTTCGATTGTTTTGTTTCTGGCTGGGCAATTTCAAAGTCGATATAATTATGCCAATTCCTGAGTTGTTCTCGATCAAGAGCTTTCACATGAAAATACGGACGTTTAATCTAAAGGTACATTTAATTTTGCAAAACAATCATACAAAACTTACAGCACTCTCGAATGTCCATCTTTTCCTCACTTCTCGTTCATTATTTTGGAAGGTTTTTCTACGTCTCTCAATAATCGTCTCTCTGTAGGCTTGCAAGGCTGTTTCGGAATGCCTTTTCCTTTTCACCAGGACAGTACTTATGTTCCCTTCTTCATCTAGCGTCTGTTTCTCGTATTCCTCGACAGTAAACAGAGGTCCATCATGGTTGGCCAGTCTGTCAGCAAGTAGTTCCTTCGTGATGTCCTCATATTCCTCTGCAGTCAGAATTTCGTCTGGTTCTCTGTTCTGAATGAATTCAACAAATTTGTCCCAATGAGAGGCATATGAAAGAGTCATCGTGGTGAAAATCAAGTCGAAGAGGGACATGGCCCTCTGGTACTCATGGTGCTCAATCTCGAAATCGATAAACTTGCTCCAGATGGCGTCCGAACGGAAGTCCCGGCCACAGCCTTGTGCTGCTCTCAGAAAAGAACTAAAACACTTTTATATAAAAAAGACCAGTTAAAACCCACTGTCTCATTTTTTTGACCAAATTCATCTTCTTGTTTGCATTAGAAGCTATATCTTTCAAAAAATCAAAATAACTAAGCCATAAATCAACAGAAAGCGGAGTTTCAGTTACACCTCGTTCGTAAACTTCTGCAGCCCTGTCGAAACTGTGATGTCGAAGTTCGAAGTCAGCGTACTTGCGCCAGTAACCGTAGCAATACGGAAACTTGCTGAGGAACGGTTCGTACACTTCTCTGGCACGCTTCACATCGTCCAGTTCCTCCACCAGTGTTATCAGCTTCGTCCAGCTGTCGAACTTGTACGGATCATCCTTAACATCACGCCAGAGTTCTCGGTACTCCCGCATTCGGGGGTCTGGCGAGCGAGAATCCCTGAAAATTCCGAAATTAACTACTATTTAAAAAACAAAATTTAACTAACCTCGACGAACTTCTGCGTGGGCTTCTACTCCTACTTCGGCTTCTATCACGACTCATTATCGCTGAAAAGTGGCGGATTTAGAGAGTTCGATATATGAAAAGTAAAAAATTAAAAATTGCGAATATTCCCGAAAACTTAATTTCTTGGGTAATTTTGATTCAGTAGGGACAGAATTGGTCGTCAGAGAGACTTGAAGGGATATTGACGAGGACAAAGTGGACAAAGACGAGGAACGAGGGAAAGGGATAAGGAACCAGAGACGGAGGTTGCCGCCATGTTTTTGTTCTCGAAACAGAGCAAGTTTTCCAGCCAGGACCACTCCTTGGATTTTCGAAGAAATTTCGATATATAAAAAGTTAATTTTCCCGATTAAAAACTTACTTTTCTCAATTTCCAACATTCCTAAAACATTGAATACTATCTTTACAAAAATTCAAGTATATAGAAAATCGATTTTCTTCAGTAAAAACTTAAATTTTGAATAATTTTTAAAATTTGATATAAAAAGTTAATTTTCCCGATTAAAAACTTACTTTTCTCAATTTCAAACATTCCTAAAACATTGAATATTATACTTATAAATATACAAAAGTCGCTTTTCTTCAATAAAAAAATTCGAATTTTTAAATTTTGAATATTTTTAAAAACAAAAATTTAATTTTTTAAATTTATCAAAAAATATAAATCTTAAATAATGATGAAAATTAAATTTCCTTGAAGTTATAATATCACGGAAAATTAGAACCAAATATTATTCCGAAATTGTCTGAAATTTTTAAAATTTTCAAAAATTTTCATTGAATTTTTAAAATTTTAAGAACTTTGAATTCTGGAAGGTTTTGAGAACTTCGGTAAAATCCTGAAAGAATTCAGAAGCGCCCATGAAGTTATGGAAGATGTCGGAAGTTTCAACTGGATTCTGGAAGATTCTAAAAATTTCCACAAGATTTCTGAATTTTCTACTTGATCCTAAAATTCTATGGAAATTTTCATAAAATTCACAAAAATTCCAGATTTCAATTGAATTCTGAAAAATTTTAGAAATTTCCATAAAATCCCAAAGAATTCGAGAAGCTTCCACTGAATTCTGGAAGATTCTAAAAGACTTTTTTAAAATTTCAAAAGTTTCAACTGAATTCTATAATCTTCAAGAATTTCATAAAGTTCTGAAACTTTTAAAACTTCTTCTAAAAGTTCTAAAACTTAATTTAAAACTTTTTTTAAAAGTTCTAAAATTTTTAAAACTTAATTTAAAACTTTTAAAACTAAAATTTCTAAAACTTTTAAAGCTTTTAAAAGTTCTTCTAAAATTTTTAAAACTTAATTTAAAATTTCTAAAATTTCTAAAATTTTCAAAACTTCTTCTAAAATTTCTAAAACTTAATTTAAAACTTCCAAAATCTTCAAAAATAAAATTACCAAAAAATTTTTATTTTTTATATTACAGTACACGTATTTAATTTTAATAATTTTTACTAAATTTGAATTAAATGTTATAAGTGTGGAATCCTTGGCCAGTTTTTCTTCCAAGTTTTCCTTCTTGGACGAGTCTGTCGAGGGTTTCGCAGGGGAAAAATCTAGGGTCGTCGGGGAATCTCTGGTGCCATCCGTCGACGACGAACTTCATGGTGTCTAGTCCGATGTAGTCCAGGAGTTCGAAGGGGCCCATGGGGTGGCCCGTCCCGAGCTTCATGGCGGTGTCTATGTCCTCCAAAGTCGCGTCTTTCCTTTCTTCCATCCTCATCGCTTCCAACAAGTACGGTATCAGGAGTCTGTTCACTATGAATCCTGGGGTGTCTCTGGACTTCACTGGTGTTTTTCCGAGTTTTTTGCAGAAATTCAACAAACTTTGGTACACTGTGTCGGTGGTTACAGTACCCCTGACGACCTCGACGAGCTTCATCGAAGGCACCGGGTTGAAGAAGTGCAGACCGGCGAAGTGCGACTTCTTCGAAAACTTGTCCGAAACGTCCTCCAGAAGGAACGAAGACGTGTTAGTCACGACGATACAGGTCTCCGAAATCCTGTTTTCGACCTCAGACAGCAGCTTCTGCTTCACTTTCAGATTCTCCACCACGGCCTCAATCAGGACTTCAGCGTCTTCCAGGTCGGCCTCGTCGTAGTTGTCCACCAAAGTGAGATTCTGGAGACAAGCCCCAACGTAGTCCTCCCGGGCCTCGGTTTCTTCAGGAAATCGTTTTTTCGCAGATCTCGAAATTCCGTTTTTTATTTTGTTTTTACATTGATTCAGTTTTTCTAAATTCCTTCCGACTACAGTAACCCGGAAGCCTTTCTCCACTGCCACCTGAAATTTCCTCATTAAATTCGAAAATTAAAAAATAATTTTTTTTTGAAATTTTTAAAAATCATCGTTTTTGCATACTTCTGGAAAATTTCAAAAATATTTAAAGAATTTGAAAATTTTTTAATTTTTACGAGATTCTGGAAAATTTTAAAAATTTAGAAAATTTTAAAAATTCGGAAAATTTTAGAAAATTTTAAAAATTTGGAAAGTTTTAGAAAATTTTGGGAAATTTTAAAAATTTGGAAGATTCTGAAATGTTTCATGAAATTTTTGAAACTCCGGTAGAATTCTGAAAAATCCTAGAATCTTTCAACGAATTTCAGAAAATTCAAGAAATTTTATAAGAATCCAGAAAATTCTACAAGATTCTGAAATCTGTTATAAAATTTTAGAAAATTTAATAAAATTCTAAATTTTTCGAAAAATTTTAGAAAATTTAAAGTTTGTAAAAAAATCAAAAACATTTCAGAAGTTTTACTAAAATTCTGGAAGATTCTAGGACTTTTTATAAGAATCTAGAAAATTCTACAAGATTCTGAAATCTGTTATAAAATTTTAGAAAATTTAATAAAATTCTAAATTTTTCGAAATATTTTAGAAAATTTAAAGTTTTTAAAAATCTAGATAATTTCAGTTTTTTGAAATTTTAGAAGTTTTAATATTCTGGAAGATTTCAAAAATATCCACATAATAGAAAAATCTGAAATTGAAATTTTTCCGAAAAACCAAACCTGAGCGATTCCGGTGCCCATGAGGCCGGTGCCGACGATGACGACATTCTTCACTTCGTACAGTTCCTGAGCGCCCATGATGGTTGAGTTCACGGAGGGGCCTCGGGCGGACTGTCCATTTATACCGTAATCGGGGCTCTTATCAGTGTTCCTGAATTCACGTGGACAGATGGCGAGATCAGAAACTTCTTTATCTTCAAAAACCAAAAAACACATCAGACCATCGATGTGAGTTTTCCAAAGTACTTTGTTGTGTTTTTACAGGATAATTACGAAAAATAAAAAAAATGAAAAAGATCGATCACACCATCTTTGTTTGGCCAGTTTTATCATTGAGGAACTCGGCCGGAATCAGGAGATCATGCTTTCCAAAATTTCCGCTTTTTGAATGTTCTCTAACTTCGGAATTTCACGTGAACAAAACAAAAAAAAGCACTCTGAAAGCAGTGCCGGAGGGCTTTCCCGTCGAGACCTTCGAGAACACAGAAAACCATTGATTTTCCAATTTTTGACTCGGCATTGGTTTTTCGTTTTTTAAATATTTTTAAAATTATATTTTTCTAAATTAAAAATCGCTATTTTCACGAAATGGTCCCGGAACGAAATTTTGGAAGTTTTTAGAATTTTAAATTTTATATAATTTTTGAATTTTTATTGGATTTTAGAAGATTCAAGAAGTTTCTAAAGTAATATTCTTTTAAATTTAAAATAAACAAATAAATAGTATTGCGAAATGGTCCCAAAACGAAATTTTGGAAGTTTTTAGAATTTTAAATTTTATATAATTTTTGAATTTTTATTGAATTTTAGAAGATTCAAGAAGTTTCTAAAGTAATATTCTTTTAAATTTAAAATAAAAAAATGAATATTATTGCGAAATGGTCCCGGAACGAAATTTTGGAAGTCTTTTGAAATTGGAAAATTTTGCATGATGATTTTAGTTTCTTGTGGTTATTTCGTAATTTTATGTGGTTTTAAAATTGATTTTTTCGGAACTATATTCTGACTAATTAAGCTTAGAAAGTTTTAAGTTAGAATTTAACAAAGTAGAAAACTCTGTC
Organism: Halicephalobus mephisto; assembly: GCA_009193035.1. NCBI lineage: Eukaryota > Metazoa > Nematoda > Chromadorea > Rhabditida > Panagrolaimidae > Halicephalobus > Halicephalobus mephisto. Next base: position 367,328 of record SWDT01000045.1, read on the forward strand.
AAAATTCTGAAATTAATGTTCATATATGAAAGTACGGCCATGTGACGTTCCTGTTCCAAACATTAATGTTCCAATTTTAGAGTTAAAATTCTATAAAAAGTATATATAATAGGGTAATAAAACCTGTAGATTCTGAATCTGTAGTTATAATTGAAATTTAATTTTCGGAATTCAAGATTCTGAGTTAACCGATACTTATACCTGAAGTATCTATATTCCAAACATTTATGTCCCAATTTTAGGGTTAAAATTCTATAAAAAGTATATATAGTAGAGTAATAGAACCTGTAGATTCTGAATCTGTAGTTAGAATTGAAATTTAATTTTCAGAATTCGAGATTCTGAAAACTAACTTTGAATTTTTATGATATATCAAATTTTATATAAAAACTTTATTTAAAAAACAAAAACTTATCTAAAATGGCTTTAAAGTAGTATGTAACAGATGTAAAGTTGTTCAAAGTGGTTTTTTTAATTTTTAAATTAAAATTTCAAAAATTGGAACATAAACGTCGCATTACAGAAGGTACCCGTATCTCCCCCCGGAAATCCACCCAATCCTGAAGTACTGTTGGAAATAAATTCATCCCGAAATCTCCAAAGAAAATCTCGTTATTGATCAGTTTTCTTCGTTGCGGGAGATATCTAGATCAACAGCGCTCAATTTTTGATTTGTCATCGATATAAAATCTTTAATTTTTTAATTTTATTATTCATTTTTCGTGGATTAAATTTATTATGTAGTAATTTTAAGTATTTTTAGAACAATAATGGGCGACAACGAAGCGAAAGCCCGGGCTAAACTGGCCGAAGCCGAAAAAAAAGGAAAAAAAGGCGGAATTTTTGGATTTTTTTCCAACACTAGTCCCGATGAAATTGCCGATACATACATCCAGGTCAGTTGGCTATGTGATACAATCGAAATTGATATATGAAACTCGATTTTTAGGCCGGTAATTTGTTCAAAATCGCGAAAAATTGGGACGAAGCCGGAAAAGCGTTCGAAAAAGCCGCCGGAAGCTACGATTCAGACGGGAAACACAACTCCGCGATGCAGTTTGCCGAGGCCGGCAATTGCTACAGGAAGACGAATCCCAATAAAGCAATCGAGATGATTCTGAAGTCCGCCGACATATACACCGACATGGGCAGATTTCCCATGGCCGCCAAGAATCACGTTACTGTAGCCGAGATTTACGAAACCGAAGCCCCAAACAAGGAAGAAGCATTGAAACACTACGCTCAAGCCGCAGATTACTACAAAGGAGAAGAACAAAAAACTACTGCTACCAAATATCTGGAAAAAGTCGGATGTTACGCCGCCGAACTGGGCCAGCTCAGAAAGGCGATCGACACTTTCGAGGAAATCGCAATCTGGCAAGCAGATCATTCTACTTTGAAGTACGCAGCCAAAAACAACTTTTTCAAAGCCTTACTTTGCTACTTGAATCTAGATGCCGTAAGTTTTTTGAATTCTAGGCTAACGGGACAATCCTGGGGTTAGGTTCCTGTTTCGATATATATGAAACTTTTTATATATGGACATTTTCATATATGAACATTTTCGTATATGGACATTTTCATATATGAACATTTTCGTATATGAGCATTTTCATACATCAACATTTTCATATATGAAATTCAATCTTCTCTATAATATGTCCTCGAATACCTAAAAAACCCTCCAAATTTCTCTTAGAATGGGTCTTAAAATACTTTTTAAAAAAACTTAAATTTATATACAAATAAGTTTCGAAATACTTTCTAAAAAACTTAAATCTCTCTACAAATAAATTTCGAAGTACTTTTTAAAATACTTTCCAAATTTCTCTACAAATAAATTTCGAAGTACTTTTTAAAATACTTTCCAAATTTCTCTACAAATAAATCCCGATATATCTTCTAAAAGACCCTCCAGATTCTCCTATGAATATCTCTTTGGATAAATTTCTGAAGCCCTTCAAATTTTCTAAGAATGGACATTTAACTTAATTATTTTATTTTTACTGATATCTTTATCTTTTGTGTTGTTTTTAAAATTAGAGTTTTATTATGGAGATTTTTTCAGTTGGATACTCAACACGCTTTGAAACGTTATGAAGACACTTCTCCGTCCTTCACCGACACTCGGGAATGCAAATTGATCAAAGAACTGGTTTCTGCGATGGAAGCCAACGATGCTGATACTTTTACTGATGCCGTCAAAGGTTACGATAAGATTAGTCATCTAGATCCTTGGGCTACAACTATGTTACTGAAAGCAAAGAAGAAAATTTCCGGTGGTGAAAATCTTGAAGAAGGAGATCTCTGCTGATGTTTTTTGAAATTGCAAAAAATTTTCACTTTTTTGCTTACTTTGTAATTACTGTAGAGGGTGGGGATCTGTAAAACAGAAGCTTACTGTACTAGAAGTCTTGAAATTAAAGTTTTTTGAAATTTTTGGATTTAAAAAAATTAATTATTTTTGAATTTTTTAGGAAATTTATTTTTGTCAAATTTCCTAAATTTTTAAATTCAAAAAAATTTTAATTTTTATTTTCGGATTTTTCTAAATTTTTTTAAAATTTTTATTTTTTTTTCGGATTTTTTTAAAATTCTAAAATTTTTATTTTTTTTTAATTTAAAAATTTATTTTTTTTTAAATTTAAAAATCCAAAAATTTCAAAAAACTTTATTTTTGGACCTGTGAAATCTGTAAATAGATATGAATTATTTTATTTGGGAATAAAATTGGAAACTGCTTCAGGAGGAGGACCGACAATGCCGTTCTCGGCTCATTTCGTCCGTTTTGCTTTGGCCAGAGCGAGAGCTGTCTAATCCGGCCTCGTTGCTGTCCGCTTTATTGAATCCAAAAACCTTTTTTTTTTGGCTTTTTTGAATTTGAGAACTAACATCCAACTATATTTCAGATTTTCGAAAATGAATAAATTTGGTTCGACGAAGGTGAGTGATTAACAAAATTGGAATTCCATATAAGCTTCAGATTTCTGGATTAACACTTGGCAGATCTAGAATACTTTCGAAAATACTAAATATTCGTGTCAAAATTATTTCGTAAAAACTATTTTTTTATTTAAAAAAGTGTAATTTTCAAAGCTTTTAGAAAATCCAAAAATTTCGTAAAAAAACTATTTTTTATTTTTTTTAAAAATGAAATTTTCGAAGTTTTTAGAAAATCCAAAAATTTTATAAAAAAACTACTTTAAATTTTTTTAATAAAATTTTAATTTTTTTATATAAATTTTAATTTTTTATAAATTTTAATTTTTTATAAAATTTTAATTTTTTATGAAATTTAATTTTTTTAATAAAATCGAAATTTTTTTTATAAAATTTTAATTTTTTATAAAATTTCGATTTTTTATAAAATTTCGATTTTTAGGTAGGACCGTATTCTGACGCTTTTTTCATCCCGAATGAAATTGAATGTTTTTTTGGAAGAAAATTTTCCTGTTTCATCGATGAATCTTCGAATTTTGGAATTTTCGTTCCGAGACTCTCTGAAGGAAAAAATAAATCCTTATTTTTTCACCAAGAAGAACATCCAACAACTTCTGGAAATTTCATTACTGTAGTTTCTCCAACGACGAATCTGATTCCGATGTCGACGGATTCTGACAGTATTGTTTCCTTCAACGAATCCAATTTTCCGAAGACTCCTGTGATTTTAATTTTTTCCGGATTGGTTATCTGTCTGCTTTCTGTGATCCTCTTCTGGGTCTTCAAATGCCGACAACAAGCAGACGAAAAGCCGCACGGTGTTCTCCAGAATGAATATACCCCGGTTCCTTCAGAATCTGGACAAAATAATTTCACAAATCTAAACGGTTGTCTGGACGTTAGAAACGGAAAACCGGTCCAAACGACCACATTGAATGGCGACGTCGTGCCCCCTTGTGTGCCTCCGCACAGGGAGAAGACGGATTACAAGGAATGGTATGTCTAACTGTCGGATCGTCGCCGGGAGCTCCGGATCTGTGTGTAGACAAAATTATATAAAACAACTTTACGGGGCCAAGGACACGAGATAAATCACAACTTTTTTTAAAATATTGCACAATCTCAAAATCCCCGCCAATCCGCAATCGTACACCTTCCGTTGGTCCTCAGGGTACTTCCCTCCGGGACCAACGCTGTGTGGCTTGCATTCAAATAGATGGTGCACAATCCAACACTAACGAAGGAACGTTGCTCCCCTGGGGCATTTGTTCTCTAATTTCGTAAAACCGGTCTTACTTTTTATCTTGTAGATCAGTCTTCTCGGCTTACAACCTGGCCTAAAATGCCATGCGGGCGACAGAAAAGACTGATCTAAAAGCTGTACAACAATTCTTCCCCTGAGGCATTTGATCTTTTTATTTCACAATGCTCTCATTTTTTTCGTTTTTAGATTAGTCTTTTTGGTGTCTAGATTAGCCTAGAATTAACCAAGTAACTAAGACTGATCTAAGAACGAAAAACTTCGAAACGAACAAAATCAAGAGGACGAATACCTCAAGGGAGTAGTTGTTGAACAGTTATCTGACAAGGAAGATACTTAACACTTTTTGAAGTCATCCATATATCATATTCGAGCTTTTTCAAGGGTACATTCAGGATCTAGAATTCAGTTTTTCTTAAATATTTTCTGCAACAAGATAACGCAGAAAATCGACAAATATTAATTCTTGAATTTTCGTGTTCTGATTGATTTTTTCGAAAAGTTAATTGGATATCTGTAATTAATAGGAAAAGAACATATGATTGCTAAAAAGAATAATTAAAATTAGCAAAGTTAAGATAGGAAATAAGGAACTTGAAAGTAGTTTCCAATGTGCGCTCACAATTGAGTAAATTCGATTTTTTCGTGTTCTGATTATTTTTTTTCGAAAAGTTAATTAGATATCTGTAATCGGTGGAGAAAGAACATATTATTATGGAAAAGAATAATTAAAATCAGTTAAGTTAAGATAGTAAATAAGGAACTTGAAAATAGTTTCCAACGTGCGCTCACAATTGAGTAAATTCGATTTTTTCGTGTTTTTGATTGTTTTTTTCGAAAAGTTAATTAGATATCTATAATCAGTGGAGAAAGAACATTTAATAATAGGAAAGTACTATTCAAATCAGTTAAATTAAAATGGAAAACCAGCGACTTGAAAATAAGTTCCAATATGTTTATCAAAAAATGAACGAATTTGCTTCTATTTTCTCAATTTCCGGTTAATGAAATCTCACATTTTGTTCCGTTTCTTCGTTGTAGGGAAGCATTCAGAAAGAATGGACAGCAAATTGCGAATAAATATCCAATAACTTACAAAATAAGCTGCAGGTTGTATCAACAGACTACTTGAACAAAATCTCGACGCCCGATATATGAAATTTCATATTTTGTTTTCGATTTTCTCGTTCCAAAAGAGTGCCTAGAGAAGCCTAAATGCAGATTCTGAATATCCATGTAGTAACTTACAAAATGAACCATAAGTAGTTTCGAAAAATTACTTTAACAAAAATACAAATTTCGACATATAAAATTTCAAATTTTTGTTTTCGGTTTTTTTCTTCTAGAAGAACTTTCGAAAATTACTAAATACAAATTCTGAATATGCACTTAATTACCTGCAAAATGAAATATATATTATTTCAGAAGATGGATTCGGAAAATTTAACTTTTCGATATATCGAATTTTTCGATTTTCTCGTTTCAGAAAATTATTTCATAAAATTTGGACACAGATCCAGAATACATATTGAATCAGCTACGAAATGAGTTATAGATTGTTTCAAAAACTACTTCAAGTAAAGCATTTTCCTCTGTGATTTTATCCGATGATTCTGTGCTCAATTGTTTCTCAGGATTGATTTTTACCGATTAAAATAAAAAATAAAAATATCGACTTTGACTTGTTTCAAACATCAGAAGAAAGATCATTTGCATTCAGAAATCAACTGAAATTTACAATTTAGGAATTTCTAGAAAAAATTAGAAATTCGTTTTGGGACCACTTTGTGAAAAAATTTTATTTTTTATTTTTTTTCAAATTCTAAAATATTAAAAAAACTTCTAGAGATTTCTAAAACCTGAAATTAAATTTTTAAATTTACAATTTAGGAATTTCTAGAAAAGTTTCAAAAATTCGTTTTGGGACCACTTCGTAAAAAAATTTTATTTTTTATTTTTTTAATAAGAAAATTTTTAAATTAACATAATAAATATTGAATTTTACAAACTTTTATGAAATTCCACAAATTTCTAAAAATTTTAGGAATTCGTGTCAGGACCATTTTGTGGTAATTTTTAATTTTCTAAATAAAATAGTAAATTTTTTGATTTTTACAGAATCCGAAATTTTCATCGATGACAATAAAAATTAATTTTTATATTGAATATGACTAAAGATTTCTAAAAATATCCTGGAACCCTGATTTGGATCTTTTTTGTTCAACCAGTATCGAGGTCTGTAAAAAAGTCAAAATCAAAATTTACTTGCAACATTGGCATATCGATTAAAAAATAAAAATTCAATATCAAAATCAAATTGAATTTCCGAACAAAAATTAAGTAAGTCATCTTGCTCGAATATTTCAAGCAAAATGCGGATTTTATTTCGATTTTATAATTTTTGTAAATATAAACTTAAAAATGTTAATTATTTTTTTCGAATATTGTAAGAAAAGTGCGGATTTTACTTTGATTTCATAACTTTGATAGATATAAACTTAAAAATGTTAATTATTTTTTTCGAATATTTCAAGAAAAGTGCGAATTTTACTTTGATTTTATATTGTTGATCTTTTTATAGACTTCAGCATAAATTGGAGTCGTTTTTCTCAGGATAGATTTTGTTTCTCCATCGAATGGAATAAACAGTCATTGGACCAAAACGCGGATTGTTTGTTTAGCAGCCTAATCTGGCTTCCATCGGCCAACTGATCACAAAGCCCGATCCTCATTTGACAGTTTCCATCCGATTTTTCGAATGAATTTTATTTACGTTATCTCAGGTTTCAAAAAATAAAATCATTAAAAAATTATTTTTTGTTAATTTTAAAATTATAATTAAAATTTTGAAGTTTTTAGAATTTTCAGGAATCTAGTGAAGAATTTGAAAAATTAAAAAAAAAACGAAAAATCCGATGAGAGGTTGTGAAGTTTTCTAGAATTTTATGTTTCAAACATTCTGGAATCTAGCAGAAGATTCTCGAAATCTTTCATAATCTAATAAGAAATTTCTAGAATCTTCAAAAATTTCTAAAAAAAATATAATAAAAATTTTTTAAAATTTTGTTCAATTTTCTAGAATTTTTAAAAATATAATAAAAATTTTTTAAATCTTGTTCAATTTTCTAGAATCTTCAAAAATATAATGAAAATTGTTTAAATTTTGTTGAATTTTCTAGAATTTTTAAAAGTCCAATTCAAGCCTAAAATTTCTAAAAAAATTTAAAATCAAAAATTCTGAATATTCGTCCCAAGACAATTTCAGAAAATTTTTTATAAAGTATAATTTTAGAGGTTTTTAGAAAATCTAACAATTTTTATAAAAAGTATACTTTTTAGTTTTTAAAAAATCCGAAATTTTCGTTGTAAGACAATTTCGAAAAATTTTTTTTTAAATTTTTATAAAAATGTGATTTTTGAAGTTTTTATAAAATCCTAAAATTTTTTTAAAATTTTTATAAAAAGTGTGATTTTTGAAGTTTTTAGAAAATCCAAAAATTTTTATAAAAAGTGTGATTTTTGAAGTTTTTAGAGAATCTAAAAATTTTTTTAAATTTTTTATAAAAAGTGTGTTTTTTGAAGTTTTTAGAAAATCCAAAAATTAAGAAAAATTTTTTAGATTTTTGAAGTTTTTAGAAAACAGTCATCTCGAGATAGTTTTATAAAAATGTTTATTTATAAGTTTTATAGTATGATCATAAATTGTTTACAAATCGTATTGTTTTGAATAGGTTAGGGAGGAAAATCGGGCAAGGTCATGGTCACTTTCCGACAACTTTCCACGGACAGACAACCCACCTTTGATCGAGGCCTGTCCTTATTGTTGATTCTCGTTTGTCGTCGGATTGACAGGTCGCGAGTTTGCCAGATCGGGTTGCTCGGGCTGATTCACGCTTCTGAGGAATGCCTCTCACAAAACAGAATTAGTCTGTCCTCCATTTCTGTCCGTGATTCCGATTCATGCGGACGGTTATGACAAAAAAAAATTCTTACACGTGTCTCGGGACTGAATTTATCGACTGATTTTGGTTTTATTTTAGTTTTATTTTATTTTTATTTTAGTTTCCAGTCCTGTTTCCCAATTATTCAATTTCATATTTCTTTTATTTTTTGTAATTTTAAAAAATTATACTTTTTCAAAAATCGAAAATCCAAAAAAATTATACTTTTTCAAAAATCGAAAATCCTAAAAAATAATAAAAAAAATCTTTAAATAAAAATTTATCATGAAATTTTTGAAAATTTTCTCAACACGAATTTTTAAAACTTTCCAATCAAGACCAAAAATTCTAAAATTTTATGTTTTTTTGGGGGGTTTGTTTTCTGAAACTTTCCAGTCAGGACCGGAAATTATAAAATTTCATATTTCTTAAATTTTCGAAATTCCTTGATTTTAAATTTTAAAATTTCATCCAATTACCGTAATTTAGAAAATTTTAAAAAAGTCGTTTTTTTTAATTTTTTAATTTTGAATAATTTCAGGAAGGCTTTGCTCGGATCAGCATTCTGGGCCTTCTGAAGCTGGTCCTGCCCCGACAGTTTTCAGAATGCTCCAGAATCTTCCACGATGTCCATAATCATCCCTCGTGGATTCCGGCGAGCAAAGGCTCTTCAAACGGGTCAATTTCACTCTACAGTATTTTTGTAAATCCTACCACTTGCTGCTCTCGATCTTCGAGAAGGGCCCGAAGCTGAACTGTGATCGGTTGTACAGACGGAATCTGTTCCACAAGGATTCCTTTTTTAAATTTTTAAATTTTTTTAAATTTTTTTAAATTTTCGTAAATTACCACTCCAACTGAAAAGTTGAATCGCCTTCAACCTCATTCCGACAGAGGCAGAACATATCAAAGTTCTCAACAAGAATTTCCAGAATCTGGTGGAAAATTTTCGAATTTTCTACAATCTTCCAGAATCTGGTGGAAAATTTTCGAATTTTTTATTACTTTCCAGAATCTGGTGGAGTCTTCTAGAATTTGATTGAAGGACCTAGAATCTTCAATAACGTCACAGAAGTCCCTGAAGTCCCTGAAGTCCTCCAGAATTCAATCAAAATTCTGTTTCAACTTCTGAAATTCTGAGATTCTAAAATCTACGAAGATTCTGAAACTTTTAACAATCACAAAAGAAGCTTCTGAAGTCCTCCAGAATCCAGTCGGAATTTCGCTTCAATTTCTGAGATTCTAAGATTCTAAAATCTACGAAGATTCTGAAACTTTTAACAATCACGAAAGAAGCTTCTGAAGTCCTCCAGAATCCAGTCAAAATTTCGCTTCAACTTCTGAAATTCTAAGATTCTGGAAGCTCTATAAACTTTTCCAGATTCCAATCCTAATTTAACATCTGAAAGCTCTTAGGAAATTCTGAAAATTCATGTGGAGACAACTTTATAACAAAGTTTTTCTGAATTCTATGTTAGTATTATTCACCACTCGTGCCTTGGTGTACAGATTCTTCCTTCAGCGTGCAAGACTGTGGTTTTCCAGAAATGGAGTTTTCACTTTGTCTTTGATTTTTTTATTTTTAAAACAAAAATATTTAAATAAATAATTTTCAACGAATTTAAAAAATTATTTAAATTTAATTTTCAACGAATTTTAAAAATTATTAAAAAATAAAAGTTTAAATTTGAAAATTCGGATATGGCTTATGATTTGGTCGACAGGATGATCTTCTACAACTGGTTTATTTCATAAAAAAACACGAAAAAATTTGGTTATAAAATAAAATTTCGTTTTTCTTAAATTAGTTTCAGTATTAATTTTGAATTTACGCTTGAAAATAAGCGAATTCGTTAGAATAATCAGCGAATTTTGTAAAAAAAGTAGATTTTTTTAAAGTTTATCTTAATAATAATTTCCATTTGCGTTTGAAAATAAACAAATTCGTTAGAATAATCAGCGAATTCGGTAAAAAAGTTGTTTTTTTAAAAGTTTATCTTAATATCAACTTTCACTTGCGCTTAAAAATAAGCGAATTCGTTAGAATAATCAGCGAATTTTGTAAAAAAAGTAGATTTTTTTAAAGTTTATCTTAATATTAATTTCCATTTGCGCTTGAAAATAAACAAATTCGTTAGAATAATCAGCGAACTCGGTAAAAAAGTTGTTTTTTTAAAAGTTTATCTTAATATCAACTTTCACTTGCGCTTAAAAATAAGCGAATTCGTTAGAATAATCAGCGAATTTTGTAAAAAAAGTAGATTTTTTAGAAGTTTATCTTAATATTAATTTCCATTTGCGCTTAAAAATAAACGAATTCGTTAGAAATATCAGCGAATTTCGTAATGAGAGGTTATTTTGCTTTTTTTAAGTTGTTCATAACGTGGATTTTCATTTACGCTTAAAAATAAACGAATTTTGTAAAAAAGTAGGTTTTTTTAAGTTTATCTTAATAATAATTTCCATTTACATTTAAAAATAAGCGAACTTGCTAGAAATATCAGCGAATTTTGTAAAAAAAGTCGTTTTTTTAAAGTTTATCTTAATATTAATTTCCATTTGCGCTTAAAAATAAACGAATTTTGTAAAAAAGTAGGTTTTTTTAAAGTTTATCTTAATATTAATTTCCATTTGCGTTTGAAAATAAACGAATTTTGTAAAAAAGTAGGTTTTTTTAAAGTTTATCTTAATATTAATTTCCATTTGCGTTTGAAAATAAACGAATTTTGTAAAAAAGTAGGTTTTTTTAAAGTTTATCTTAATATTAATTTCCATTTGCGCTTAAAAATAAACGAATTTTGTAAAAAAAGTCGTTTTTTAAAAGTTTATCTTAATATTAATTTCCATTTACATTTAAAAATAAGCGATTTCGTCAACATCATCAGCGACTTCTGTTACGAAAGTTTATTTCGTTTTTGACAAATACTTTTTTCAATCCTCATTACTACGACTACCTCAACAATGCTGTTTTGTGGTCGTCAAGGGATTCGTCATAGGGATAATTCCGTATTCTGCAATTTCATTTTTGATCATGTTGAGTTCTGAAAAAACTTCATTTTCAGTTTTTTGTTTATCAACTGACGATTGAAATAAAAGAATGACAGACATAATCGGGCAAAGTAGGAATGACTACGGAGCCCGTCAATTTCCTCAAAAAAGATTTTTATTTATCCTTGAAAAATAATTTTTTTGTATTTTCTTCAATTTTTAAAACATTAAAAATTTTTAAAAAATATTTGATTTTTAAAAATTTCAGATTTCTTTAAATTTTAAGAATTTTTTGATTTTTAAAATTTTTGATTTTCTAAAATTTTTTGATTTTTTTAAATTTTTAAAAATTTTTTGATTTTTTTTAATTTTTAAAAATTTTGTAAAAGCTTTGAAAATTTCCAAAATCAGATTTCAGTTTTGAAAAGTTGAATTTTTTTGATATTTGTGGAATTTTGAAAATTCGTGTCAGGACCATTTTGAGAAAAATTTTATTTTTATTTTTAGTTTTTTAATATTTGAAATGATTTTTTTAGATTTTTGTTTTTCAGAAAAATGAACGGAAAATTGGTTTTTTTGGCCATTTTTGCCGTTTTCGGAGTGGCCTTCGGGATGCGCCAACAAGCCGTCGCCGTCAAGGGAATTCTGATGTGCGGAAACCAACCTGCTCATGGAGTCAAAGTGAAGCTCTGGGACGAAGACGACGGACCTGATCCTGATGACGAACTAGACACCATGTACACTAACAGTGACGGATCTTTTGAGTTGAAGGGATCCACTCGAGAACTGACCACCATCGATCCCGTCTTCAAAGTCTACCACGACTGTAAGTCTTTTTAAAATAAATTTAAAAAAAATAAATTTAAAAAAAATAAAATAAATTTAAAAAAATTTTTAAATTGAAAGAAATTTAAAAAAAATAAAAGAAATTTAAAAAAAATAAAATAAATTTAAAAAAAATAAAATAAATTTAAAAAAATTTTTAAATTGAAAGAAATTTAAAAATTGAAAGAAATTTAAAAAAAATAAATGTTAAAAAATTTTTAAATTAAAAGAAATTTTAAAAAAATTTAAAATTAAAAGTAAACTTTTTAAAACTTTTAAAAATTAAAATAAATTTTAAAAAAAAATAAATTTTAAAAAAACTAAAATAAATTTTAAAAAATTTTTAAACTGAAAGAAATTTAAAAGTAAACTTTTTAAAACTTTTAAAAATCAATTTTAAAAAATTAAAATAAATTTTAAAAAATTAAGATAAATTTTAAAAAAAATTTAAAATTAAAAGTAAACTTTTAAAAATTTTTAAAAATTTAAAAAAATTAAGATAAATTTTAAAAAAATTTAAAATATTTTAGGCGATGACGGAATCCTCCCTGGTCAACGTAAGATCAAGTTCAAAATTCCCACACAGTACATTGCCTCAGGAGGTGTTGCCAAGAGAGTCTTTGACATCGGAGTCCTCAATCTCGAAGCCCGTAAGTTTTATTTCTCAAAAGATTTTCGAAATTTTTCGGATTTAAAAAATCGTCAAAGAATTTCTTAAATTTTTCGATTTTTTAGAAATTTTCGACCTTTTTTGAATTTAAAAAAAAAATTAAAAATTTTTGAATTTTTCTAATTTTAAAAAAAGTTAGAAATTTTTGAATTTTTTTAATTTTAAAAAAGTTGAAAATTTTTGAATTTTTTTTAATTTTAAAAAAATTAGAAATTTTTGAACTTTTTAATTTTAAAAAAAGTTAGAAATTTTTGAATTTTTTAATTTTAGAAAAAGTTGAAAATTTTTGAATTTTAGAAAAAGTTGAACATTTTTGAATTTTTGGATTTTTAAAAATTAATTTTTTATTTTTTCAGAATTCCCTGGTGAAGAACGTGATTTGTTATAAGTCTTCTGAAATCAAAGATTGATTCTAATAAAATTTTTCAATAATGTTGTTTTCTACATGTCCATCATAATTTTTGATAGATAAAATTAAAAATGATTTGCGTCAGGATCGTTTTTTGATAAAAACGAAGTAAACAAAAAAATTCAGAAGATAAGACCGATTTTTCTGTTTTTCGATTGCCAGACAGGGGGCGGTCTGGAGTAGTACTATTTAAGTTTTGATTCTTTATTTTCCGTTTATATAAACAACTAAAACAACTTATTTTCGACCAATTTTCTTCCTTACTGTATTTTCGATAAGATTATAGAAAATTCTAAAATTTCTTAGATGTTTTTAAAATTCTACAAAACTTAATAAACAAAAAATGTTAAATTTTTGGTCTTGACTGGAAAAGTTTAAAATTTTCGGTCTCGATTGGAAAATTTCAGAATTTTCGGTCTTGACTGGAAAAGTTTAAAATTTTCGGTCTTGACTGGAAAAGTTTTAAATTTTTGGTCTCGAATGGAAAAGTTTAAAATTTTCGGTCTCGGTTGGAAAAGTTTAAAATTTTTGGTCTCGATTGGAAAAGTTTAAAATTTTTGGTCTCGAATGGAAAAGCTTAAAATTTTTGGTCTCGAATGGAAAATTTCAAAATTCGTGTTAAGACAAATTTTTACTTTTTATGAAATAATTTTAAAATTTTATAAAACTATACAAATAAAAAATAAAAAATTTTCAGTTTCGACTGGAAATTTCTGAAAATTTGTGTTGAGGTAGTTTTTTACAATTTTACTGTGGATATTTTTGTTTTTTTACAATAATGTGATTTTTAAAATTTTTCGTTTCAGGATGAAGTCGATTCTAGTGCTGTTGATCCTTGCTGGAGTGGTTTCGGCAATCAGATTCCAATCCGTGGGGATCAAGGGACGACTTCTGTGCGGGACCGCCCCTGCGAAGAACGTCAGGGTGAAGCTCTGGGACGAGGACGGGGGGCCTGACCCAGACGACCTCCTGGACCAAGGCTACACCAACGCCAATGGAGAATTCTCCCTCAAAGGCGGAACAACCGAATTAACCAACATCGATGCCATTTTCAAAATTTATCACGATTGTTAGTTTTTTAAATTTTATTATTTTTTAAAATTGAGTAATTTAGGTGATGACGGAATCAAACCCGGCTCCAGAAAAGTCAAATTCCAGATTCCTAATTCTTACGTTTTCGACGCACAGGAACCTAAGAAGATCTTCGACATCGGAGTCCTCAACTTAGAAACCATCTTCGCCAAAGAAGAAAGAGAACTCATCGTTTCCAAACGTCGTCGGAACATCGACCAAGACGAAGACGAAGAAGAAGAAGAAAGTAACGGCTTCTGGGCCAGTTTCTTCTGATTTTCTAGTTATCAAAATTGTACCGTAATGCCAAATGTTAAAACTGTGAATAGAAAATAATAAAAGTTTTCATACTGTAAGTGTAAAAAATCAGATGATAATTTTTCTGGGATTTTCGGTTTTCAATTTCGTAATATTTTCATTTTTGTTCATTTTAGATCATTCATTTTGATTTCTGAAATGGCCTAAAATACAAATACTGTAACTAATAAGACTAATTTAAAAATAAATTTTGAAATGATTATTTTTTAAAATTTTTGATCTTCGATTTCGTAATATTTTCATTTTTGTTCATTTTAGATCATTCATTTTCATTTCTGAAATGGCCTAAAATATCAATACCGTAACTAATAAGACTAATTTAAAAAATGAACTTTATGACATTACTTCCTTGTGTTATTTGTTTCCGTATTTCGTAATAACTCTGTTTTTTCATCGTTAGACTAATTTTTGATCCTAGATTAACCTGACATGACAATCAGGTAACTAAAAAGATTAAAAAGATTAAAAGGGATAAAATTTCGAAACCAGCGTTAATCGAGGGTGAGCAACTAATTTGTAGGCAAAAAATAATAAACAAATAACCATGATTCATTCTCGGATTAGGTTTTATATCTTCTTAGGATAAGTCATAGAAAACCCAAACTTGGTCTGAGATAGATTTTTCTAAAATATTTTACTCCAATTTAGTGTGGATCTTTCTAAGAAGTTCTTATTTATGCACAAAAAGAATACATCAAAAGGGCTCTAATGTATGAAATACATTATATTTAATGCACAGTACATTGAGGATAATATATAGATGTTATACCTGATGTGTCGGTACATTGAATACAGTGTATCTGATACATCAAAGTTATTTCAATATATCGATGCATTGAATACAATACATAGATATTATTCTTAATATATCGGTACACCGAAGATGATATATTAATATAAACTTAGTGAATCGGTACATTGAATACAATACATAGATATTACACTTAATGTACCAATACACCAGACATGATATATCGATATTACATTTCATGTAACTATACATTAAATACAACACATAGATATTACATTTAATATATCGGCACACCAGACATGATATATCGATATAAACTTAGTGAATCGGTACATTGAATATCATACATCGATATTATACTTAATATAACTATACATTAAATACGATACATTTATACTATACTTAACATACCTATACATTGAATATAATGTATCTGATACATCAGAACCGTTTTAATGTATTCATACGTTATATCCTTTTTTGTGTGCAATGTAAATTTTTCCAGGGTAATTTGACTTGAAACATTCTAGAAAATTGCATTCTAATCTGACATGATTCTTCCTGGAAATACCAACTTTATTCGATATGAATATTCCTAGATTTCATTTGATTAGGTCTGGATTTTTCTAGAAAATTCTTACTTAGTATAGATTATTATAGAAGATTCTGACCTGATCTAGAACTATCTAGACAATATCAATCTGATCGAATTTGAATCTTTTTAAAAAGTTCTGGTCTGATAAAAATAGTTTTAGAACGTCTCAGTCCAATCTTGATCAGTCAGAGTATCCTAATTTTGTTTAGCTTAGAAATCTCGTGTCTGGATCATCCATAAATTTAGCTAGATAATCTCAATGAGATCCTATCTAGATTTTTTAGAAAATTCCAACTCCATGTAGATCGTCTTAGAAAACCTCAATCTGATCCGAAACTTCTTAAAAATCCCGATCTGGTCCTATTATTGCTGTTAGAAATTTCCAATTCGATATAAAAAGACTTCAATTAATGATATTTTTATCACACAAAAATTCCCAAATTTTCTAAAACTACACAAAATAAACTTTCTTTAAATACTGTAATCACAGGGTACTCAACCCGGAAGGCCAGTCAAATCCATACTTTTTCTTCTGATGGTCCCAGAACTCCACCCGATCCGACCACAAGTCCTTTCCGACTCCAGAATCCCCCTTGATGTCGACGTAGGGTACTGTGTCCCCGGGTACGGTGGGTACTTGGAAGTCAGTAGTCATTGGTTTTCCGTATCTGGCGAAACTGACGAACAGATCAAGAAAGATCTTCTGGGTCTTCAATCTGGTTTCACTCGCGTCCTTCTTTGGCATACTGTAGATGTTCAGAAGTTCGCTTCCGTGTCTGGCGCCTTCGATCGACGGGTCGGCGTACTCTTCCGGAACAAAACTGTACTTGTAAAAATAAACTTCATGTCCGGCTTGTGCTTTCATTTTCGCTTCCCTCAGGGCAGGCACGTTAAAGTGGATATCCGAGAAGATCTGAACGTAAGTCTGCAAGAAAAAATTTCTTCGATAATTCATGTTTTTTTCGTAAAAATCAATAATTTCTTTCGATGCTTCTTCTCGTTTGTTACCGTAGGCTTCTTCTGTTCCAAGAATTCCTCTCACAGATTCGGAAAAAACGGATTCTCGGAAATTTTTGATTTTGTAGTACGGTAGAGGAAAATATTTCGACGAATTTGAAGGACTTCTATCCAAAGCTAAAATTAAATAATTACAGAGAATTTTTAAATTTTAACGAAATTGTTTCAAAACAAATTTTCAGAATTAGAAATTTCTAGAATTTTTGAATTTAGATAATTTATGTTTTTTTTGGATTCTGAAAAATTCGAAGAACTTTATTCAAATTTCAGAAAATCACAAAAAATTCACTAGGATTGTAGAAAATTTTAAAATTAACCAAGATTCCGGAAAATTCGAAGAACTTTATTCAAATTTCAGAAAGCTTCAGAATCCTCTAGAGTTATTTACAGAAGTTTACAAACTCCTATGAAATTCCGCAAAGTTTCAGAATTTCAGATTTTTTAAAATTCTAGAACCTTCGCCAAAATTCAACTTTTTTCATTTTACTGTAGTTGACTTACCGAAGGAAATATCTTCTTGACTGTCGATCCCGATCAGATTTGCTCTTTTTGGAGCTTTTCGAATGGCATCTGCGAAGTCAACTGCATCTAAGAAATCTCCATCTATTCTCGGATGGAAAAAACTGAAAGCAGGAGTATCTACCCTCAGTACCCCACGAGAAATGAAAGTTTTAGCTGCATTTAAAATGTCCTGTGTTGAGACCTTCTGGATGCATTTTTTAAGGTCTTCAACTTTGTCACATCCGAGGGCTCTGGTCAGCTGCTTCGACGAATCTACAGTAATGTCACCGTTGGCCCAGACACTTTGGGAACTTCCACTCATCGGAATAGCATTCGAAAAAAGATCCTCTGATTCAGGAGTCAACGTCAACCAAGATACAGAAGCGCCTCCGGCAGACTCTCCGAAAATCGTTATTTTGTCCGGATTTCCTCCGAAGTTTGGGATAACTTCTTTGATGAATTTCAAAGCTTGGATCTGATCCCAGAGACCGTAATTGCCTAAGGCGAAGTTGTTTCCAGTAGAGTAGAATCCAAACGGACCCAGACGGTAATTAATAGAAGCGAAAATAACTTTTCTCGAAACCAGATTCTCGACCGTGGCTTGATACGAATAATCAGCAGCGGATCCAGTGATGAAATCTCCTCCGTGGATAAACACCATCACCGGATAACCGTCTGAATTTGAAGAATTCGTTGGTCTGACGATGTTCAAAGTCAGACAATCTTCACTTTCGCTTGGATCGTAAGAAGGGTATGTGGCACATCTCGCCCCGAACGCCTTTGCCGACAGCGGTTTTTCCCATTTGTCAGGGGGCAGCGGTTTCTGAAAATCAACGAAATCAATCATATTATAAAACTCAACAATGATAATTACTGCAAAATTATCTAAATGTCGATTTTAAATTTTCAGTTTCAGATGCTTTCAAAAACTACAAAATTTCATAATTTTATATTAGATTGCTTCGGTAGTACAATGGTAGTATACGTGACTGCAAAGTTACGAGACTGGGGTTCGATTCCCGACCGAAGACTGCAGATCCAGGCCTTGCCAGCCGCAATCTGACTACAAACGGCTAAGATGCACTCATCAAAGAAAGAAGCGAGGTCAGAAAGATCAAAAAGATGATCCTAGTAAGAGAAGAATTTTTTGAAGATGATCCTAGTAAGAGAAGAATTCCCTAAAGATGATCCTAGTAAGAGGAAGAATTCTCTGAAGACGATCAGAAAGGTTGAGATGCGCTAACGCAAGCAAACAATAGAATCTAAGCTTGAGTATATAATGTTGTAAATCCAATATTGTAATTGCTTTGAAAACGTTCGATAAAGCGCTAAGTGCTAAAGTGCTATATTAGATTCTGAAACCTTGTATGAAATCCTAGAAACTTGTAAAATTTCCTTCTAAATTCTAGAAGTCTTCCGAAACTACTGAGATATTAGAAGATTTCGAAATATTCCGTCAGATTTTAGAACATTCTGGAAATTTCTCCGGAATCTCAATTAGATAAATCTTCACCTACCTCGAATCTCAAGCTCCCTATTGGGGCTTTGGCGTAAGGGATCCCGAGGAAAACATCGGCTTTGAAACCAGAAGTCGTCTCGAAAGTAAACCCTTCGATTACCCCATAGTTAGTCTGGACAGATGGAAGTGATGGGAAGCTACTCAAATCGGGATCAATACAGAAGAAACAAGCGATTTTCAAAAGAGTTTTGAATATCAATCTCAACTGCATCTAGAAAATCGATAAACAGACAGGCAAAAGACAAGCAAACAGTTCTTGTTGCTCAGCAACCTCCGATTGTATTTATACCACCCATTTAGCGGTGATTCCAAATATGGATAACGAAATCTCCGTGATGGGACGTGTCTGTTCCGAAAATTTATGTTTTAATTGTTACAATTTTAATTAAAGAATTAAAAATTATTTCAAAAACTTTTACATTTGCTATACAGTATTTCCAAAACCACTATAGGTAAATTTCCACTTTTTATGTACTTTTAATGTGAAATTTCAAATATTCTTGAAATTCCAGAACCTTGGTATAGTCAATTTGAAAGAGGAATTCTTCAAAAAATATCAAAAATGTAATCACAAACCTTTTTGTGTCCATATCCCATTTTAAACTACTTCCAGATATGCAGAGATCTTACAGCTGATTGAATTCAATGTGGCGTATGCTAAAAATCATCTGATTTCTGGGACAAACTTTTTTTTTCCATTCTGAAACTGTTATGTCTTTACTTAACAATAAGACACAAATATAAAAATAGTAACAATATTATTAACACGTTGACGACAATACGAGTCGTTTCTGGGTCGTAAGTTGGTGGCGTGTTGGGACAATGCGATCCAGAAATGAGTCGTAAGAAACGAACGCCAAAAAACGGCTGGTCCCAATCGGTCGTCAACGTGTTAAATATCAGAGTTACACTCAAGGAGGAATTCCGATACACCGAAGTGTTCCTTTTTATACTCCTCCGTGGAGAGAAGGGACGGTTAAGACTTCGGTGTTCTGCATATCTCTGATCATTGTCACTGCCCAGCTGGGTTCAACGAACCTAAGAGTGTCACTTGCCCATCTCCGGTCATGGGAACTATGTGTCCCCAACAGAAACAAAGGTTCAATAATATCCTTTCCGTTTTTGATATCCTGTTAAAGTTTGTTCAAATATCTTTCACATTGGTTTGAGGTCAAATTTCTCGACAATTCTGATGATGCTATCTTTCGAAATCCCTAGGTATTGGTTAACAGTCCTCTGGCTGAGTACCATTTTGTTTGAGATGTGATCAACATAGAGAAACATAATTAAAACTCTTGTAGTGATCTGTGTAATCTTTGGAAACCAGATGGAAAATGTTAAACTTATTTTTACTCTTTTAATAACTTTGGTTTTCTTGAATATTCGACTTTCAAAAGACGTCAAACTTTGACATCTGTACAAGAAAATTATGTCTTTTCAAAAGTAGAGAATACTGTTGGAAATTGAGTAATTTTACATCGTAAGAGTTGTTGACGAACGTAATAAATTTGTTCATTATTGTTCATGGGCGTGCTTGTGCGGCTAATTTGCCCTTTGAATAAGCAACCTTGATCCCGACACGAATGTTTGTGTCAGTTGTTTTATATATATATATATGAATTGATTTTCTAGTTGTTCCTTGTTTTCCTATCTTTTTGTAATACATAAATTACAACAAAGTTTCTCGTCGAAGGACAAACAATCATTAAACGTAAATAGAATTTTAAGCAATATATATTTTAGCAAAAAGAACAACTTCCAATATTAGTGATTTATTGTTTTTTATTTTCTAATACGGCCATGAAGCATTTATATGAAATAGTCTATCACAAAATAATACAGTGGAATCTCGATATAAGGCACCCTCAAGGGACCGGACAAATCGTGCCTTATATCGTGGGGTGCTTTTTATCGAAGGTCGAATATGACTAAAATTCCTTAAAATCGTGTCTTATATCGAGGATCGAATATGACTAAAATTCCTTAAATTCTCGGGAATTTGTATGTGGGCCAAACTGACATACTGAAATCGTGCCTTATAGCCTGGGGTGCGTTATATCGAGATTCCACTGTATTCATACAGTTTTTGAAAAATATAGACTGAATTAAAGCCTATGATGTATGTATATTAAGATTTTCTCAACTTTCCCTTAACTATTTTAAATATAATAGATTTGAATAAGAGTTCTGATCTCGGCTACTATTCCATCATGTCCATTGCTATTAAAGGACAAGTTCAGTCGTTTCTGACTCATGGAATTTATATATCTACGACAAATCAAAAATAAAACATAACCTTCCAAGGTGGTCGGGAAGATTGATTCAGGTTTTTATTCTGTTTTTTCTTAGTTATTTTCGTCTATGAAAGACATTTCGTTCAAACAAAAATCTAAAGTTACCTACATGAAGGAAAAACCAAAGAACGGGTATTAAATCGAAAAGACTCCAATCGACGATGAATTGTTTAAAATTTTTATGGAATATTTTCTTTTTTATTCAATTAATTAATGGATCTAAGTCGAATAAACAATTATTTTCAAACAGCGAACTAAAAAACGAATATGTTCCGGTTTCAGACGAGAAGGCTGAGGTTTGATTTTTTAGATATGAAATTATAATTAAAAATATGATGTACTTTTTTGGGTTTTTAATTATTACTCAGAGCGAATAAAATTTACAAATTCAGTAATTCACTGTAGAGCCTGATTCTCTTTCTTTTAAAATAACTTTAAAAGCTCTAGAAATTCGTATCAGGATAATTTTGTAAATAAGTTTACTTCTACTCTGTATTAGATCGCAGGATGTAAGGGAATCTGACCTATTTCCTTAATTGATAATTGTTAACTCTTGGCTTTATTCCAGTAGTCAACAATACAAAATAGTTAAGAACAACTCTTCGCAGCTTGGTCTCGTTCCCTGTTGTCGCTTCTGAGATCCTCCACTTCTGAATTCCTCCGCTTCTGAGATCCTTTTCTTCTGAATTCCTCCGCTTCTGAATTCCTCTACTTCTGAATTCCTCTACTTCTGAATTCCTTTGCTTCTGAATTCCTTCGCTTCTGAATTCCTCCACTTCTGAATTCCTTCGCTTCTGAATTCTTCCGCTTCTGAATTCTTCCGCTTCTGCCGGCTAATTGGCGTGCAAGTTGAGTTCCTGCATCTCAAGGATTTTCGTGCCAAGAGTCTTCTCGCTTTCTGCGACACAGGAATCTAATATCAGTTATAATAATGTTTACAAGAGCATGTGCTTCATTACAAGTAACTTTTCAGAATTTCCAAATAGAAATGCAACTGATTTCGAAAAATACGTTCGGAATTTGTAATTCATATTTGCTAACATTTTTCAAAAACAACATAATCAGGAAATTGTTAAATCTGAACTTTTATGTTTCACTAGTTTCTGATTAATTTTTCAAAACAATTGGTCAATTACGATTCAAATTAAGTCTTTTCAATCACAAAATGGAATTACTAATATCGATACATTCGATATGAAGAGTGAATGATCGATGTGTATTCGAAAGGAAAGAAATACTTTTTTTTTCAACTTTTGAAACACAAAACTGCACATGTTTATTAAATTTTCCGTTGCAGAAGAACAGTTAACAGAAATTAAAAGTAAATCCTAATTTTGTATATGATAATCTACAAAATATGCTATCTTTGAAAAAGCAGTCTTGACTAAAGTGCTCTGTACGTCAGTTCCTGTTATTACAGACGTAATGTATATAAAAATGTATATAAAAATGTGTAT
This sequence comes from Halicephalobus mephisto, assembly GCA_009193035.1. Lineage (NCBI taxonomy): Eukaryota > Metazoa > Nematoda > Chromadorea > Rhabditida > Panagrolaimidae > Halicephalobus > Halicephalobus mephisto. Next base: position 389,885 of record SWDT01000045.1, read on the forward strand.
AAAAATGTATATAAAAATATATATATAAATGTATATAAATATATATATAAATGTGTATAAAAATGTGTATAAAAATGTATATATAAATGTGTATAAAAATATATATATAAATGTATATAAAAATATATATATAAATTTGTATAAAAATGTGTATAAAAATGTGTGTTATATGGTTTATTTTTCAAATCTCTGAGTCTGTCGGGCACTTGTTTTAATATATCAATAGATGCAGAATTTAATTCAAATCTTAGCAATATATGGAGTTTTATAAAATCATTGAAAAACTAGTTTCAAAAATTATTTTTCAATTGTCTTTCTAATGTAACATAATTTAACGCTAGATTCTGAATCTCCATTAAATGAAAGAAATTTAGGAAACTTGAGAGATAAAATATATTGAAATCTGAATTTGATTATTTAAATTTTTCTGCGTTCTAGGACCAGTTTAGTAAAAAATAGAAAACATTTGCTTGCTAGTATTCAACGAAGATTATTTTTCATTATAGATCATATCGGGTTACTGATTGGGATATCTTTGGTAAAATTTATCTGCCCAAAGATCATTACAGGAAGGAAAGTCACGAACTTTTTCTTGGTAATCTAATACGATACAGTTTATTAAGTAGTAATCATTTTAGGAATACCTTCAAAAATTTGGGTACATACTGCCTCCTCAATTCGTCGATACACCTAATAGAATGGCTGTGGGTTTCGCAATTGGAAAAGATTCTTTAAAACATGCTGTTGCAAAATTCCAAGAATATATGGGATTACCTAAAACTGGCAAGCTAGATCTCCCGACAAAAAAGAAAATGGCCGAGCCGAGATGCGGGGTCTACGACATTCAGGCTATCTCAAGCCTCAGAACAACTCCTTTCAAATGGGAGAAACAACACTTAACCTACTCCATCAAGAACTTCTTTCCAGACCTCCCCCAAGACGACATCAAAAGCTTAATAAAGAAGGCATTTGATACTGTAAGGAATTTGTCTGAGAATTGATAACAAACAAGTATCTCATAGAACCTACTAGAGCTTTTCGGATCGTCTTGGGAGTTTTTGAAATTATTCAAGATCAAATTTTCCGGAAACTAGACTCAAAGCCCTTCCACATTAATACTAGTTTTTCATCCATTACAATAATATGATTTTCTTCAGTGGTCTGGAGTTATCCCTCTTGGTTTTGAAGAAGTTAGAACGCAGGATGAATCTGCAGACATCCAAATTAAATTTGCCTCAGGTACTCACGGCGATCCTTGGCCTTTCGACGAGGAAGGAAAAGTCATAGCTCACGCCACCATGCCTACGAGTGGACTTGTTCACTTCGATAACGACGAAAAATGGACCTACATGGGTCCTGAGAATGCTCCTAAAGACCACATTGACTTGTTTACTGTAGCCATTCATGAAATTGGCCATACACTTGGATTGGAGCACTCTCGGGACAAAAAATCAATCATGACACCGATCTACAAAAAACCTGTCGACAGTAATGGAAATTACATTGCTCCAAAGTTGTTCTCTGATGACATCAAAGCAATCCAAGATATTTACGGATCTAGAAAATAAGTGTTGAAACTGAGGACGGGACTTAACTCGTCCAAAGTTTTACACCATTGTCTAAAATATTATCTAATCAGCCGATGCACCAATGTCGCAATAAAAAGTTAGGATAGCAAGTTCTAAGACCAATTGCTGCTTGAGTTTAACTTTGTATTTTATATTTTTGAGGTCTTCCGAGTCTGACTGGCAACACCTGGACAAAAATTCTCTCCTCTTTTATTCTAATTATTATCGTGTCTGAATAAAGTGTTTTTGAAACTGCATATACAATAATGTAGTATAAAGTGTTTTGTTATTGGTTGGATGTCGATGGGAACCAGATCCTGCTTCCAGACACGAGCAAAGTTATTGCATATAATAAATCCTCGAACGCAACCATGAAAATTGTTGGATCGGGCACCTAGCCTTAATGGGAAGCGCAACCAACCGGGAGCGCTTGGTCCCGAACGGATTGCTTTAGCACCGACAAGAGGACATACAGTTCCTCTTGGCGGGAAGTTGTTTTTATGTTTATGTCTATGTCGCTTTCGACATAGGGAGTTATTCTTTGTACTGTGCTAAAGGAGTTATTTAATAAACTCTTCTTATATTATTTTCTCTTCTCATCCAGACGTGGGTCACTCGGCGTGACAGATCTAACAAAAATAAATGATCTATTCTGATATCTCTCAACTTTCCCGTCAGAAGTAAGAAGATCGGAACACCTGGAAATCTCACTTCATTCTTGGTTGCTAAAAATTTCGAATCTGGTTTGTTTTACAACTGGACGAAAAGTAAAACAGTTCAAAGTAATACTATTGTGAAAAAACAAAACAGAAATTACTACAAAGTAGTCTTCACATGAATTTTTATAAATGCATGTTATTCTTGAAAATTTTAGAAATCTAGACTTTGATATTTCGTAATTTCGCTTCTATAAAATTATATTGATGAAATATGAACAAAAAATTTCTTGGCATTTGTCCTTTGAACCTTCAATTTTCCCAGTAGTGCACAATAAATAGGACATCTCGTAGCAAGTAATGGATATCACAGTATTTTGAAATTTTTCAAGTCGTTCATTGAGCCAAAATTCGGAATATCTCGTTCCAGAAACCTCCACATAATAAAGTTTTTTTAATATTTCGGAAATAACATTGAATATCGTTAGGAAGAATTATATATCTCGAAAATTATTTTCAATAAAGTTAGTCTTGGAGCACAAGACTAGAGAGGATTTCAATATCAGAGGGAGTGGAATACTGTAGGACATGAATGAAACTCTCGGTTGTAGTTGTATAGGAGGAAATAGATAAATTGCGTTAGTAAACATCAGCATTATCTGTTTTTGTTGGATTGTGCATGATCTATTTGAATGCAAACCACACACGTTGGTCCCGGAGGGAAATACCCTAAGGACCAATGGAAGGTGGACGATTGCGGGTTGGCGACAATTTGGAGATTGCGCAATATTTTGGATAGAGCTGTGATTTATCTCGTGCCCTTGGCCCCATGAAGTTATTTCCACACATTTGTGTCTACACACAGATCCGGAGCCCCCAGCGACGGTCCAACAGTTTTCTATCTTAACAACTAGTTTGTTGAGATTCCTATATCACATAACTCGTTCAGTTACATCTTCACGTTGGTAAGTGAATAAAATCTGATGATCGCTCAACTTTCGTGACGAGAACCCACTTCGCAATCAACGAAAACAAGTCGGCAATTAGAAAAGCGCAAAGATTATAAGGGGAAGCGCGAACGCTATCCCCAACACCCAAAAATTTAGCTGTTGGCGTACTCCAGTTCGGAGCAGCCATAGGGGTCAGCCTGGACCCTAAAGTGCAATGGGCAAGCCTCGCCCTAGAGATCTCGTCTTCTTGATCACGAGAACCTCCCAGCCAGGTAAGTTTATGAGCCGTCTTGCGCCGTCCACTTGTGCCATCGCTTCCATCTCTCTTTCCTAAACCGATTGACCGAGTTAGAGAAAAAAAGTGCATGCTATTTGTTCTGCAATTTTTATTGGAAAAAATAAAATCGAAGTTATATTTATTTTAAAAAAATAAAATCGAAGTTATATTTTTTTAAAAAATAAAATATGAAACATAAATGTTCCCAGCCGACCTTTTTGTTTTGTTTTTGGAATTTCTAAAACAACGAAAAAAGCTTGATGATTGAAGTTTTCAATTTTGACTAAAATTTTTAAAATTCATAAAAATACAAAAATATAAAAAGCAAGAAATTTCCAAAAATAAAATTGTTGAAAATTTTTAATTTTTTAATTTGCTCATTTTTCGGAAAATTAGGTCTCGAAAAGAAAAAAATGATTTTCTTCCAAAAATCAGCATCGAAGTTTTAAAAATAATTGGTTTTGAAATAAAAGATTGAAATTAAATGAAAAAATTTAAATAAAAAATAAAGTTAAAAATTTAAATAAAAAAAATTTAAATAAAAATCTAAAATTTAAAATTTAAATTAAATTTAAAAATTTAAATAAAAATTTAAAATTTAAATAAAAAATAAAATTGAAATTAAATTTGCAGCTTGCATGCAATATTTGGCCAAGTCGATTGGTGAGTTTTAATCAGTTCGAAATTCTTCAATTTTAGTTTTATAATTTTATTTGAAAATACGACCTAGGATATCTGTGAAAAAAAATTTCGGTATTTATGGGTTATACGCACACAGGTCTTGATGCAGAAATTTTCAGTGCATTTTAACATATTTTTAGGTGAATTAAGACTTTTAAATAAAAATACGAATGATATCGCGAGATAGAGTTAAGTTAGATTTAGGTTTCTTGCGCTGGATTTGGGCTTGAGATTAGATTTGGATTAAGCTTGATTAGGATGCCTACATAGAGACGCAGCCGATCGAGCAAAGTGGCGTGCCAGGACCAAACAAGCAGACCTTGCATAGCGCGGGACAAATGCTAAGAAGAACAAGAAGAAGAAGAAGAACAAGAAGAAGAAGAACAAGAACAAGAAGAACAAGAAGGATGCCTACATATAGCCCATAAGTACCGAAGTTCCAAACAACGAGGACATGTCACCCAAGCTGCCCCAATGCTGCGCGCAAACTGCAAATTTAATTTTGATTTTATTTTTGAAATTGGGCATTTTGTGTACTTCGGCATAGAATGGAAATTACAATAATATTATTTTTAAACCAAAAACCGACTATGTTAAAAATGCGAAATTTACTTTGTATTCTGCGTTCCCGGAACCGAACTACGAATTTTTTAGAAATTCTACCGTACACCGTTCCGGTCTTCGACACCTTTGACTGAAGGCAGTTGATTCATTTCTGATATTTCATCGATATTAAATAAAAATAATAACATTCAGTTTCCTTTATAAACATCCGTGAAAAAATTAATTTTTATTTTTCCAAGAATCATGACTAAACTAGTCGCTCCGGCTCTTGTTCTCCTGTTGCTCGTCGTAGCTGTGAACGGATCCCTCTGGGACACCATCAGATCCGCGGCCAAGACCATCTCAGGGACATCTGAAGGCGGAGAGAGGACTAAGGAAGGATACGACTCAATTCAGGAACCCATCCAAGAATCCCCCAACGAACCTATTCAGGAACCTGTCGATGGATATCAACAACGACTCCAAAGCAAGAAACAGATCGGCGAATGGGATGAGGAAATCGACCGTGCCTGCAAAGACCATTCTGAATGTCTCGACGGCGAGATCTGTCACAACCAACGCTGCTTCTTCCGTGTAGGAGACCATTGATCACACAAAAAAGGTACATAATAATAAAGTACGAATACATTAAAATGGTTCTGATGTATCAGATACATTATATTCAATGTATAGGTATGTTAAGTATAGTATAAATGTATCGTATTTAATGTATAGTTATATTAAGTATAATATCGATGTATCGTATTTAATGTATAGTTATATTAAGTATAATATCGATGTATCGTATTTAAGGTATAAGTATGTTAAGTATAATATCGATGTATGATATTCAATGTACCGATTCACTAAGTTTATATCGATATATCATGTCTGGTGTATCGGTACATTAAGTGTAATATCGATGTATTGTGTTTAATGTATAGGTACATGAAATGTAATATCGATATATCATATCTGGTGTATTGGTACATTAAGCATAATATCTATGTATTGTATTCAATGTACCTATTCACTAAGTTTATATTAATATATCATCTTCGGTGTACCGATATATTAAGAATAATATCGATATCTTATATTCAATGCATCGATATATTGAAATAACTTTGATGTATCAGATACACTATATTCAATGTACCGACACATCAGGTATAACATCTATATATTATCCTCAATGTACTGTGCATTAAATATAATGTATCTCATACATTAGAGCCCTTTTGATGTATTCTTTTTGTGTGTGGAAAATTTTGTAATTTCATTGATAAAAAAGAGAATAATAAAAATAATTTTTTTTACCATATCGTTGTAAAAATTAGAACGAGATAAATTATTTCGAGACAAAAATTCAGAATTTTCCGAAAATTGAAAATTTTGGATTTAAAATGTTGATTCTCGTTCTGTACAGAATTCTGAAAAATTCGAAAAATTGCCAAATGTAAAATTTCGAAATTTCCTAAAATCTATAATAATTTTTATTTTTAATGTTAATCCAATTTTTTTTCACAAAATTCCGAGATATTTTAAAATTTTCAAAAAATACACTTTTAAAAATTATTTAAATATAAATTTTCGGAATTTTTTGTGATTTTTAATTCTGTTTCAAATTTTGAGGAAATTCCGAAAAGTCGAAAATTTTTAAATTATAAAATTTTTGAAATTTTAATTTTTAATTTATCTGAAAAAATCCTAAAGGTCACGGTGGTATCCTTTCAGCACGTTATTGAGTCTTTCTTCAGAGCACATGACAATATATGACTAAACTACAACTTTGATAATTAAACCTCTGCTTAAAGTCCTCGTGATATCTTCAAATTTTTACTTTTACATTGTTAGGAGAGAAAACTAAACTAGAAAGAGTGGAATTGGAACGGTGGACTGAACACCAAGGAGAGTGGAGTACTGTAGAGTATAAGTAAGACTTTTGATTGTAGTTGTGTAGGAAGAAATAGGTAATTTATATCTGTCTAATTGTGCTAGTAAAGATCATTAACTTCTGTTTTCTATATAGGCTTTTTTATATATTTAATTTTTAATTTTATATTGTTAGAACAGAAAACTAAACTAGAAAGTATCTGAAGCGATAGTTTGAGTGTCAGGGAGAGTAGAGTACGGTAGAATATAAGTAAGATTCTCGGTTATATTGTGTAGGAGAAAATAGGTGATTTTTGCTAGTAAACGTCATTATTATACTTCTGTTTTCTATATAGGCTTTTTTATATATTTAATTTTTAATTTTATATTGTTAGGAGAGGAAACCAAACTAGAGAGTATCTGAAGCGACAGTCTGAGTGTCAGGGAGAGTAGAGTACTGTAGAATATAAGTAAGATTCTCGGTTATAGAATGGCAAAAAGTACATAAATTGTATCTAATTGTGCTGGTAAAAATTATCATATTTCTGTTTTCTATCTTGACATATTTTACTTTTTTACAATGTCCAATTTTATTTCTAGTCTACTTTTCTGTTCCAACAAAAAATAGAACATCCGAATGTTGAGAGCCGTGGAATACTGTATGTTTCGGATGAGATTCTAAGTTGTATTGGACGACAAGACAGATACGAATTACATCTGATTTTCCGAGTAGTGATCACTATCATGTCACATTAGGCATAGCCTAACTGTTGCGTTTTGATCCAGTCGAATGTTGTAATTGTTCTTTGAAAACGGCTCGATAAAGTGTGATCACTATCACACAATCGACTCCCGATATAACGTAATCCAAGGGATCGGACAAAAATTACGTTAAATCGAGAGTCAATTTACATTATTTTTAAGAAAATTTTGCCAGAATCTAAGAAAAAAAATTACCTAAAATCTAAAGTTACCATAAATCGAGTTACCTAAAATCGAGAATTACCTAAAATCGAAAGTTACCATAAATCGAGAGTTACTATAAATCGAAAGTTACCATAAATCGAGAGTTACTATAAATCGAGAGTTACCTAAAATCGAGAATTACCATAAATTGAGAATTACCATAAATCGAGAATTACCTAAAATCGAGAATTACCGTAAATCGAGAGTATACTGTATTTATTTTTTAATTATATATTAAGCCCCTTTTGGGCGTCCAAAAATTGCGAGTAACACCCATATTTCAGGGGCTACCGCGGGTAATTGGTAGAAGTTTTCAACCAGCAATAAACGCACCTCGGTTTCCCTCATTGGTCACGTTATCGCCTCTGCGCAAAGCTGACCTGAAGGTCGATTGAGAGACCTAAGCAGTCCCACATTTAGTCACCCTTTATGAAATCACCCGATAGAGCTAGAGAATCAAAGAAATTCCATCTTTTTTAAAAAATATTTCTACCAAAATTTTTTTTGAAAATTTCGGAATTGTAGATTTCTGAAAATTCTTGTAAGATTTCAAAAATCCATGTCTAAACTATTTCGTAATAATTTTATTTCTGATTTTTTGATAATGAGATTTCAAAAACCCATGTCGAGATTATTTCGTAATAACTTCAATTTTAATTTTTTTAATAATAATTTTCTAAAATTTCTTTTTAAAATTATTTCTAAAATTTTAATTTTTAATTTTTTTAATAATAAAATTCTAAAAATTTCTTTTTAAAATTATTTCTAAAACTTTTATTTTTAATTTTTTTAATAATGATTTTCTAAAATTTTTTTTAAAACTATTTCGTAATAATTTCAATTTCAATTTTTATTTTTTTAATAATAGTTTTCTAAAATTCCTTTTTAAAACTATTTCTAAAATTTTTATTTTTATTTTTTTAATAATGATTTTCTAAAATTCCTTTTTAAAATTATTTCTAAAATTTTTATTTTTATGATGTTAAATTTCTGGATTTTTAGAAATTCGTTCTAAAATTATTTCGTAATAATTTCAATTTTTGAATTTTGAAACAGAATTCCAAAAATTTTGAAGAGCGATTTCGTAACAATGTTCTTCTTCAATTTTCATGTTAATAAAATTTTTAAATTTAAATTTGCTTTTAATTTTTGAACAAAAACATAAATGTCAAAAAACAAGATGCCAGGTCATTTTATAGCTGTCAATAGGGTCTTCTCAGCAGCTGTCGATGACCGTCTTTCCCAAATGCCTTCTTTTGTACCAAAATTGCCGCTGCTGCTTAGTATAAATGACTGTTTTGCCATGTTGTCGAATGGTTTGTCTGGCATAAGCGTTGCCTATTAGTCCTGTTTGTCCATTGACCTGCCAGATGAGAGTCTTTTCGGTTCCTGATCCTCTGGAGTTTTCTTTTCCCGAGTAATTATCCTCCAAGTAACGTTTTGAGAATGTTAATCCAAGTTTTTTCGAGAGTAATCTCTGACTATAGAAAAGTAATTTCTAATTTTAGATTGTTAAAAAGCGGATTGTCTTTGGGGAATTTTCTTACAGACTTTGGACAAGATTACGTAACATCATAGATGATTCTGAAAGTCGTTAGAAAACTACTATATACTTTTAAGATCTTTTTAAATCACATAAAAACCAAATTTCGTGATTTCTGGTCCTGAATGGAAAATTTTATAACTTAATTTTGAAGCTTTTTTTTGAATTTTTATAATAATATAATTTTAAAATTAAGAGAAATTATATAAAAACCAAATTTCATCATTCCTGGTCCTGAGTGGAAAATTTTACAACTTCTTTTTGAAGCTTTTTTAAAAATTTTTATCATAATATAATTTTAAAATTAAGAAAAATTATATAAAAATTTAATTTCATCATTCCTGGTCCTGAGTGGAAAATTTTACAAATTTATTTTTAAACTTTTTTTTTGAATTTCAAATAAAAATTTCGAATTTTTACAATAATGTAATTTTAGATTTTTTATGATTGTAAAATTTCGTAATTTTTGATGCTGAGTAAAAAGTGCAAAAAATTCCCGTCGAAACCATTTAAAATTTTTTTGTTCATATTTGTGTTTTTCGTAATAGTGTAATTGTATCCTAGACAACTAAATTTTATTTTAAGATTCTTTTTTGTGTATTTCGTCGTAATTACGGTATCATTGAAAACAGTCTAAAGACCACATGCCTGGGTGTTTTCGGGTCCTTGTCCTTTGTTCTTGAGCGGAGTTGATTTACATTGAGGGCCTCATAATCGTCGTAAACCAGCCGCTTGACCGTTTTTCCTTTTTTCCGATACTCGGCATAACATCAGGACAAACATTTTTGGGACTGCATGACAGTTCTTTTATTTTACAAATTTTATAATTCATTTTATTTTACGAGTTTTATAATTCATTTTATTTTACAAATTTCATAATTTCTTTTATTTTATAAATTTTATAATTTATTTTATTTTACAAGTTTTATAATTTCTTTTATTTTACAAATTTTATAATTTCTTTTATTTTATAAATTTTATAATTTATTCTATTTTACAAATTTTATAATTTATTTTATTTTTATATTTTTTTTGCAATTAAAGTAATTAAATATTTAAATAAGAAAAATTAATTTAAGAATTTCGAAATCAGTGAGAATCAAAGGAGATCAACTACATAAAAAAGTAAGTTTTAGTACAGTAACAGATGAAAATCGTCACTATTACTTTTTAATTTCCATCACAAATGTCGAATATTAAAAATGTGACAATTGTGTTATTTTTTGTCACATTTCGTAATTGTTACTGGACTAAAAATTACGTTTTTTTGTGTATCGGTGGAAAACAAATGCCTCTGGAGATCAACTATCCCTAAGGAGTACTTATCCTTGGGGAACAAATATCGATGAAGAATATTTGTCGCTAGGAAGCGCTTATCCCTAGGGAACATTTATCTGTAGGGGAACAAATATCCTTGGGGATTATTTATCCATGAAGGAACTACTATTAATAGGGGAAGAAATGCCGCTGAGGGAGCATTTATCGATGAATAACAACTATCAATAAGGTACAAATATCCTTGGGGAGTATTTATCTCTGGGGAACAAATATCCCTGGGGGAGCATTTATCGATGAATAGCAACTGTCAATAAGGTACAAATATCTCTGAGGAATATTTATCTCTGGGGAACAAATATCTTTAGGAAGTATTTATCCATGAAGAAACAACTATTAGTAAGGGAACAAATACCGCTGGGGGAGCATTTATCGATGAATAACAACTGTCAATAAGGTACAAATATCCTTGGGGAGTATTTATCTCTGGGGAACAAATATCCTTAGGGAGTATTTATCTCTGAAGACAAATGTTATACAGCTGTTTTTGGATTTTTTTGTTCCGAAACTTACACCTGGCTTTTTTGAAATAATTCCCTTGATGTTTTCTCGAAAAAAACGAGTTTTAATGAGAAAATACAAAACGTATTCGCGCATAAATAATGACTTCTTGTTCGGAATGGCTCCGCCTGAAGGCAGCTTTAACCAGGAGGCTCTGACACAAGTTATTCCGTGTCATCTTGAGCGCTCAAGCAATCGTTTGTTTTTCATTTTTGTTTTTGGTTGTATTTCACTGATATGTCACTCATGTTTCTTTTTTTCTGTCGAGATTTTGCTTAATTTTCTTTAGTTTTTTTTTACTTATTTTTTGCATTTTAGCTTATTTTTTATTATTATTCGTTTAAATTTCTTTCAATTTTTCTATTATTTTCGTTAAAATTCCGCTAATATGTCGCTCATTTTTCGTTAAAATTTCGCTAATATGTCACTTATATTTCACTTATTTTTTGTTAAAATTTCGCTTATATTTCACTTATTTTTCGTTAAAATTTCGCTCATTTTTTGTTAAAATTTCGCTTATTTTTCGTTAATATATCGCTCATTTTTCATTAAAATTTCGCTTATGTCGCTTGTTTTTTGTTAAAATTTCGCTTATATTTCACTTATTTTTCGTTAGAATTTCGCTAATATGTCGCTTATTTTTTGCTAAAATTTCGCTTATATTTCGCTTATTTTTCGCTAAAATTTCATTAATGTGTCGCTTATTTTTCGCTAATATATTGCTCATTTTTCATTAAAATTTCGCTTATGTCGCTCATTTTTCGTTAGAATTTCGCTAACATATAGCTTAATTTTCGCTAACATGTCGCTTATTTTTCGTTTAACTTCTTCTTTGCTATTTGATTTATCTTTTTTCCATATTTTGTTCATTTTATATGTTGTCATTTGTTTTTCATTCGTTGTTCTTTCTTGTTTTGGTTGATTTCCGTGCTCCCAACCGGAAAATGTACACAGATGTTACATTTCTTTGTATAGATATTTGGCTTCTTAAAAGTAAATCCAAATCTTTTAAAAAATTATTTTTAAATAACTTTAATTTTTTATTCTTGTGAGAAAAAAAAAGTTGAAATTTTTTAAAATTTCAGTCATTAAATAAAATTACGTGATGTAACATATTCTAGAAATTTCCGAACCATGATGAATGAATTTGGAATTTCTTTGAATCATTTATACAAAACTTTTACTATTTTTGGTCCCGAGTGGAAAGTTTTGAAAATTCTTGTCAGGACCACTTTTTTAAATATTATTTTAGAGATTTTAAATTTCTAGAATAATATTAGTTAAAACTTTCTGAAATAACTTAAATACAAAAATTTCACTATTTTTGGTCCTGAGTGGAAAGTTTTGAAAATTCTTGTCAGGACCACTTTTTTAAATATTATTTTAGAGATTTTAAATTTCTAGAATAATATTAGTTAGAACTTTCTGAAATAACTCAAATACAAAAATTTTACTATTTTTGGTCCTGAGTGGAAAGTTTTGGAAATTCTCGTCAGGACCACTTTTTTAAATATTATTTTAAAGATTTTAAATTTCTAGAATAATATTAGTTAGAACTTTCTGAAATAACTTAAATACAAAAATTTACTATTTTTGGTCCTGAGTGGAAAGTTTTGAAAAATCTTGTCAGGACCACATTTTAAATATTATTTTAAAGATTTTAAATTTCTAGAATAATATGAATTACAATTTTCTGAAATAACTTAAATACAAAAATTTCACTACTTTTGTCCCGACTGGAAAGTTTTGAAAATTCTTGTCAGAACTATTTCCGTGATTTTTTTTGTCGATTACTTTACTTTTTATAATTGAATGATTTAAAACTTTAAAGAACTATGAAAACACAAAAATTTACTATTTTCGGTTCCGACCGGAAAGTTTTAAAAATCGACATTGAAATATTTGTTAGTACTTTTTGTCACATATTTTACTTTTTATGATAGAGTAATTTAAAACTTTAAAAAGTCATATTTACAAAGTTTCGCAATTTTCTGGTCTCAACCAAAAAATTTTAGAAATTCTTGTTAAGATCACTTTTTTGAATTTCGTCTTTAAAATTTTCAATTTTTATAAAAAATATAATTTAAAACTTTTTAGAATTACAAAATTATAGAATTTCACTTTTTTTGGTCCCGACTGGAAAGTTTTAAAATTTTCCAGTTAGGACCATTTTTTGGAATTTTGTAGAAAAAATTAATTTCTTTATAAAAATATAATTTAAAACTTTTTAGAATTTCAAAATTACACAATTTTACACTTTTTTGGTCCCGACTGGAAAATTCTGAAATTTTCCAGTTAGGACCGTTTTTTGGAATTTTGTAGAAAAAATTAATTTTTTTATAAAAATATAATTTAAAACTTTTTAGAATTTCAAAATTATAGAATTTTACATTTTTTGGTCCCGACTGGAAATTTACAAATTCGTATCGAGAGTACTTTTTAAATTTCGTAAGGAACTTTTTTATATTTTTAGAATAGTGTAATTTCCGAACTTTTATAGCAAATATTTTTTCGTAATAGCATCATTAGTAGGTCTTTCATGTTTTTATTTTTTAATTACGAAACACTTGAAAAATCAAAAACGGTTTTTTGGAAAAAGTTGTTTTCGTTTTTGTCTTTGGCGCCAGATCCAATAATAAGTGCGATGACCAGAACTGTCGGTTTTCCGAAATCTTCTGATCTTTAATTTCGAATTTTCTGATCTTTAATTTCGAAATCTTCAATTTCGAATTTTCTGATCTTTAATTTCGAAATCTTCAATTTCGAATTTTCTAGTTTCTAAATTCAGCAATTTAATCCGAATTTGAATTTTTAAATTTCGAATTTTTTCGATTTTTAATTTCTAATTTTATAATTATAATTTTTAAATTTAACAATTTTATTCCAATTCGAATTTTTTGTTTTTTAATTTTAAACTTTCTGATTTTTATTTTCAAATTGAGCAGTTTAATTCGAATTTTCTAATTTTCGAACAAATTAAAATTCGAAAATTAAAAAATTAAAATTTCGGAAATTTAAAAATATAAAAATACAAAAATTTTAAAATTTTAAAACTAAAAAATTTAAAATTTTAAAATATAAATTTAAAAATCAAAAAATTTAAAAATCTAAATTCGAAGATTTTGGAAAATCTATAATTTTAACGATGACCCTTTGATTACGAAATACGTCTCTTTCGATTTCGTGGATCAAAGAACGTCCTCGTTTGAAACAGACAATCTTCGCCCGATCAAGCGTGAGTCTTTCATGTGATTTTTTCACTCGTGGTTCTTCTCGACACTTGTTTTTTGAGATTTCGTTTTTGACAAGATTAAAATTCAGTAAAAATTTCCCAGAATCCAGTTTCAAATTCTATAGAATCTTTAGAAAATTCCAGAATCCAAAAATTTCGTGTTAAAACTATTTTTCAAAAAACAATTATTTTTTAATTTTTACATTATTTTTTTTAATATTTTTATAAAATTCTTAAAACTTTCGAAAATTATAAATTTTTAAGTTTATAAAGTTCTAAAATTATTTCTCAAAAAAGTTGTTTTTTAATTTTTGAAATTTTATAAAACTTTCGAAAATTATAAATTTTTAAGTTTATAAAATTATATAATTTTTTGTGTTAAAATTCTATAATTTTTTATATTAAAATTTTTCTCAAAAAAGTTGTTTTTTAATTTTTAATTTTTATAAAACTTTCAAAAATTATAAATTTTTAAGTTTATAAAATTCTATAATTTTTTTGTATTAAAATTATTTCTCAAAAAAATTGTTTTTTAATTTTTATAGAACTTTCAAAAATTATAAATTTTTAAGTTTATAAAATTCTATAATTTTTTTGTGTTAAAATTATTTCTTAAAAAAATTGTTTTTTAATTTTTATAGAACTTTCAAAAATTATAAATTTTTAAGTTTATAAAATTATATAATTTTTTGTGTTAAAATTCTATAATTTTTTATATTAAAATTTTTCTCAAAAAAGTTGTTTTTTAATTTTTAATTTTTATAGAACTTTCAAAAATTATAAATTTTTAAGTTTATAAAATTCTATAATTTTTTTTGTGTTAAAATTATTTCTTAAAAAAGTTGTTTTTTATTATTTGTAATAGTGTGATTTCTGCTTGTATGACTGTTATTGAATCAACAAAAGCACAAATGAAAAATCGCGGTCATTTTTTCCGTGTTTCTACTTGGGAATTGCGTGCTTTTCTTTTTTCGCATTTTTCGTTTTTTCCTAAACTTGAAATTTGTCCAAAAATAACATTGGAATTTTCTCTAGTGGAATTTTGTAACGAGCAAAGTAGCTTTTCTTAGTGAATTTTTTGTTTATTGTTTTTTGGATAACATTAGAAAATTTTATGAATGATTTTTGAACTTTTATAAAAAGTAAAAATTAAATTTCACAATTTTCGGTCTTAACTGGAAAATTTTGAAATTCTTGTCGAGACTACTTTTTTAAAAAAATAATTTTTGAAGTTTTATAAAAAGTAAAAATTAAGTTTCACAATTTTCGGTCCTAACTGGAAAATTTTGAAATTCTTGTCGAAATTAATTTTTTTTAAATTTCAGTTTAAAAATATTTAGTTTTTTAAAAAATGATTTTTGAAGTTTTATAAAAAGTAAAAATTAAGTTTCACGATTTTCGGTCTTACCTGGAAAATTTAAAATTCTTGTCGGGACTACTTTTTTAAAAATATTTAGTTTTTAAAAAATGATTTTTGAAGTTTTATAAAAAGTAAAAATTAAGTTTCACGATTTTCGGTCTTAACTGGAAAATTTAAAATTCTTGTCGAAATTAATTTTTTTTAAATTTCAGTTTAAAAATATTTAGTTTTTTAAAAAATGATTTTTGAAGTTTTATAAAAAGTAAAAATTAAGTTTCACGATTTTCGGTCTTAACTGGAAAATTTAAAATTCTTGTCGAAACTACTTTTTTTTAATTTTATCTTTTTTCATTTTTGTTTTTATAATAACATATTTTTGAAACTTTAAAATTACGTAAAAATAAAAGTTTATGATTTCCTATCCCAGCTGAAAAATAAAAAATTCGCGTCAAAACCACTTTTTTGGAATTTTATCCCACACATGTTTTCTATTTTTATTAAATCGTTTTAGAACTTTGTGAAAGTATATAAGCATAAAGTTTTACAGTTTTCGGTCCTGACTGGAAAATTTGAAATTCGTGTCAAGACCACTTTTTAAAAAATTTTGTTGAAAAAGTTAATTTTTTATAAAAAAATATAATTTAAAATTTCAAAAAAATATAAAAATTTAAAATTCTACTGTTTTTGGTCCTGACTGGAAAATTTTGGAAATTCGTGTCAGGACCACTTTTTTAAAATTTCATCAAAAAAGTTAATTTTTTATAAAAAGTATAATTTAAAATTTCGAAAAAATATAAAAATTTAAAATTCTACAGTTTCCGGTCCTGACTGGAAAATTTAAAAGTCGTGTCAGGACCACTTTTTTTCAAATTTCGTTTTTTTACGTTTTTGGTTTTTTATAATATTTTTCGAACTTTCTAGAATCACATAAATGCAAAATTCCTCGTTTTTTGGTCCTACCTGGAAAATTTGAAATTCGTGTCGAGATCATTTTTAAATTTTTTTATTTTTTTTTTCGTGATTTTTTAATTTTTACAGTATTATTTAAAATTTAAATTAATTTTGTTTTTTTAGAAACAACGAAAATAAAAAAACCTGCAAATTGCCCCTGGCATTGTGCCTGGGTCATTATTTTTTTTGAACAAATTTAATCGAACCAGATTTTCCTTTTTTAAATTAAGCCAAATCCTACTGAAATTGGACTGCCATTTTTTAAATTCTAAAAAAAAATTGAATTTTATTTTTGTCGTTGACGGCACAACGACAAAGACCCCAGCAGTCAGTAGAGTCATTTTTCGAGACATTGGAAGTCGGCTTTGTTTATTGACTTTTCTTAAGCGGTTATTATCAGCCCGAGAATAAGGTCCCCAACATGACTTGTGTCCTGGTAGGTTTGTTTATTTTAAAATTCCGATCCATCTCTGATTTTTTAAAATGTAAATTGTTATTTTCACAAGTATTCATTAAAGTAAAATTTTAGAATTTTGTAAAATCTTAAATTTCTGAAAATTTTAGAATTTTGTAAAATTTCTAAAATCTTAAATTTCTGGAAATTTTAAAATTTTAAAATTTTATGAAATTTCTAAAATCTTAAATTTCTGAAAATCATTTCACGGAAATTTTGTAAAATAAAAGTAAATTTTTGTAAAAAAAAGTAAAATTTTATAAAAAAGTAAATTTCTATAAAAAAGTAAAAATTTTATAAAAAAGTAAATTTTTATAAAATAAAAATTCTAAAATTAAAAGAAAATTTAAATCTTTAAATTTACTTTTTAACTTTTTATTTTTAATTATTTTTTTGTTTTTTTTTATTTTTAATTACTTTTTTATTTTTGTTTTTAATTATTTATTTTTTAACTTTTTAGAGTAACGTCCAGTGTTTCCCGATGATTCCACCACCAGTTTTCTTTCCTCCTTTGCCTCCGTTCCTGGTCAAATATCAGAATCCAGATGGATCTATCGATTATTATTCGTTTTTCTCATCTCTTGCAGAAGATTCTGTAAATCTTCAGCTCTTCCAGGAGCTGTCATGTCTTCAGCAAATCCAGCAACTCGGGGCTTTTTTTCCTCATTCTTTCCACATTGATTCAGTCAACAAGGAAAACAATTATTTCGACGAAAACAAAGTGAGTAATATTCATCATTTCTAATTCTCAACTCTCAAAGGGGAATTTAAAAACGGAACTTTCCAAAGAAATTCGAAAATTAGAGCTGTTGAAGGAAGTTTGAGAAGTGAAAACTCCTGAGGGGAATTCAGAAATTAGAGCTTTTGAGGGAAGTTTGGGAAATGAGAACTCCTGAGGGGAAATCGAAAATTAGAGCTTTTGAAGAAAATTTAAAAAATGAAAATTCTTGAGGGGAATCTGAAATTTTGAAGAAAATTTAAGAAATGAGAACTCCTGAGGGGAAATCGAAAATTAGAGCTTTTGAAGGGAATTTGGGAAATCTGAAATTTGAAGAAAATTAGGATTTTTAAAGTTTTGAAAAATTGAAAATTCTTAAGTAGAATTTTGGAAAATTAGAATTTAAATCTGATTTTAATTAACATTGAGTATTTTAAAAACTAATAACTTTTGGTTATTTTTAGTTCATTTGGACTTTTGAACGAGTTAGAACTGATTTTGAATTAATTCATATTAAATTCCATAGGTTTAAGTTAAAAAATCAATAATTTGAATTTAAATTCCACAGATTTAAGTTAGAAAATAAATGGTTTAAACTTAAATCTCACTAGTTTAAGTTAGAAAATCAATAATTTGAATTTAAATCTCACTAGTTTAAGTTAGAAAATCAATAATTCTAATCTAAATGCCATAGGTTTAAGTTAGAAATTCAATAATTTGAATTTAAATCTCACTAGTTTAAGTTAGAAAATCAATAATTCTAATCTAAATGCCATAGGTTTAAGTTAAAAATTCAATAATTTAAATTTAAATCTCACTAGTTTAAGTTTGAAAATCAATAATTTGAATTTAAATCTCACTAGTTTAAGTTTGAAAATCAATAATTTGAATTTAAATCTCACTAGTTTAAGTTTGAAAATCAATGGCTCAAAATCAAATCGCGCGGGCTTGAATTTGGCTATATGGCAATTGTTCCTCAGCAACGTTTATTCCCCTTCAATTTGCATTAATTCTGAAATTCCCTCTAAATTAATCTTTTCTTACTTAACTGAGGTATTAAGTTAATTTAACTACTGAAAAATCGATATAAAAAAGAAATTATATAAAGCTTACGAAATAGAGGGGGCAACTGTTTCACAACCTGAAATTCCACTCGTGTCAGTTAGAATTTTACTAATTTGAAATTGAAAAATATTAGCTTGAATTCTACTCGCATTATCTCGGAATCGATTCACACTGTTTCGAAATTGAGTAGTTTTTTTTTGAATTTTACTCGCACTGATTTGAATTCTACTCGCACTGCTTCAAAATTGACTCGCACTGGTTTAAATTCTACTCGCACTGGTTTAAATTCTACTCGCACTGTTTCGAAATTGACTCGCTCTGATTCGAAATTGACTCGCACTGTTTCGAAATTGACTCGCGCTGATTCGAAATTGACTCGCTCTGATTCGAAATCGAATAGTTCTTTCTCGAATTCTACTCGCACTGATTTGAGTTCTACTCGCGCTACTTCGAAATTGACTCGCTCTGATTTGAATCCTACTCGCACTGCTTCGAAATCGAGTAGTTCTTTCTCGAATTCTCGCACTGCTTCGGAATCAAATAGCGCTTTTTCTCTTTAAGACCGAAAAATTCAGATTTTTAAAAATAAATCCCAATTTAAACTTCAAAACATTTTAAAAATGAGTAATTCTGGTAATATCTTATTCACCAATATTCCAAAATTTCCCACGAGACTAACGTTAAACGTTAATTATTTTTTAGATTGGGTTTCTAAATTCGTAAACAGTTCTGCGGAAATTCCATTAATGAGGATTAAGATATTTTTAGATTTAAAAAATCTTCGAATTACAAAATTCTTAAATTTACAGATTTTTGATTTTTTTAAATTCTCAATTTTAAAAATTTTTTAAATCTTTGAATTTTAATTTAAAGACAAATTTTTAAAATTTTTTTAATTTTTAAAAATCTTTAAATTTAATTTTTTTGGATTTTTTTAGATTTTTTTAAATTTTTTTAGATTTTTTTTAAATTTTTTAGATTTTTTTAAATTTTTTTTGATTTTTAATTTTTTAGGAAGAAAAAGAATCTTTGGATTTGTTGCCAATTGACCTGAGCAATCATGTTAAACGAAAAAGGAAACTCGGTGATGAAATCCGGGAATCTAAGAAGTTTTTTCGTCCTTCGAAGAAAATTCACAAAAAAAAAGAATCTTCTCCATGTTTATTCATCCGGCCCGTTTTGGAAAATTTATCGATTTTGAAATCTTCACCTTCTTGTAGTTCGGCCCCCTGCAGCCCCCCTTTACCCTCTAGGTCCCCCGGGGCCTTCAACAATCACCATTGGCCTAAACCCGGATGGGATGACGAAATCATCAGCCAGATAGAAAGAAGACGGGCCAGGAAGTACATCGAAACTTGTCTCAAGCAGCTGAAAAAGCACTTTAACAAAAGATTCAAGTAATTTTTTTATTTTTTTTATTAATTTTGATTTTTAAAAATTTAGATTCAAAAAAATTTAAAAATCCTTATTAATTTTTGAATTTCTTTTTAAATTAAAAAAATCTTAAAATTGGTAAAATTTTTAAATTCTTATTAATTTTCAATTTTTAAAATTTTTTATTAATTTCCGATTTTTGAGATTTTTTTAAATTTTAATTTTTTTATTTTAATTTTTTAGAAAATTCTTATTTTCGATTTTTAAGATTTTTTTTAATTTTGAAATTTTTATTTTTCTTTAATTTTTTTAATTTATGGAAGAAATTATTCTTTTTTAATTTTCTTTAGAAAAATTTTTAAATTAGTTTCTTTTTATATTTTTCAAAATTAATTTTTATTGTATTTTTTAAGAATTTCTTTCAAATTACTTTTTATTTTTTAAAATTTATTTTTATTTTTATTTTTTTTTAAATTGAAGTTAAATTTTTTAAAATTAATTTTTATTTTTCATTTTTTAAAATTAATTTAAATTTAAACTTTTTAAAAATTATTTTTTTTAAACTAAAATTAAAATTTTTTTTAAAGTTTATTTAAATTAAAATTTTTTTAAAATTATTTTTTTTTAATTAAAATTTTTTTAAAATTAATTTTTTTTTAAATTTCTGTTTTTTCAGATACCGTTCAAGGAACACAGATGACCTGAGGGTCCAATTGATGAAACATCGCTGTATGAATGAGATTTTCGAAGCTTTGGAGTACTTCCTCGAGATTGACAAAATTCGAGAACAACATTTGGCAGAATCCAGAAAAAGTCAAAGATGTGTTAGTCGATGAATCTCTAGAATTACTGGTTCAGACAGATAATCCGCAAAATTGCCCAAGGATACATGTCCCATGATTAAAACTGGTGTTTAATTTTAATTATTTAATATTAAAAATACAACCTATTTTTACAGTAATTGAAATTTTTCGAAAATTAAAAAAATCTTTTTTTTTTTGAAAATTTTTAAAAATCTTTTTTTTTAAATTTCTAAAATTTTAAAATTAAAAAATAAAATTCAATTACTGTAAAAATAGATTGTATTATTTTTTACTAATTAGTAATTAGGGTTATCTCCGGACGAGTTGATTTGAACGATACTCAAGAATATAAATAAACGTGTGAATAAAATTAAAAAATAATTTCGTTGCGAAATGGTCCCGACTCGAATTTTCAAAAATTTCGATTTTGATAATTTTCAAAATTTTTATAAAACTAAAATAAATTTAAAAAATAGAAAATATTGCGAAATGGTCCCGACACGAATTTTCAAAAATTTCGATTTTACAATTCTTAAAATTTTTGAGATTTTGGAAGTTTCAGAAATTTTACACAATATTATTTTTGGTTTTTTATACAATATGATTTTCTACTTTTTGTACAGTATGATTTTTTTATTTTTATAAAGTATGGTTTTCTACTTTTTATACTGTATGATTTTTTTATTTTTATATTGTATGATTTTCTACTTCTTATACAGTATGATTTTGAAATTTTTATATTGTATGATTTTTGAGTTTTCATACAGTATTATTCCCAGCATTTTTATACAGTATGATTGGCGGTGTAATTTTGGATTTTTATATAGTATGATTTTTGACTTTATAATTCTGAATTTTTATACGGTGTAATTTTCAACTTTTTGATATACTTTAACGGTGATATGAATACACAAATGTAATCCTGAAGAATATGAAAGCTAATGAGATTTGACTCGTTTTAGGTCAAAATTAAAGCTTGTGCGATTTCGAAAAAAATTAATTAATTAATTAATTAATTAATTCGGTACTTGAAGGTGATTGTTGCCGTTTTCGTCTTCTGGTTTAGTGTTTTCAGTGGAGACTGTCGTGCAGGATCTGGATCTTTGAGAAAGAGTAGAACTACATTGAGCTTGGACAGTTACGAAATCGATGTTGTATTCGTGCTGGAGGATCTGATGAGCGTCGTAGACGATTCTTGAAAGATCGGAATGTTTTGCAGTATCTATGTGGACAGAAACGGCTACAGTATCCATTTTCAAAGACCAGCATCTGAGACTGTGGATGCCGATGACGCCGGGGATCGCCACGAGGTCGGACCGGACTTTGGCCATGTCGATGTGGGACGGGGCGCACTCCATCAGGACCCTTATGGTGTCCCTGATGACCGATCCCGTTGTGATCTAAAAAACCCGATTAATTTTATTTTTAAAAAAATCACCTACCAAAACTAGGATGCTGAACAAAAAAGTACAAATAGGATCCGCAATTTTCCATTTTGTAAACTTGATAATCACAGCAGCAATAAGAACCCCGATGGATTGGACGAGATCCCCAAGAACATGGACGAAAGCAGCTCTGACGTTTATATTCCCCCCATGCCCATGGCTATGACCACTATGACCACTATGATCACTATGATCACTACGGGTGGAATGGGAGTCTCCCTGGCTTTCAATATCAGCAGCATGATTGATCTCTCCCATATCCTTATGACGATGTCCGTGATCATGTCCGTGACCATGTTCATGTCCATGTCCGTGACCATGTTCATGTCCATGTCCATGTCCATGTCCATGTCCATGGCTGTGATTGTGGGGCATTCCAAAATGACTATGTTCTGCTTTTCCGAAGTATAAAATAGCTCCAATAATAATATTAAAAAGTACTCCAACTCCGGCTGTGATCATCATGACGTTTGGATCTACGTCGTAATCGTTGTGGACAATTCTTTCGATTGCCATGTAAACTAAAGCTCCTGTTAGAATCCAGATCATTACGATGCTTGCCAGGGCTCCTAGGACTTCAGCTCTCTGATATCCGAAAGAATATCTCGCGTTCGGTTGTCTCACTGCGAACTTTATTGCCATGATGGATATCATAAAACTTGCCAAATCTGATATCATATGAAAAGCATCCGTCATGATTGCCAAACTATTTGCGATTATTCCTCCAGTCATTTCAGCAATTATAAAAATTAAAGTAAAAATAGAAACAATATAAAGGACCCTCAGGGCCTGGTTCGAGGTGTGAGCTCTGGTCGCGGCCCTGGCCCTGGAAATGGCCTTATCGCAGTGATAAATCGGAAACTCGTCATCCGGATCCGTCAGCTCCACGTTGATGGAACAAGGAGAAATGTTTGAAATTTCTTTATTCATTTCCGATTCCTAAAATAAAATTATCAAATTTTAAATTTTTGAAATTTTTCTCGCATTGTACAAGACCCCCTTTAGTACAGTATCATATTGTAAAAAAAACAAAACATTTAAATTTGCAATTTTTGATCGCAGATATGTTTCGACACAATTTTTTTAAAAGAATGGATTTTTCATAAAATCTAACATCATAGAATTGCTCTAGAATCATATATAATTGAAAACATTCGATTATTATTTTTTATATAAAAAATGAGAAAAAAAAAGAAAATTATCATACACAGGTACTCTACAATAATATATAATTGAAAATATCCTATTATCATTTTTTATATAAAAACTAAGAAAAAAAGATTTATAATCGTACATAAATACTCTAGAATCATATATAATTGAAAATATCCTATTATCATTTTTTATATAAAAAATAAAGAAAAATTATTATCATACACAGGTACTCTACAATAATATATAATTGAAAATACTCGATTATCATTTTTTATATAAAAACTGAGAAAAAAAAGATTTATAATCGTACATACAGTACTGCTCAAAAGTTTGGCAACTTTTGTTTTTTGGTTACCAGTTTTTTTGATATAACTTTTTTGTTTCTTCATGTTTTTTTAATTCTTTTTTTAAATGAAGAAAACAAAAATTATTTCCTGGTCCTACAAAGAAAATCAGAGAATATTGCAAAAATTTTTAAGTTTTTGACCGATTAAAAATTCGATAATTTTTTGTTTAAAAATTCATAAAAACCTATTAAATTAATATTTAAAATAATAACTCAGGCAAAAAATAATTAATATCTTGTTAAAAAGGTTTTAGAGCATATAACTCATTTACATCTGTTCGCATCGATGAAATGAATTTTTTAACTATAGCTGAATCGATCATTTCCCATTCACGACGAAGCAGTTCAAAAAGTCCTCAGGTTTTTCTTGTAGAACCAGATGAGGATTTCTGTTTCCTTCATTTTAAAAACATCCAAATAAGACTAAATGATTTTAAAAAAATTATTTCAAATCGAGTTGGAACTCTAAGAAAATTTATATCGTATCAATTTTAAACATTTCAAAAATATCCAAATAAGGTTAAATGATTCTAAAAAAATCATTTCAAATTGAGTTAGAACTTTAAGAAAATTTATATCGTATCAATTTGAAATGTTTTAAAAATATCCAAATAAGACTAAATTATTCTAAAAAAATCATTTCAAATTGAGTTGGAACTTTAAGAAAATTTATATCGTATCAATTTGAAATGTTTTCGAAACTTCTAGACTTGGTCAGAGTTCTAAAAATACCCACACTAAATTAAGAATTCAGAATTAACTCGGGGTTTATACGAAAACTTTCCTCAATAATAAAACTCATTTTTAGTTCTGTTTTTGTTTTATATAGATTGTTTACAAAAAAAACCCCTAGTATCTTCCTCTGCACGTGACTAGTACTCGATTCCACGACCAAAAATTAAAAGACAATCGATGAAGAAATTTCGAGAAAGTTGTCCCCAAAACAAGAAACAGAGAGCTATATATCTATTTTCTCAGATAAGACGAAAGACCTAAAGGACCTAAATGACGCTCAACTCCTGGTTTTATTGTTCTTATCTCCAGCCCCCGGGTATTCTTATCTTTCGACTTCGAACGTGCTTTCAGAAACCCTAATTGAAGTCAAACTTGAAGCAGATGTTCCTTCAACAGTATCCTTATCTTTCATTGTTCTAGGTTAAATTGTAGTGGCGTGTTTTATCGTCAGAAATTTCCGTTATCGAATAAAAATTAAAAGGATAGGTTGTGATTCACGGAATATTTCAAAGAACAACAAAAAATTATGGGGTTGTCTATGATGTAATTTTTATGATCGAACTTAGTCATTAATATTTGTATCTACACAAAAAGCGTAAATTTTAACTGCTTAACAATTGCGAAATGCGATAAAATTCATATTTTGCATTTGTGACGGAAATTAAAAAGTAATAGTGATTATTTCTATTTTTTACTGTACTATAAGTTACACTTTTTGTGTGTAGAGATTTTGGATAGTGTCTATTTCTAACTCAAATCAGAACTTTTAGTCACTATCCAAGTTTATTGGAACTGTCAAAATCACTATCCAAAAACAGTTCCAACACAAAAAAGCACAACTTTTAACCCTGTAACAATTTCGAAATGTGACATAATCGTCATATTTTTAATATTTGATATTTTGACGGAAATTAAAAAGTAATAGTGACGATTTCTACTTGTTACTGTGCCAAAAGTTACACTTTTTTGTGTAGAGACTTTGGATAGTGTTTATTTCCAACTCAAATCAAGGCTTTCTAGTCACTATCCAAGTTTATTGGAACTGTCAAAATCACTATCCAAAAACAGTTCCAACACAAAAAGCGCAATTTTTTAACCCGGTAACAATTGCGAAATGTGACAAAAACAACATAATTGTCATATTTTTCATGAATATTTGACATTTGTAAAAAAATAAAAAATTAATAGTGACGACTTCTGTTTGTTACTGTACCAAAAATTATGTTTTTTGTGTGTATAGAAAGTCGAAATTTATGATTTTTTATTTTAGGACAAAGTAGTTAGAAGGTATCTTAGGCCTAAATTTTATCATTTTATCTACAACATAAGACCCTTTGTATTGTTGAAAAAAGAAGATCAAGGGTAAAAAGAAGTTCCCGGAACTTAAAGCCATCTCATGAAAGTGATCTAAATCAAATCGATACATAAAATTAATTTTAAATTTTAGAAATAATTATAATTTAAAAATTTTTGTAAATAATTTATATTTATAAAAATATTATTAATTTAATAAAGATCATACTAAAATTTTAAAGTAATTTAAATCGATATATAAAATTAATTTTAAATTTTAAAAGTAGTTATAATTTAAAAATTTTTGTAAATAATTTATATTTATAAAAATATTATCAATTTAATAAAGATCATACTAAAATTTTAAAGTAATTTAAATCGATATATAAAATTAATTTTAAATTTTAAAAGTAGTTATAATTTAAAAATTTTTGTAAATAATTTATATTTATAAAAATATTATCAATTTAATAAAGATTATACTAAAATTTAAATTATTTTATAAAATTGATTTAAATCGAAATTTTTATATTTGTATTTTTTAAATATTTAACTAGACGCAATCAACTTGAAAGTTACAAATAATTATAAAAAAAGAATTATTAAATTTTATAAATTTAAAAAATAAGAAAATTTAAAAATAAAAAAGTACTTTATTTTTGACTTTAGAAGATCTTAGATAGCATAATAGACCTTAAATACACATATTCTACTGTTGATATACTAAATCCTACTTTTTATAAAGTCTCAAATAACATAATAGACCTTAAATACATATATATCTACGGTTGATATACTAAATCCTATAATTTAGAAGATCTCAGATAGCATAATAGATCTTAAATACACAAATTCTACCGTTGATATACTAAATCCTACTTTTTATAAAGTCTCAAATAACATAATAGATCTTAAATACATATATATCTACTGTCGATACATAAATTTCTATACTTTAGAAGATTCTGTATAACATACAACGAATCTTGATTATATACTACAAGATGTTGAAAAGACATAAATTATTTCAAAAAAGTACTCTGATGAAAGTTCATTTTTATTATGGAAGAAACATAAAGATTAAAATACCAAACAGCCTCTATCCAGGATCCTGATAACAGAACCGATACCATAAAATATAATTAAAATCAATGGCTAAAGAACAAAAATAAAGCATTTTAGACACGTAATTTTCATAATCAAAGATATCTAAAACATTTAAAGTTTAAGAATACTCTTTATTGAGGGGTAAAAAAGGGAAAATGTCATGTTAATAAGGGTTCCTAGGTGTTGTATCATATTATCATTATTATGGATACGTAATTTTCACAATCAAAGACATCTAGAACATTTAAAGTTGAAGAATACTCTCTATTGAAGAGTAAAAAAGGGAAAATATCATGTTAATAAGGGTTCCTAGGTGTTGTATCATATTATCATTATTATGGATACGTAATTTTCACAATCAAAGACATCTAGAACATTTAAAGTTGAGGAATACTCTCTATTGAAGAGTAAAAAAGGGAAAATATCATGTTAGTTAGGGTTCCTGGGTGTTGTTCCTATATTTAATATTATCCTATATTCTATTGTACATTATATTGTATCTAGTAAAAGATGCAACGTAAAGTTCACACGGAAGACTCAAAAAACTGGACTATTTTTTCAAATTGTTCGCATTAGGAATCTTAGGGACACAGCCGGGTTCGAAGAAGACACAAAAAAAACACTCTACTAATGCCCTAAATTACTTCGTTTCTGATCAAAAATCTAAAATTCTAATTTCTAAAAGGTCTGAAATGACTGTGAATCCGATTGACCACTTTTTGAACAATAAATATGTACTCAAGCTCCAATTTTCAAAATGCCTTTCCGAAGTCTAAATATGGGCAAAAAGTAAAACATCATTAAAAAAATAAAATTTCATATATCAATTTTTAATAAATAAAGAAGTTTTAAAAAATAAAATTTCATATATCAATTTTTAATAAACAAAGAAGTTTCAAAAAATAAAATTTCATATATCAATTTTTAATAAATAAAGAAATTAAAAAAATTAGATTCCATATATCAATTTTTAATAAACAAAGAAGTTTTTAAAAATTAAATTTCATATATCAATTTTTAATAAATAAAGAAGTTTTAAAAATAAAATTTCATATATCAATTTTTAGTAAACAAAGAAATTTTTAAAAATTGCTCGAAGTTTTAGGTTCGAAATTGATTCTTTCGATTTCTGAACTCGAGTCAGTTCAAAACTAGTTCGA
Organism: Halicephalobus mephisto; assembly: GCA_009193035.1. NCBI lineage: Eukaryota > Metazoa > Nematoda > Chromadorea > Rhabditida > Panagrolaimidae > Halicephalobus > Halicephalobus mephisto. The sequence continues at coordinate 417,978 of SWDT01000045.1, forward strand.
ATTAGTTCAAAATCAACTCAATTTTCAAACTAAACTAATTTGATTTAAATTCGATCTCTTGATTTTCGAATTTAAATAGTTTAGATCGAATTTGAACTTTTTGATTTTTGAATTCAAATTAATTCAACTTTTCAAATTTAAATTTTCAAATTTTTAAATTTAAATTTTCTGATTTTCGAATTCAAATTAATTCAACTTTTCGAATTTAAATTTTCTGATTTTCGAATTCAATCTTCGAATTCAAATTTTCTAATTTTTAAATTTAACTTTTCTAATTTTTAAATTTAAATTTTCTGATTTTCGAATTCAAATTAATTCAACTTTTCAAATTTAAATTTTCTAATTTTCGAATTCAATCTTCGAATTTAAATTTTCTAATTTTTAAATTTTCTAATTTTCGAATTTAAATTAATTCAGCTTTTCAAATTCGAACTAATTCAACTTTTCGAATTTAAATTTTCTAATTTTCGAATTTAAATTAATTCAGCTTTTCTGATTTTCGAATATAAATTAATTTAAATTTTCGAATTCGGTATATTTCTCTTCGAATTAGTTCAAAATCAACCCAAAGTTCTATTCGAAAATCCAAAATTTGACAGTCCTGATAGCGATCAATCGATGTAGACCAAAAACATTATTTTTTAAGAAAATAATGATTTCAATTTTTTCATCATAAAGACCTAAAAATAAAGCGAACCCATAAAAAAAATTTCTTTCAATTTTATTTTTTTTTTCAATTTTTAAATTTTACTTTTTTTTTTATTTTTTTTAAATTTTATTTTTTTTAAATTTTATTTTTTTTAAATTTTTTTTTTAAATTTTACTTTTTAAAAAAAATAAAACTTACTTTTTTAATATCTTCTGTTTGAAGTTGGAGAATTGCCAAATTTGATTTTTTTTTATACATTTTTAAAATTACGAAATTCTTTGAAAAATAAAAATGAAAAAATCAGGATTTCCGAAATTGAAGGAATTTGCCGAAGATTCGAGAAATCTGCCCGAGGGGTCGATTGATTTCTTTTTTGAATTCCGAAAAATCTAAAAAAATCAAATTTAAAAAAAAATTATTTTCGATAAAAAAATTACAAAATTACAGTAACGAAAAAATTTATATTTTTAAAATTATAAAAAAAATGCAAAAAATTAAATTAAATTAAAATTATAAATATTTTCCGGTCATCTGCAACAATGGAAAAACCGGTCCAGTGATTTCCACCACCATCTGAACGACGAAATCAAGACTGCACGAGAGTCGGCCCCTGCGGCACTTTTTCCCTTTTATTTTCTAAGTTTTTATATAATTTATTTCAGGCAATAGGAAGAAATATAAGAGGAAAAAAAATTAAATCAATTACAGTATCCGAAAATCTTGGATACTGTTGTTATCACCATGGCCTAGATGCCTAAGCTCAATCCTGAAAGTCGATTTTCGCACATAATTGGTAATTTATCTCATATCTTATATTTCTTCTTTTTATATTTCTTTCTTTTATATTTTTTTCCGTTCACAGATCTTTAGAAAGTAGGAAAAAATATAAGATGAAAAAAATATAAGAGAAAAAAAATTTAATTAATTACAGTATCCGAAAATCTTGGATACTGTTGTTATCACCATGGCCTAGATGCCTAAGCTCAATCCTGAAAGTCGATTTTCGCACATAATTGGTAATTTATCTCATATCTTATATTTCTTCTTTTTATATTTCTTTCTTTTATATTTTTTTCCGTTCACAGATCTTTAGAAAGTAGGAAAAAATATAAGAGAAAAAAAATTAACCCAATTACAGTATCCGAAAATCTTGGATAGTACTGTTATCACCATGGCCTAGATACCTAAGCTCAATCCCAAAATCCGATTTCCACACATAATTGGTAATTTATCTCATACCTTATATTTCTTCTTTTTATTTTTTCTGTCCACAGATCTTTAGAAAGTAAGAAAAAATATAAGATGAAAAAAATATAAGGAAGAAAATAAGAGAAAAAAAATTAAACGAATTACAGTATCCCAAAATCTTGGATAATGTTGTTATCACCATGGCCTAGATACCTAAGCTCAATCCTGAAAGTCGATTTCCACACATAATTAGTGATTTATCTCATATCTTATATTTTTCCTCTTATATTTCTTCTTTTTATATTTTTTTTCTTTTTATATTTTTTTTCTTTTTATATTTTTTTTCTTTTTATATTTTTTCCGTTCACGTTTATTTCATATTAATTTTTTTAATAATTAAATTAATTCAATGTCTTTGTTAAATAAGAAAAAATTAATTTTAAAAGAATTTCGAAATCAGTGAAAATTAAAAAGAAAAAAAACGAGCGGCAATTGTGCAGTCGGAATTAACACGTTCCAGATCATTCGCGGTAAACTTGAGAAATTACGAAAGATCAATCTTTCAAAAACAATAAAAATCAAATTTTAATTAATCGTGAAATTTCGCCGCAGGTTTTAGAATTCTCATTTTCAAAATAATTGTGCAAAATTCTAGATAATTCGTATTGAAATTATTTTTAAAAATAAAAATTTCCAAAATTTTAGAAAATTAATAATTTTTTTTAAATTAAAATAATTTTAAAAATAAAAATTTTAAAATTTTAGAAAATTAATAAAGTAATTTTTTTTAAATTAAAATAATTTTTAAAAATTAAAATTTCCAAAATTCTAGAAAATTCATAAAATAATTTTTTTTAAATTAAAATAATTTTAAAAATTAAAATTTTAAAATTTTAGAAAATTAATAATAAAATAATTTTTTTAAATTTATTTAAATTTTTTTAAAATTAAAATTTCAAAATTTTAGAAAATTAATAAAGTAATTTTTTTTAAACTAAAATTTTAGAAAATTCATAAAATAATTTTTTTTTAAATTTATTTTTAAATTTTAAAATTTTAAAAAAATTTAATAAATTTTGTTATAAAAAATATGATGTAATCTGTAAAATAAATAATTTTAGACAAAAACGTAATTTTCAGATTATTCGATGGATTTATGAAAAAAAATGACCATCGGACAAAAACTTTCAATTTTTTACTAATCCACAAAAGCGGAAAACTTAATCTCGATAATCTCATCAAAATCAGAATAAAACGTAAAAGAAATTTTTAAAAAATTGAAAATATCAACATTATTGTAAAAAATTCAAAAATTTCCAACTTACTGTAAAAAAATTAAAAATTCTAATTTACTGTAAAAAATCGAAAATTTTAATTTGTTGTAAAAAGTTGAGAAATTTCAACATTACTGTAAAAAATTAAAAATTTTAATATTACTGTAAAAAAAATTAAAAATTTCAACATTACTGTAAAAAATTAAAAATTTTAATATTACTGTAAAAAATCGAAAATTCTAATTTACTGTAAAAAATCGAAAATTTTAATATTACTGTAAAAAAATTTTAAATTCCAATTTACTATAAAAAAATTAAAAATTTTTAACTTATTGCAAAAAAATCAAAAATTTTAACATTACTGTAAAAAATCAAAAATTTTCAACTTACTGTAAAAAATTAAAAATTCCAATATTATTGTAAAAAATCGGAAATTTGTTAAGAGATCAAAGATCGATCTGACATGAGACAATTTTTATTCGAAATGGCTGGAATCCAAATATTGCCTCGGGGTATTTGTACTCATCGAAGAACACGGAAAAGGTATAAAAGAATCATTTTGGATAAACATCAATGAAAAGAATTGTGCGAAATTTATTGATAATCAAACAATTTGAACGAAATGCAAATTTAAACAACCATTTTTTTTTAAAAAATGTCTTAAAAAATTTCAAAAAAATATTTTTACTAAAATTTCAAAAAAAACGATTCTGACACGAATATTCCACTCAGGACCGAAAATTGTAAAATTTAATGTTTACTTAATTTTTTTAATTTTAAAATCGTATTATTGTAAAAATTAGAAATCTTAAAAATGAAACCTCAGACTTGTCTCGACACGAATGTTCAAAATTCCTCAATCAAGACCAAAAAATCAAAATTTCTCGTTTATATACATTTACGAGATCCCAGATATCTAGTAGATTTGTAAAATCAGAACTTTATTTCATGTTCTATTATCTGATCTAAAACCCGTATATGAAGAAATTCGGCGAATGATTGTTCATTTTCTTGTTTTAAATAATCTAAAAAAGTTTATTTATTTTCGAACAAAAATCATGGCTCATTGTTTTCAATCATGGAATCTGACTTCGAAGAGGAGCTCATTTGTCGACTAATGGATCTAGGGACTGAATTCACTGTGCGTTTTCTGGAGCAATCTTTGATCTGACGAAACACCATAACAAAAACGAAAACAAGACCTATGGCGGCGTGATAACAAGCGTAAATCACAAATTGAGGTCTTATTTTCAATCCTAGGGCACTTTTGTCTACCACAACTGCCGTCAGAATTGTCTGGAATCCCAAAGCCAAAAATGTATTCACCCCAAAGACGAATCCGAAGGAGTTTGAGGCGATTCTGGAGACAATGTTGAACTGAGCCGTCGTGATCATTGCTTGATACGCTACTCTGAAGAAGACATATCCTGCATACATTATCCAGAGTCTTTCTGCTTGGGACATGACCAGCAAAATCCCAAAATCTGCAAAGGAGGCCAGAGCGAGGCAAACTTCACCATACTTGTCCCAGTCGATTTTCGGTCTTTCCATGATGAGAATCACAATCATTGCTGAAGTTTAATGTCGATTAAAGTAACAATTATTCAATAAAAAGTACTCCAATTAAACAACAGGATTTTTTAATTTTTAGAATTATAAAAATTGCGTAAAAGTTAAAATTTGAAATAGTGTTAAAATTAACTCCCTTCTACGACAATCCTAAAGTTTCTAGAAATTTTCGTTCGGACAATTTCACAAAAAAATTCTGATTTAATTTGATTTTTTTGAATTCCCGCACAGAGTAAATAAAAATAGAAAAAGTAGTAAATTTGGCAATTCCCTTTTGACATCGATTCGTTCTTTTCTGATATTTTACAATTTCTTAAATTTCTAAAAACTTTAAAAATAGGAAGTTTTACAAAATTCTTTTGACACGGATTTTTAATTTTAAAATAGACTTACAGACGAAGGGACAAGCGGCTTCGATGAACCCATTGAGGACGTCGTTACTGTCTGAGGTCTGGAGCTGTCCCCAGAGGGTCTGAGTGTAGTTCCCGATCTGGAACTCCCCGCACGTAGCCATGGCCCACCAGAAGGACCACTTGAGGAGTCTCCAGTCTGTGTAGATGTCCACCGCCTGTTTTTTGAAATCTTTAATCCTGTCCCAGACGAACTCCAAGTAACTCGAGGGGATCTCTTCCGGGGGAGTTGGAGTGGATCTCGTTGAAGCTAAAATTAGAGTTTTTAAAAAATGAAATAATTTAAAAAACAAACTTTGAAATTCCACTCTTCTGTTGATGACGCTCCTCCAGGACACATTTGGGAGGACAACTGAGAGCCCTAAGGTGACCCCCAAGCACCCTATAGTGATGTAGTTGAGGGTCTGGTAACTACCCCAGTGGAAGATGACGAAGAATTCACTCAGGAAGTAACTCACACATTTGCCCGCCAACAGAGCTGCCCGGGTCCAGGCCGTCACCCTAAAAACCAGATTAATATATTACGTCGGTAAAATCAAAGAATAAAAATAAACAATATAAAAATATTAAGAAATATATAAAAATAAATAAATTACATATATACTCAATGGGACTTGATTGTAAGTTAAATTACCTAAATTTTATAAAAAAACAATTATCACGATTTTCGTTACAAAACAGAATTTTAAAAAAACACTTTAAAAAGTAATTTTAATGATTTTTTACATAATCACTTTTTAATTTCAATTACCTAAAATCAAACATAAAAAAACAAACATTCACCGAACTTTCGCTACGATACAAAATCAAAAAAAAGGAAAAAATGGCTCGAGAAAACAACTTTTTATACAATATATAATCACTTTTTAATTTCAATTACCTAAAATCAAACAAAAAAAAATAAACATTCACTGAACTTTCGCTATGAGACAAAATAAAAAAAAGGAAAAAATGGCTGAAAAAAGCTTATTTTTCTTTATTTTTAAAAATGTTACTTTTTTTGTTTTTAAAAATGTTATTTTTAGTTTAATTTTCGTTTAAATTAAGAATTACTTACTTTGAAAACTGTTTGCGGTCGACTTTGACGTAGATGTAAGCGAAATAAGCGACTTCTGTGGCTGTCGCGAATCCGTAGATTCCTTGACCGAGTTGTTGAGAAAAAACCGATTTTCCAAAAATCAAAGTCAACCAGACGGATATGTAACAAAGGGATTCAAACACAAGGACTGGCTTGTAGAGGAACACATCCGTCAACAGCAACGATGGCACCAAGGCCACTAGGTAACTGTAGGTCCAGATGGGGTAAACCTAAATTTCTGTTCTTCGTAATCACAGTATGAAGAAATTTAAAAATCAACTCTTTACAAAACTGTCTCAACTAGAATTCCTAGAAGTTCTTAGAAACTACAGTAATCTACGGGGTAATTTCGACTTTTTATAAGTTCTTTCGTAAGCTACTATGCTATTGTAAATATTGAAAATCAACTCTTTACAAAACTGTCTCAACTGGGATTCCTAGAAATTCTTAGAAACTACAGTAACCTACGGGGTAATTTCGATTTCTTGTGGAAATTATTTCGTAATCTACTATGCTATTGTAAATATTGAAAATTAACTCTTTATAAAACTGTCTCAACTGGAATTCTTAGAAGTTCTTAGAAACTACAGTAACCTACGGAGTAATTTCGATTTTTCGTAAGTTATTTCGTAAGCTACTATGCTATTGTAAATATTGAAAATTAATTTCCTAAGAGATAGACGAGTTTTCAGAACTTAAAGTACTTCAAAGTTTCAATTTGTGGGAGTTATTTCATAATTCTATAAAACCCCGGAATTGACTTTTTTGAAGTATATTCTTCCTAGATCAATTTAAATACACAGTACCCAATCCCCATCTACTCTAAATTCGATAATTATTGTTATGGTACCAGTCAGGGTCTAGAGGACGTTCATTTATTGAACGTTTTTATCTCAAAAAGATATATCAAACTTCTAAAAAGCAATAATTATCAGTATTCGATTGTGAAAAGATTTCAAAGAAAAACACGCGCGCTCCTACCGTACCTTTCAGGGACTTTCGTGGTAGGAACCAATTCATGTTCTGCTCTATTTTTGTACCATTTTTAATTAACAATATTATATATCAAATTTTCGAAAAACTAACTAATTTTTAATTGTGGAATGATTTCAAAGAAAAACACGCGCGCTCCTACCGTATCTTTCAGGAACTTTCGTGGTAGGAACTAATTCGTGTCCTGCTCTATTTTTGTACCATTTTTAATTAACAATATTATATATCAAATTTTCGAAAAACTAACTAATTTTTAATTGTGGAGTGATTTCAAAGAAAGACACACGCGCTTCTACCGTACCTTTCAGGGACTTTCGTGGTAGAAACCAATTCGTGTCTTGCATCATTCACATATGGAAATAAATATCCCATAAGAAATTGACCTTTTTATATTTCAAACCCAAACCTTTCCATTCAAATCCTCATCAGTGATGTTCAAATCGTCGTGTTGGTAATTGTACAAATACGGCTCCGTCGGTCTGAACTCCTTGAATGCCCCGAAGGAACAAAGAATCAAAGCAGAAATCCACCATTTCATCCTGGTTCTGATTGATCTGTGTTCATTTAGAACAAAATAACGAGAAGATAACGTCAGAGACAATAAGCAGCTCAATTTTCGCTTTTCTGTTTGCTAATCGACTATAAATCGTTTGATACTCTTTTCTTTGAAGAAATTGATATATCAAGGAAATTTTTTTTTTGCAAAAAATGAATAAAACTGTTTAAAAAAATTCAAATTTTAAAAAATAATTAGTTTATGTAAATTTTGAGGTATGAATTATTTTCAAAATTTTGTAATTTAAATGTAACGATTATTTCATGAATTAACTAGAAATTATTCAGTCATTTTCGTACTGAAAATACTGATATATCAAAAATTTACTTTTCTTATAAAAAAAATAAAACTCTTTAAAACGAATTCATATATCAAAATTTTGCAATTTAATTGTAACGATTATTTCATGAATTAACTAGAAATTATTCGGTCATTTTCATACTGAAAATACTGATATATTAAAAATTTACTTTTCTTATAAAAAATAATTTTTCAAAAAGAATTCATATATCAAAATCTGAATCTTTTCAAAATTTTACAATTTAATTGTAACGATTATTTTATGAATTAATGAATTAGAAATTATTCAGTTATTTTTACACTGAAAATACTGATATATCAAAGTTACTTTTCTTATAAAAAATAATTTTTCAAAAAGATCGGATTTTTTTGAACTTTGATGCATAAATTTTTTAAGCTGTGTAATCCACATATCGACTTAATATTACTATTATTTTATTTCTTAATGAATTACAAATCTTTATTTTTCAGTTCATTAAAAATTGATATATCAACGAATTTTTTTATCGAACAAGTTTCAAAAAATGTCCGAAATTTCAAATTGTAAGTTATAATTTTTATTTTAAAGTTTTCATATATGAATTTCATGTTTTTTTGTTTGTTTCAAGGCCATATAACCCAGATATAACTTTACTGTGATCATCTGCTCTGGGAGAACAGCTGAGGACAGCGGCAACCACCACAAAAGTTGTATTTCGGACCTTGTTTCTTTCTCCACACTGCTGTTTTTAAAATGTTTCCTAAGTATTTATTAAAAGTAATAAATCCTCAAAATCCATTTTCGAAATGTTTTCTGTCGTTGTCAGCATCGGATCGGACGAGGTACAAGACCGTGGTCTTCGATATGGGCGGGGTTCTGATCCCGTCTCCTCTGACCTCGTTCGGAAGTAAGTTTTCATATATCAATTTCCACTTTACAGTCATCTCCTTCCAGAAAGAGAACGTGAACTAGGTCTAGAACCCGGCTCAATGTCGAAAACGCTGATCAGTAAGGAGTTTCTTCCGGAATTCGAAGCTCTGGAAAAAGGAGAAACAAACTTGGAAGATTTCCACGCTATTTTTACTCATTTTTACAACAAACAGGTCCGAGTTTACACATTATTTCTTACTATTTACAATGTAACAGTTATAAGTAAAAAGATGGATTTTTGAATTCCCGCGCAGACAGGGCGAGAGTAAGGAACGCGGTAAATTTGGCAATCACCAGTAAATCAACTCGCACTGTCCTCTTTCTTCCGTCCAATCCTAAAATTTCCTAAAAAATCAGTAAATTTGTGTTAAAAGGGTATCGAAAAGTTTTTTAAATATTTCAGTTGATTTTTAAACTTTTGAATTCCCGCGCAGACAGGGCGAGAGTGAGGACCAGCGAATTGATGACGAAATCGACCCTACTCTCTCTCACCTCCTCTCTCTTCCAATCCTAAAATTTCCCAAAAAATCAGTAAATTTGCATCGATCAAATTTCAGAAATTTTGCATTTTTAATTTTTTAGAGTTTTTGAAGTCCTGCGGAGAGTGGAAGTATAAAAAAAGTAAATTTGATAAATTACCCTCGGAATCTACTCTTCTCAATTCCAAACAATCCTAAAATCCAGGCATTTTCGTAAACAATTTTAATTTTACTTTTTTCACAGTAATACAACTTTTTAGAATAACCGAAATGACAGAACACTGCTTGAGCCGTTTAAGGACTTTTATAACACAAATCCGGGATCCTTCCTCGAGATGGATAGACGCTGGATAAAGGTCCTTCAGGCCCTGAAATCGGAAGGCATAAAGGTCGCTGTGTTGACAAATAATTTTTTTCCGAATAGAAGCAAAACTGGAAAAACGCATCTTTTGAACGAAAAACTTTTTAACGGAGGAATCTTCGAATCTTGCAAACTCGGAATTCGGAAACCAGAAAAACAGATTTTCGAACATGTTTTAAAAACTATTAAGGTTTGTTATTTTTACAAATAAGAATTTTAATTTTTGGGGATTTTTAAATTTCCGCAGAAAATAAAAAAGAAATCCAACAATACTGTCGAAATATACTTGTTTTATTTCTTTTCGAGAGTTCTGAAAATTCGTGTTGAAACAATTTCGTGAAAGATATTTTAAATTTTACCGAAATTGATTTTTTTTAATTTTTAGAATTCTGAAAATTCATGTTGAAACAATTTTGGAATTTTATTTTTAAAATTTTTTTATAATTTTATTTTTTATAATTTTTTTATAATTTTATTTTTTATAATTTTTTAAGTTTTATATTTTATAATTTTATAATTTTTTAAGTTTTATTTTTTTTGTTTTTTTTATGATTTTATTTTTCAGAACAAACCAGAAGAAATCTTGTTCGTCGACGATCTCGGAGGAAATCTGAAAGGAGCCGCGGCTTTGGGGATCGACACCCTGAAGTTCAAACTCGATGAAGATCCGTTTTCTTTAATTTCAGAGAAAACTGGAGTCGACATTGAGGGATTCGTCCCCGGCACTCGAACGCCAACTGAGAGTAAGATTACTGACAATTTTTAAATAAGTAAAATTTTGCAGAAGAGAAAATTCCGGAAGATGTTCTTAAAAATTATCTTTCTGGAAAATTTGGGATTGAAAATGATCAAAAATTTGTAATCAGGAAATTCGGTCATGGACAGTCAAATCCGACTTATTACGTCAAATTTGGCAACCGAGAATTTGCCCTCAGGAAAAAACCAGTAAGTTGTTCATGGATTTGTCGGAATTAAATTCTGCAAATTTCTGGAATTTCGAAAATCCAAAAATTTTCAAAGTCAATGAAAACTTCCAAAATTTTGTTCAAATTTTACAAAAACAGAACTTAACAAAATTTTTTGAGATTTGACACAAAAAAACGTAAATTTTAGTTGCAAAAAAATTGCGAAATATGACAAAAATACAACACAATCATCACATATTTTATAAAATTTGATATTTATAACGAAAATTACAATAGTGACGATTTCTACTTGTTACTGTACCAAAAGTTACACTTTTTTGTATAGAGATTTTGGATAGTGTCTATTTCTAACTCAATCAGAACTTTTAGTCACTATCCAAGTTTATTGGAACTGTCAAAATCACTATCCAAAAACACTTCCAACACAAAAAGCGCAATTTTTAACCCGGTAGCAATTATGAAATGTGACAAAAACAACATAATTGTCATATTTTTCATGAATATTTGACATTTGTAAAAGAATTAAAAATTAATAGTGATGATTTGCATTTGTTACTGTATCGAAAGTTAGACTTTTTGTATCCAATAAGATCTACAACTTTGCAATCCTGTTGAAGCTTTCAGAATGCAGTAAAAACTTATAAAAACTCAAAATTAAGGATTCTAAAAAGCCTTTAAAATAAGATGAATTCGTGTTGAGACAATTTCGTGATTTTATGTTTAATTTTTTAGTCCGGGAAACTTCTGCCTTCAGCTCACATGATTGAGAGAGAATACCGGTTGATTAAAGCTTTAGAAAATCTCATTCCTCTTCCGAAAGTTTTGGATTACGTCGAGGGAGTCCTCGACACTCCCTTCTACTTGATGGATTACTGTAGAGGTCGGTTGTTCCTTGATCCGGTGATTCCTGAAGTTGAAAAACGAAACAAAAAGAAAATCTACGAGGAAATGATTCGGGTCTTGGCGAAGATCCATAACATTGACTATAGATCTGTCGGATTAGCGGATTACGGTAAAGAGAAGGACTACATGTCGAGGAATCTTCGAAGATGGATAAAGCAATATGAACTGGCTAAAACTGAGGAAATTTCAGTCGTTTCTGAACTTGTTTCTTGGCTAGAATCCAACATTCCTGAACAAAGACGGACTTCGATTATCCACGGGGATTACAGATTAGATAATCTTATTTTTGATGACGTCACACACGAAACTAAAGCTGTTCTGGATTGGGAACTTTCGACCTTGGGAGATCCGTTTTCGGACATCTCGACCGCCCTCCTGGGCCACTACAACCCCATCAAAGACACTCCCTTGCCGTCTTTGGCCGGAAAAGAATCTTTAAACGCCTTAGGAATTCCAAAAGTTGAAGAATTGTTGAATCTGTATTATCAGTTAACAAATCAAGAACCTCTGAAGGATTCTGAATGGGCCTTCTACGTCGCCTTCGTCTGCTTCAGGTACTCCGCCATTGCCCAAGGCGTTTATAAAAGGTTTCTCCAAGGTCAGGCCAGCAGTGCCGAAGCCGGGAAATTCAAAATACTTCCTAAAATTCTGGCAGAATTAGGATTGAAAATAATCAAAAATTCCACAAAACCAAAAAGTAATTTTTTTGCTATTTCGCCTCAGGCACTTTCGGGAAATTCTGGAAAAATCTACAAAGAAATTAAAGAATTTATTCGCGAAAAAATTATTCCAAATGAATCCAAATTTGAAAGTTTCTTGAAAAATCCCGAAACCGCTTGGACCGTGAATCCGCAGATTCAGAATCTCAAAGAAGAAGCGAAAAATTTAAAACTTTGGAATTTGTTCATTTCTAAAAACATTGATCCGGACGGAAATTACGGTATCGGATTATCGAATGTGGAATACGGTCATATTTGTGAAGAGATGGGAAGGAGCATCTACGCTCCAGAAGTCTTCAATTGCAATGCCCCAGATTCTGGAAACATGGAAGTTTTAATAAAGTACGGTACAGAAAAACAAAAAAAAATCTTCCTAGAACCGTTACTGGAAGGCGAAATTAGAAGTTGTTTCTCAATGACGGAACCCGATGTTGCTTCCAGCGATGCCACGAACATCCAGGGACACATCGCCAAAGATGGGGAAAATCTGGTAATAAACAGTAAAAAATGGTTCATTACTGGAGCCGGTCATCCAAATTGTAAATTTACGATATTTATGGGAAAAATAAGTGGATGGAAAAATAAACCAATTCACAAACAACAAACCATGGTGATCATCCCGATGGATTCTCCCGGGATCAAGATTGAAAGGCCGTTGTCGATTTTTGGAATCCAAGATCCTCCATGTGAGTTTTTCGATGAATAATTTTTTGATTTTACTGTAATACAGTGAAACCTCGCTAAAAACAACCCGAAAAGACGACAGAAAAGTTGTTTTTACAGAGGAGTTGCTTTTATCGAGGGGTTTACTAGGAGAAAATCCACAGTAGGGGTCGGAACCGAGTTGTCTTTAAAGAGGATTTGCTCTTATCCAGGGTGTTTTTAGCGAGGTTTCACTGTATTTAAAAATTTTGCAAGATCTGTTAGAAAATTCAGAAATATTTTAAAATTTCTTAGAAAATTGTAAATTTAATCGAAAATTTCGAAATTTTTCAGAATTCTTCAAATTTTTAGAATTTTTTAGAATCTAATAGGTATTTTTGAAATTACATAAAATTTTGATTTTTAAATATTCCAAATCCTGGAAATTAACATAGTGTCGATGAAGTAGAAGGTAAAAAAATAAGAAAAAAGAAAAAAAAATAAGAAAAAAAATAAGAAATAAGAAAAAAGAAAAAAAAATAAGAAAACTAAAAAAATAGGGTTGTTATCTTTTTCGTCACTATTCCCAAAACTCTCTTCGAAAAGAGTGTGTAAAAATTTGTTTTACACACTCTTTTTTTGGAGAGCAGCAGTAGGATTATTTTTCTCTGTTCGTCTCCAAAAAAGAGTGCGGGAAAAAAATTTTTACGTGCTCTTTTCGAAGAGAGTTTTGGGAATAATGACGAAAAAGACAACAACCCTACAAAAAAAAAGTGTTTCGCGCCCACGTAAAAAAGGAAAAACGGAAAAAGCAGGGTCTCGCAACGAAAGGAAGAAGGCGCGGGTGGGAAAAGTTTTATAATCATTATTATCAATTTTTGTAAGAGATAAAACTTGGCGTTTTTTATATATCTTCGCTGCGACTTGCTATTATCTGCATCTGGTCCCGTCCAGTAGAAGTAGACTCCGTAAATCTCTTTTACAATAAAAATAATTTGACGATTCATTTTTAATTTTGAAAATAATTTAGATGGACATTGTGAAGTCATCTTCGAAAATGTGGTTGTTCCTTCGTCGAACTTGATTCTCGGAGAAGGAAGAGGATTCGAGATTGCCCAAGGGAGATTAGGACCAGGAAGGATCCATCACTGTATGAGGTTAATCGGACACGCGGAAAGGTCGTTGGAATTAATGATTCAAAGGGTTTTTATATTTTTTTTATTTTATAAAAAATTAACTTCAGGCAAAAACGAGAATGGTTAAAGGAAAATTTCTCATGGAACATCAAGACGTCAGAAAATCCATCGCGAAATCGAAAATGGAAATCGAACAAGCCAGATTACTGGTTCTGAAAACGGCTCATTTGATAGATACGGTAGGAACCAAGAATGCCCAATCAGAAATCGCCATGATCAAAGTTGTTTGTCCTCAAATGACTCTCAAAGTGGTGGATCGAGCCATCCAAATCCACGGAGCAGGAGGTTTATCCCAGGATTTCCCGATGGCGAACTTCTTCACCTGGGCCCGAGCCCTCAGACAAGCCGACGGACCTGACATTGTCCACGTCGAGACAGTCGCTAAAAACCTCTTAAAATGATGTACCGATTGGGTTACTTCATATATCCAGAAATCAACTAAAGTCCTTATTTTTTTAGAATAATCTTCTAATGATAAATCTTTAGTCAGGATGAACTTTTTTGAATTTCTATAATCTTCTCGTTGGATCGGGCACATATTCTTAATAGGAAGCGCAACCGACCGGGAGCGCTTGGTCCCGAACGGATTCTTAGTATCAATAGAAAATACATGGTCCCGAACAGATTCTGTTAGCACCGACAGAGAATATTTGGTCCCGAGCGGATTGCCTTAGCACCGACAGAAAATACATGGTCCCGAACAGATTCTCTTAGCACCGACAGAGAATATTTGGTCCCAAACGAATTTCCTTATCATCGATAAAAGAACATTTGGTCCCGAGCGGATTGCCTTAGCACCGACAAGAGACATACAGTTCCTCTTGGCAGGAAGTTCAGTTGGTTGTTTATGTCGAGTTCGGCATAGTGTTTCTTTGTACTGTGCCTAAAACATTTAATAAACCTTTTCTATACTATTTTCCTCTCTCATCCAGACGTGGATCACTCGGCGTGACAGATACAACGCTTCTAACAAAGTCCATTCAGCAAATAATTCCTTCAAGAACGAATCGGTTCAAGTTTCCTAATTGCTGTATCAAGTAGTTTTAAAAATGGAAAGTAAATCAAATAACTACATGTTTAATCAAGTATTATCCGGTCCATTTAGCTTTAGGAATTGTATTGCATTAGAGAATTCCTTTAGAAGATGTTGAGACAGAAAACAAAACTAGAAAGAGATAGAGTACCTGAAGCAACAGCCTGAATATCAGGAAACATGGAATACTGTATGTTATGAACGACGTTCTTGATTTTCTTGTAGGAGAGTAGTATATATAGGGCATCTCTAGGACACCCTCCCCTCATTTACCCCTCCGGGGTATACGGGGTATTATGTTGTGTCTTTTTTGAAGTTGATTTTCATCGTTTAATCGATTTTATATTTGAATTTTTTTAAATTTATTTAAAATTTTAAAATTAATTTTAGTTTTTTATTTAAAATTATTTAAATTTATTTTAGTTTTTTTTATTTAAAATTTCTAAATTAATTTTAGTTTTTTTATTTAAAATTTCTAAATTAATTTTAGTTTTTTTATTTAAAATTTCTGAATTAATTTTAGTTTTTTTTATTTAAAATTATTTAAATTAATTTTAGTTTTTTTTATTTAAAATTATTTAAATTAATTTTAGTTTTTTTAATTTAAAATTATTTAAATTAATTTTAGTTTTTTTTATTTAAAATTTTAAAATTAATTTTAGTTTTTTTATTTAAAATTTCTAAATTAATTTTAGTTTTTTTTTATTTAAAATTATTTAAATTAAATTTAATTTAATTTTCTTAAATTTTAATTTCTAAATTATTTTAAATTTTGATTTTTTTTTAAATTTTAAAATTAATTTTAGATGAGTGACACCTTTGAAATCCGATCTATCCTCCGTCAAGGTACGGCAGAAGACGGCAAGCGGAATAATGGAATGTTTTTGGTAGAATGGAAGTGAGATTATTTTTGAATTTTAAATTATGTAAATTTCTAGAAGTTAATAAGTTTTGTTTTTTTAATTAAAACTTTTAAATTTTTACTTTTTAGTGATTTTAGGATTTTTAAAATTTGGAAAATTAAAAATTTTATGAATTTTTTAAAAATTTTCAATTTTTAGAATTATCTGAAATTGGAGATTTTAAAAATTTTCAAAAATATTTTTGAAATAATTTTGTAAAATCCAGATTTTAAAAATTTTCAAAAATATTTTTGAAATAATTTTGTAAAATCCAGATTTGTGGAGATATGAGATATTTCAGACCGTCTTTTGTATCGAAAGAAAGTCTAGACAAAAATGCGATTGATGACTTTTTAAATAGAGGACCAGCATTAGAGGGTAAGGTACTCGGTCCTGTGAAACCTAACAACTCCAAAGCCCAGGATTTAAAAAATTGGAAATGGGCAGTTCAATTGTGAGTTTTTACGATTTTAAAAATTATAAAAAAATATTTTTTTAAAGATTTTTAATTTTTGAATTGTTTAAAAAATTAACAAAAATCTTTAAAAATTAAAAGAAAAATTTTCGAAAAAATTCAAAAATTTATTAAAAATTAAATTTTTTTGGTGATTTTTTAAGTTTTTTAAATTTTGAAATGTTTTTAGTCCTAACAAAGTGGAGCTCACGTCCTACCAGGAACTTGTCGAGAATTTTCCACAACTTCTGATTGCATTTTATGAAAAAAGAATGGAAATTAATGATTGTGTTGATAATAACAACATTGAAGAAAATTGAAATTTTTTAAAATGTTCGATTTTTTCATGGGATCTTTAATAAAGAACAACATGATTTTTTTTGCTTTGGTGAATCAATGTCCTAGGATCCTACTGTCAGTTCAGGAAGTATGCTGAATTTCACTCTTTGGTGATGCAGATATATAACCGTGAATAGACCTATCGGAGATGATCCGATGCACAAAAAGGTACATGGGATATGACGTGTAGATATATTAAGTTGACATTAATGATTGTATGTGATGTGTCGGATACATTACATCCAATGCATGGATATGTTAAGTTGACATTAATGATTGTATTCAGTTTATTGAGATATTAAAACAACTAATTTACTGGATACATTATATTCAATGCATTGATATGTTAATGTGATATTAATGTATTATATTCAGTGTATGGATATATTTAGTTGATATTGATGTATCATATTCAATATATGGATATATTAAAACGACTAATTTATTCATACATTGAATACAACACATTGGCATTACATTAACATATCATGGCATTGAATATAATGTATTCGGTAAATTAGAGTTGTTTTAATATCTCAATAAACTGAATACGATCATTAATGTCAACTTAACATATCCGTGCATTGTATGTAATGTATTCAGTAATTAACTGTAATGTATTTGATAAGTTAGGATTGTTTTAATATATGTGTTTTTAATGCTTGGGCTTAGTTATTATTATTGTTATTTTTTGGAATTTATATATCGTTTTCGAAAATAAAGAAGGATAAATGATCTTTCTTGAAAGTCTCGTCAATCCTAGAGCAATTTTCGATGAAAGCGGGTTTTTCTCAAATCAGAATCTGCCATTCTGTAAATGTTAAACACGGCACTTAATGCCGTCCTCGATCTACATGATGACTTAAGTACAAACTACGTCCAATTAACTTGGGTGTCAGCAAGCTGAGAGGAAACTCGTCAATCGGTTTTCGATTTAGCCCGCGGCAAGTCAGCGATCGGCCGAGAGCTCTCTTTCCTCCCGATGTGGTAGGGCTCCCTCCCGCGGCAGGATAGACACAACTTTTTAACAGCTCTTTTCTAACGATATCTATTATATATAACAGTGCTGGAAAACTTGATTCCGAAATTAGTGGGAATCGCTACCACCTTCGCAGGGATTTTCGTAGTAACAGTTCGCATTTGATTCCATTTCCTTAAAATTGGTCTTTATTTGACACGAATAGTGTTCCCCCAATCTGCTCAACAATACACAAGTGATCCACAATCACTTGTAACTAAACATAATTAAGTGCACTCGATTATGCTCATTTTTCTACATAGGAATGGAAAAAAGAATGAAGAAGAGAATTACGGTCGTATGTTTGTTTTAGGTTTCATACGTCTAATGATCACAACCGGATAAGCTCGATTGTATATGACTGTAGAGCACCTATGATCGTACCTCTCTTTTCAATTCTTTTTTCATTTCCTGTGTAGAAAAATAAGCATAATCGAGTGCACTTAATTACGCTTAGTTACAAGGGATTGTGGATCACATATGTATGTTCATTTTAAATTTCATACTTCCAATGAACAAATCGAGTGTGTTCGATTATGTGATTCTAGAGCACCTGTGTATGAACTTACGATTTTCCGTGTTAGAAGGGTTGTGTTCAACGCTTTAAACTTGTTTCATCTCATTCACTACTTTTATTTCTGCATTTACTCCATTTTTGTAGTTTTTTGTTTATACTTCTGTAGTTCTGTAAAAACATGCCTTGTTAATAAAAGGAAAAACTGGTCATGTAATTGTTGACCACCAGTTTCGATCTCAACACACAAAAAATGTAACTTTTAGAGGAGTAACAAATATTTATGAAAAATATAACTATTATGCTACATGTTTGTCACATTTCGCAATTGTTACGGAACCAAAAATCACGCTTTTTTGTGCAAACTTTTCATCGAAGAAAATCAATTTCTTTTTTATATAGATCTTGATTAATATGTCTTAATTATTGTCAATTGCCTGATGTCTGCTTTCATCATAACAATTGATGAATAGAAAAATCATATATTATAAAAAGTTGTTTTAACATTCGTCAGTCATAACTTTCTATACAACTTGCTGAATTAAATAGAACCTGTTCAGAATTCACTGTCTTGAACATACATTGTGATCCAGATACGTCAGTGGATCTATCACGATGGAAACATGTGGTAGTGCTAGATTATTTAACTCTCATTTTTATACAGCACACTCATCATAACTATTGATTCTACAAATTTCCAACTTGTGTAATTTGATATTTCCAGTTCCTTGAGACGCTTGGTTTTTTAGTTCATTCAACCGCTTATGATCATCAGAGTTGAACAAAAAGATGACATATCACTTGTTGTATTTCTGAATTCCTGTGTGGAGTGAACGAGTTTTGCGAGAAAAGTAGAAGTTCTGACAATTCATTGTTGAAATAACTTTGTTTTCGTTTATTTCTTCTACAGGAATCAGCTTTACTCGAATTAGCTTTTAAAAGATTGTCAGACTAACTGATTGTTAATCAAAACCGTGTAACAGGTCGTAATATAATATTACTGTATTTTTGATTGACTTCAATATCTTTCAGAATTCATCCACGTCTCCTGTTACTTCATATTCACAAGTCGATCTCCAAAATCTTCGTATCCAAACACTCCTCAAAACTCTTGTTAGCCATTTATATTTCTCAATAATGAGTACGCTGCATAAGTATGTCGTCGTGGTTGATAAAGGTGTGATCCACGGAAAAGGGCTTATGGCGATTGGCTTCATCAAAAAGGGTGAGGTCGTCAGTCCATTCCTACCTGGACAACCGACTTATTCGGTTGACGAAGTTCTATCAATGCCTCCTGAAGAGTACAAAGTACTCCGACATTTTGCTTATCAATCACGTGAACATATCATCACACATGAGCAGACCAAAGAACGATACATGAATCACTCATGTGATCCTAACACTACTTGGTTAGATGACGATACGCTGATTGCGAGTCGTGACATTCTGCCAGGAGAGGAAGTGACGTATGATTACGCGACATCTGAAGTAGCATTCCCACTCACCATAGAGTGTCATTGTGGTAGTCCAAGCTGCCGGAAAATCGTGACCAATCTTGATTACCGTGATTCAGTCTGGCAGGCCAAATACGGGAACATGCTACCTCAACATACCCTCAAGGCAATTGCCCAATGGAATGCTTCTATAGTCATCGAGAACAGACCTGAACCCATTCAGCCGACCTGCATCGCTTAATCCAGCACTTTTCGATTAATTATTCAGTGAAGAGTTCAGATATTCCTGGATTTCACTGATCTGAAGTTAGCCTTTATGTTCCGCTTTTCCAAATTGCATTGAGGAAAAATAAAAAGTAATAATAGGAAACCAATACGGTAAAAATTTGCAGTCTTCACACTTGAACGCTGAAGAACATGTGATAACGAATCTTTTCTTAAAGGAAAATCACATCTTGTTTACTATATTTCTTCCTATGGTACAGGCCAAGCTCTTGAAAGATCACTTTTCTGTTCGAAATAATATATAAAATTTAAAAAAAACAGTTCAAAAATAATAATAGCTCTATCTGAAGTAACCGACTTCATAAAACGAGTGCATTTCTACCGTAACTTCAGAGATCGTCGGAGTAGGAGTTAGGCCACATTCTATATCAGTTCTAATACAAAAACACATGCCAAAACAGTTCTAATGTGTTAGATATATTGTATTCCATGCACCGCTATCAACTTCGTATATCGATACATCGCATGTAATGTATCAATGCATTAGAACCGTTCTCATGTATCTATAAACCACATTTCATGTTCAGATAGAAAATGGGTAAAATATAATATTCTTTCCTAAAATAGTAAAACACAGATATAATTTATTTATTTCCTCCCATACAACTACAGCCGATAATCTTACTCATGCTCTATAGTAGTCTATGCTCTCTGCTATTCAGATTATTGTTTCAGGTATTCTCTTTCTAGTTTAGCTTCTATCTTAACAGAGATATATCCGGGATCGTCCACTCAGCGTACGCGTTTGGATCCTTTGTTGGATTAACTCTTGGCAGTATTGGTGTCGAAATAATTGGGTTTGGATGGACGACGGCAGCAATCGGAATCATCAATATCATCTTTATCCTCATCCTGAAGATATTCTTGACAACAAAGTCCAAAGTTCCACAAAGATCTTCGAAAGTGCATGATGTCAGCAAAGATAACAATATTTAATAAAGTAATCTCAAGATGGAAATGAAATTTATCTAACAACGAAAAAGTTGATCTCCAAAATACTATTGATGTTTTTGTTCTTAATTTTTAATTTAATATCTTCAAAAAAATAATTCCTTTTATTTAGCGGGGTTCCGCTTGTTTTGTTTTCAGATTAATCAGTATAACTTTCGTCCGGGGCTAGAGTAAGCTTGAAGTTTCTTCTGAGTCGTTGACAGACTAAGTAGTGTAGGTTGGCTGAATGGGTTCAGGTCTGTTCTCGATGACGATAGAAGCATTCCATTGGGCAATTGCTTTGAGGGTATGTTGAGGCAGCATGTTCCCGTATTTGGCCTGCCAGACTGGATCACGGTAATCGAGATTGGTCACAACTTTTCGGCAGTTTGGACTACCACAATGACATTCCATTGTGAACGGAAGAGTTATGTCAGCCGTCGCGTAATCATACGTCACTTCTTCTCCCGGCAGAATGTCCCGACTCGCAATAAGCGTATCGTCATCTAACCAAGTAGTGTTAGGATCACATGAATGATTCATGTACCTGTCGTCACCTTGCACATCTGTAATTATATCCTCACGGCATTGATAAGTGAAATTTGTGAGCTTCTCCTGCTCCTCAGGAGTCATCATCAATACATCGGCAATTGAATAAGTTGGTTCATTAGGGTCAAGACGGTAAACAACCTCGTCCTTTTTGATGAGTTCAGTTGCCACAAGGCCTTTTCCCTCGATAACATTGTTATCGATCATTATGATTTTCTTATGCAACATTCTTTTTACTTATTTTTCAATTGAGTAGTGTAAAAGACGGATGAGGGTTTTGAGGAGTGTTTGGATACGAAGATTTTGGAGATCGACTTGTGAATATGAAGTAACAGGAGACGTGGATGAATTCTGAAAGATATTGAAATCAATCAAAAATACAGTAATATTATATTACGACCTGTTACACGGTTTTGGTTAACAATCAGTTAGTCTGACAATCTTTTAAAAGCTAATTCGAGTAAAGCTGACTCCTGTAGAAGAAATAAACGAAAACAAAGTTATTTTAACAATAAATTGTCAGAACTGCTACTTTTCTCGCAAAACTCGTTCACTCCACACAGGAATTCAGAAATACAACAAGTGATATATCATCTTTTTGTTCAACTATGATGATCATAAGCACTTAAGAGAAATGAGCGCCTCAAGGAATTGGAAATATCAAGTTACAGGTCAAACTGGGAGTTTGTAGAATCAATAATCATGATGAATGATTATATGGATAGAAATGCATTTCGCGATTCATCCATTAACCTGCCGTCAGTGTATATTTAATACATCGATATATTAAGTTGATATCAATAAAAACACAAAAAATTTAACTTTTGGTTTGATAGCAAATAGAAATCGTCATTATCACTTGCAATTTTCGTCACAAATATCAAATATTTATGAAAAATATAACTATTATGCTACATGTTTGTCATAGTTCATAATTGTTACACGGCCAAAAGTCACGTTTTTTGTGCGAACTTTTCATAAAAAAACAGTAAATTCTTTCTAGTTTTCTCAAAACGAAAATACGTAATTTTGCAGAATGTGGAATCTGATTATTGAGTCCAGGATCTCCGTAAATGTTGAAATCGATTTTGATGTTTTTTTAATATTGAAACTCATTTTAAATAAAATTACAATTATTGGGATTTGAGGTTAATCGTCAAAGACATTGTTCCTGAATATTGGGTCCCGACACGATTACAGTAATAATACAGATCACTAGTGTTATTTTCCTTCGATACTTTATTTCTATGCCGAAGTTTATAAAAAGGTTGACATCAAAATCAAAGTTAAAATCAAAATAAAATTCGCATCTTGCTCGCAATATTCGGGCAGATAGGTCGAAATTTTTATTTCTACATCTATGAAAATTACGAAATCGAGGAAATCTGCACTTTGCTCGCAACGTTGAAGCAATTTTGTCTACTTAATTGTTATTCAAAAATCCAATTTGGTTTTGACTTTGATTTCGACCTCGACACTGTTCTAATAAAGAACTTTTAACTTTCTTATCTCACTACGTCACACACTTCCCCTAAGGTCATAAACAATGATTTTTTACTTTCTGAAATTTGACAGAGATCAAAAAACTTAAGGGGCAATTAAAAACAAAAGTGAAACGGTTGAACTTATGGAACGATCTTTTTCAAGAACAAATGATTTAGGAAATGGGTGTAGTCTCATTTTTGGAAGGTCATTAACGACCAAAAAACATGGAAACTTTGGTACAAGATGCGAAACCGATCCTACCACGAAAGTCTGAAGCGTAGGTTAGAAGTGTATATACTGTTTTGTATGCACAAAATGAAGCACAACTTCTGGTACAGTAACAAATCCAAATTTTCACTATTACTTTCAATTTTCGTCACAAATGTGAAATATTCACGAAAAATGTGATGATTGTGTTACATTTCGTAATTGTTACAGGCCAAAAGTTACACTTTTTTTGTGTGCAGTGAAGCTAAACAGCTTTCGGTACTTGTCTTCAACATTTCGGATTTGTCGATCCGAGTGACCTGTGTAACGATGAGACAAGCAAATATCGTAGAGAAGTTTATTCAACAGATGCTTAAGGCATAATGTAAAATCTGTCAAACTCGATATACGTAACAAAACAGTAATTTCCATAAAGAAAAACTGTATGTTCTATTTCCGATGCTAAGGGAATCCGTTCGGAACCAAACATTGTCGGTTATGTTTTTCATTAAGGATGGAGTGCCCGATCCAACAAAAACTTCGGATTTGAAATATTTATTCTATGATCAAAACCTTATATGTTATACAAATTCGCGAAACGATGAGGGCGTTCTTATTCCATCTCGCTCAAAAGCTATTAGAACAAAATAAACAATTGTATTTTGTATAGTATTTTACCATGCAAAATTTAGTAACAAAGTATAATAACAAAATTAAAAAATCAATGCTAAAGTCCGTAAACGTCAAAATTAAAGTTAAATTAAATTTTTGAATAACAATTAGGTAGACAAAATTGCTTCGATGTTGTGAGTAAAGTGCAGATTTTCTCGATTTCGTAATTTTCATAGATGTAGAAATAAAAATTTCTATTTTAAAGATTTAAGTATTGTTTTGAGTCTTTAGATTTAAATATTACTAATTTTTATCGTTATTTTCTGGGAACAAAGAAGGATAAATGATCCTTCTTCAAAATCTGATCAATCCTAGAGCAATTTTCGATGAAAGCGGGTTTTTCTAAAATGAGAATCTGATGCTTTATTTTTTATTTCACTCCAATTCTGTAGTTGTTTATATTCCTATAATTCTGTAAAAATATGGCTTTTTGGGAAATAAAAAGTGACTATATAATTTTTGAGAACCAGTTTCAATTTTAACTTTTCATTGGAGAAACTAATTTTTTTTGTTTTTTTAGTATATAGATCTTGATCAATGTGTCTTCATTACTGTCAGTTATCTGATATATTTTTTCGTTGTAACAATTAATGCTCAGAAAAAAGAACCATCTACCATAAAAGGTTGTTTTAACATTCATCAGACTGAACTCAACAGTGATAAATTGAATAGAACCTGTTCAGAACTCCCTGTCCTGACCTTACATTGCGCTCCGGGTGCATCGGCTGATTGGGCGGATCTTTTATGATGAAAACACGTGGTAGGTCTGGCAATTTATTGTTGAAATAACTTTGTTTTCGTTTATTTCTTCTACAGGAATCAGCTTTACTCGAATTAGCTTTTAAAAGATTGTCAGACTAACTGATTGTTAACCAAAACCGTGTAACAGGTCGTAATATAATATTACTGTATTTTTGATTGACTTCAATATCTTTCAGAATTCATCCACGTCTCCTGTTACTTCATATTCACAAGTCGATCTCCAAAATCTTCGTATCCAAACACTCCTCAAAACCCTCATTCGTCTTTTACGCTACCCAACTAAAAGTCAAACAATGAGGACTCTACATAAAAATATCGTCGTGGTTGATAAAGGTGTTATCGAAGGAAAAGGCCTTGTGGCGATTGGTTTCATCAAAAAGGGTGAGATCGTCAG